>CM019150.1:84091950-84515728 GCA_009733165.1 Naja naja
TGCTTAAATGAAGGATCTAGAACTCACTAATTATCCCAACTCCTACCTGTCCAAAAGAAAAAGAAAACCTACTTACCACAGATATATGGTCCCTTAAACGTCCATGTTCATATGACTTGAGAGATCCCAAAGGGTGAACATGTAATTGCTAAAAGGTAAACCTTTACTGAAATTTAAAACACAAGAACAAATGAACAAATAACAAGATCAAAGTGGGCTAAAATTTTTGTTTATATAATATAGATGGGACAATGGGAAAATATGGCTGAATGAAATGATTTAAGTTACATTATATTATAATCCTAAAGAGAATTTTTATAAAATGATATACCCTTGGTATATGTCACCAGAAAAATAATCTGGAATGCATAAAGGCACTTCAGATAACAATAAGAAGGAACATTTTGATGAATTAGTAAAAAAGCTAGAAAAGTCTGGATTCAAATATACTGACTTGACCCATTGGTTCATCTTTTCAGAGGTATTTCCTTACCTAAACAGTTAAACAGAATTACCAATGGCAAAAAATCAGTGGGATCAGGAGTGACTTACAAATTCCTTCTAGCTTCCCCATTGACTTCCTTTTAGGAAGATGGCAGGGAGCACTATAAACGACATCATGTAACTGCAGCTTACCATTGCAACATGTTTGGTCATTTGTTATCATTACATTAAAGTATTGTAGTGTTTTTAATTACTTATTTATCTTTATAAAGAGTATGCTTCCATTTTTAGCATTTTTATACTACTTTTCTCTTTGATTTCTTTCCTTTCCTTTTTCTTACCTTATATTTTTATCTTACTTTTAAAAAAATAACAAAAATGTTATGGCTGGGGAGATGTTAATTTTGGACATATTTTCAGTCATACCCAATCCTTCAAAGTTATAAAAAATTCAGAGGTTAATTTGCCTATAATTATAATTGCACAAATTTCTTGATCCCAACCATCTCCTATGTCTCCCTAGAAATGCCTAGAAAAAGCAGATTCACTGCATTCAATATTTTCCTTTTCAAGAAACTAGCAACCAATGGTATATGAAATGTCAGTGCTGATTTGCCATCTTCTTTAAATAATCATTTACCAGAAAATACTGAAGCAAATACATAACTGTGGCAGCTACATTGGCATTATGATGTGCAATTTGATTTAGAAACAGAATAAAATTGTACAGGTAAAATTTTGAAGCCTGGCTCTTTCATCTTAAGATTACATTTTGATCATAGTAACACTCTTATTGGTATGCAACACATATTTAAATAATCAATTTGGGCAAGCTGTCTTCTCATATCATTTTATTGGTGCAATGTCAGCTTGGGGAGATTTTCAACACAAGGATCAATTGAACACCTGCAACTCTGAGATCAGTCACTCCAAAGGCAGTGTGCATCTTGCTTGCATATCAAGAAGATACAACATACAGCAGATAATGTGGGAATCTAGCGGGATGTTTGCACAGCTTACACCTTTGGCGTTTTCAGTAATCCAGCTCTGGGATAGCATTTTGTTTCCAGCAAAAATAAGGTACTATGTTTAGTTCTGCAAAATCTTTAGGTCAGGTTTTATTTTACTAGTACTCCAAGGTCAAGGTATCTTCTCAAATTTTCAAATTTCAGTATTTGATTCACTTTGTTTGCATTAAAAAAAGCTGCTGTTTTTCCTCTGTGTCACAGAAACTCTTTATTACAGAAGACAGATTCAGGCAGCCTATAAAGGTCCATGGACTAGGTTGTAATTGCAGGAAGCTGATGTTCATGGCTATGATACTATCTACATCAGCACTATTCAAGGTGTCTGCTACTTCTTCTAGTATTCAAAATGAGCCTTTCTTGTAGTCATAAACTTATTTCTATAAAGAAGCAATGATGGATACAATAATGTCTGGAAGGGGCCATTTCAGAGAAATCTACCCATTTTCTTAGTGCATGAATTAAAGCATCTCTAACAAATGGTTTCTATACCGTCTTAAATATATCCAGTGAATGGCCACTTACCATCTCCCTAGGTAATAGGTTCCACTGTTGAACTGTTCTTAGTGTTTGGAAGATTTTCTACCATTCAGTTGAATCTGCCTTCCAGTGACTTAAATCTATTATTTCATTCTCTCTGCTCTGAATAACAGAGAATATTCTGTTTAGCATCCTTTGTGTTATTACAAAAGACCTATTATTTTTTCCTCTCAATCTTGTCTTCTATTCCATCAGCATCTCTGAAAGCATTCTGGTGCTAATTCTTCTTGCACTTCGTCGAACCTGTTCCGGTTTGTCTAATACATCATAAAATATAGATAGGGCAGAATAAACTGGAACTATTATTTCATCCATTTTCAAAATTACTCTTCTGATGAGATTAAAATTTCATTTGCCAATTTGGTCTTTGATTTCTACACGTCCACCAACACTGGCAGGGCAAACTCCTGTATTCAAACAGAGAGCAAACTCCACACTCAATAAGCACTGATGGTGTTACCTAGCTAGCTAATAAAATGACTGCAAGCAAACACCCACACTTTGAGAGTACCAAGAACAAAAGTCCAACCTTGAGTTACAGATATTCTATAGTATATATATGAAGATCAATGGAATATTCTTTCTTCGATTAAAAATAGCAAAAAGAGGTTTCTTTCTCTTGATAAAATGAACACTTTTATATATAAAGTTGCTATAAGGCAACTTTTATGGTACAGTTAATAATTGGTTTACTCCTTCTTAATAGTTTAACAGTAATAATATAAAACTAGGTGCAGAATTATATGAAAAACACTGAATGCATTTTGAGCTAAGCCTTGTGAAGTTGTTTGGGCTATATTGATCAGCCATCCAGTCACGTTACTTTGAGATTCCCAGAAAGCATCACATTTGACAATTTGGCTTGACCTAAGCAGATGCAATGCTTATATCCAAGAGTTCTGAATTGCCATCTATAATACAAGAATTCTTAGCAACTACGACTGCTATTTGTCTTGTTTTGATTACACAAATCACTGCTTTTTTTAAATCAAGGGATACTTTAGTCCTTTTCAATTACCTTTTCAGTTATGGCTACATGAATGAATTTATTTTAGATAGGATTTACAATTAGAGGTCTTATGGAATAATATAGAATCTTTAACATACTCCGAGGAAGTTAATGTACCAGAGTTTTTGTTGTATACTGCAGAGTGCATTTGAGACAAACTCCATCATTAACTTTATATGCAGTTCATAGTCCATTTGCTGGGTTGCTTTGCCTTTCATGTTATGTTTCTTTAATATTTTACCACCAAGATATGTAACACTGCATTAATTTGTATTAGACTGTTTGCATGTTGCTCTCTTCTGATCTTCAAAGAGAGAAGCTACAGCTGCACCCAGAATTTCTTATATCAATTTAAAAATAAGTTGCCCAGAAGCCCAGACATTTTATTTTAAGCATACTGTGATTTTACTTCCTGTGGAATGGATCAAAGCAAATAAGTCAGAGTAAGCTGGTATAAACTTTAACAGATAATAGACTTATGGTTTTACATGATAAAAAGATTGTTTCACATTGCATAGTCTGATTAAGAATAATTGCATAATAAGTCTTAAATATATCAGTGCTAGCATGAAACTCATTCTATCTTCATGGGTAATACCAGTCCAAAATTTTCTACTACTAAGTTATTTAAAATTTATGTTGATTGCATTTTGTACTGGCTTTAATGATTACATAAATCTCATTGTCAACATTTATATTAGAAAGTATATTGATAGCATCCATTAAAAGAATCTGATTGACTGAAGACATCTTAGATCTATTGGTCAAACAGTTTATGAATATGCTATGATAAAATAATAACTTTCTATGATACATATTCCTACTAATCTTGTATGTCCAATATTTTTAATCTAAGAAGAGTTTTCTTTAAAAAAAAAAAGAATGAATGTAAAACTGTGCTAGCAAGCAGGTTATGCAATTTTAGCTTTCAGGTTCTATAAAAATAAATGTAACATTTGTATTTAATATTTGGCTTCATGTCTAACAATAACAATAATTTTATAATAATAGCTGAATAATAAATTAATATTTTTATAGTATCTTGGATGTTTGAGTCCCTTGATCTTTTTTATTCTGTATATATTTCTTAGGTAAAAGTATTTCAACATAAGAGTATCAATATGCCATCCTCATTATGTTCATCATCCCCATTATATACAATGAAGAAAATGAGGTATTATGGAATGTTTTACTTTCTGTCTCTATTTTGCTACCATTATGTATATGAAAGTGTTAAAGCTAGAACAGGAAAAGGCTACTCCCCCTGGAATTGAATGTGCTAATTAGTTCTGTGCTTTTTGACAGACAGACAGACAGACAGACAGACAGACAGACAGACAGACATAGAACATAATCAAACAATATAATTCTTATGTCACTGACGTCTTTCTCCATATTTTTCTCTGCCTGCTATCCCATTTTGCCAATTAACTGTTTTGATGTTTCTTGATGTTTAATAAAGAAACATGAGCCATACTTTTATTAATTTAATTTAATTTAATGTTTGGACTTGTATGCCGCCCAATCTCCCGAAGGACTCAGGGCAGCTCACATCATAAAATTATACAATACAAAAGTTAAAATTACTAAAATTGAATTAAATCCAAGCCAAACAAAATTTAAAACAGATAAAACTAGATATTAAAATGAATTTTAAAAACCCACCCCACCTCAGTCCAGGCCGGCCTGCTGAAAAAACCATGTCTTCAGGTCACGACAGAAGGAACAGAGGTCAGGGTCCAACCAGAGCCCCAAGGGCAACTGATTCCAAAGGGTGGGGGCTCGCAAAGAGAAGGCCCTAACCCTGGGGGTCACCAGCCGACACTGTCTAGCTGACGGCACCCCAAGGAGGCCCTGCCTATGAGACTGCACAGGGCGATGGGAAGCTGATATTGGCAGGAGGCGCTCCCGCAAGTACCCTGGACCCAAGCCATGCAGGACTTCGTATGTAATCACCAACACCTTGAACCGGTGCGGAGGGCAACTGGAAACCAATGCAGTTCATGCAGGAGGGGTGTAATATGGGAGTATTAGGATACTCCCATCACAACCTGCGCAGCCGCATTCTGCACCAGTTGAAGCCTCCGCGTAGTCCGCAAGGGCAGCCCCATATAGAGAGCATTGCAGTTGTCGATTTGGGAGGTAACAAGTGCGTGAGTAACCATACGTAAGGCATCTTGGTCCAGATAGGGGTGCACCAGGTGAACCTGGGCAAATGCCCCCTTGGTCACAGCTCCCACCTGCTGCTCCCAAACTGAGCTGCGCATCCAGGAGGACACCCAAGTTGTGAACCCTATCCATGGGGGGCAACACCTCTCCCCCCATCCCTAATGGTGAAATATCCTGGATCATCCAAGATGCTGGTATGCACAGCCACTCGGTCTTGGCCAGGTTGAGCTGGAGCCTGTTCCTTCCCATCCAGATCCGCACCGCACCCAGACAACGGGACATCACGGCGAGGGCATCACTGAGTTGGTTCGGGGTGAAGATGAAAAGCTGGGTATCATCAGCATACTGATGATACCTCACCTCAAAACCACGGATGATCTCACCCAGCGGCTTCATGTAGATGTTGAACAGGAGGGGAGAGAGGACTGACCCCTGAGGCACCCTGCAAGCTAGGGGCCTCGGGCTTGACCTCTGCCCTGCTGCCAACACCGATTGCGAGCGACCCGAGAGGTAGGAGGAGAACCACTGCAAAACAGTGCCTTCCACTCCCAACCCCCTCCCAAGGCGTCGCAATAAGATACCATGGTCCATGGTATCAAAAGCCACTGAGAGATCTAATAGGACTAGAACAGAGGAATACCCCCTGTCCCGAGCCCTCCAGAGATCATCCATCAGCGCGACCAATGCTGTCTCTGTGCTGTACCCGGGCCGGAAGCCCGATTGGTACGGATCTAGGTAATCGGCTTCCTGCAGGAACCCTGGAAGCTGTCAGGCCACCATGCTCTCAACAACCTTCTCTCTGGAGAAGGGCAGCATATAAATGTAATTAAAAATAAAATAAAATAAAAAACCTTCACAACAAAATGAAGGTTGGAAACAGGACGAAAGTTATTCAAAATGGCTGGGTCCAAGGCAGGCTTCTTAAGGAGGGGCCTCACCACCACCTCCTTCAAGGCAGCAGGGAAGGATTCTTCACTCAATGAAGCGTTGACCACTGCCTGGAGCCAGCCACGTGTAACCTCCCGGGTGGCATAAACCAGCCAGGAGGGACACGGGTCCAATAAACATGTGGTGCAACTCAGCTTCCGCATGATCCTGTCCACTTTATCTAAGGTCACAGGCTCAAATCCATCCCAGGTAGTATCAACAAGACCCATCGTTACTCCCTCATCCAACTCTAGCCAGTCAGAGTCCAAGCCGGCCCAGATCTGAGTGATCTTATCCAGCAGATGCTGACTAAACTCCTCGGCCCTCCCCTGCAAAGGGTCCTCCCTCACCCCCTGATTAAGGAGGGAATGGGTGACCCTAAACAAGGTGGCCAAGTGATTATCTGTGGACGCAATGAAAGCAGAGAAGTAAGCATACTTTGCTGATCCCATCACCACCAGATAAGTCCTTGTAAAGGCTCTTAACTGGGATCAGTCAGATTCAGACCGACTGGACCTCCAACTGCTCTCTAGGCCTCTCCTCCGACACTTCATCATATTAATCTTTGTGCCATCTGTTCTTACTCTGATATAGGATTGAGGATGAATGTGCTGAGTGGGGGCTATCTAAACTAGTTATTACTTACAATAATTTTCTAAGAAGTTGAACAAATTTTATTCAAGGTCTTAGACATTGTAGGTATTACAGAGGTATCTGAATGATTGAGATTATAATGTGTAAACATTTCTATACAAGGTACAGGGAAGCCAAAGGATTGGGAAAACTTCATAGGAGTGATACCTGTACACTAGGTAATTGTATCAGATACACTTCTAAATTTCTCAGATGACTGTTTGAGTTCACCTCAGTCCTTCAGAGGATGCAGGTCTCATCAAGCATGGGCCATATTCTTCTTTCTACATTGATCCCAATTCTTCCTGATCAGTCCCATAATTTTTAAATGGCCAACTGCCATTTAAAAGAAGTAAGTTAAAGTCACATGCTGTCCCTTCTTATACTAAGCAAAATGAAAGATGGATTATTTTGAGCTTCTTACATGTTTTTCTATCTCAAGAACATGTAATCTCTTCTCATTCCCCTTAATAGCTCTTTCATGCCTTCCTCAAGATTATTTCACCTCTAAATTAATTTTTATTAGATGTTTGGAGGGGGGAGTGAGCACATGGATTGTTAACCACATCAATTTATCATTTGCCAATTGTGTGTCATAATCACAATTGAAAAAGTGCCCAATGTTAGCTGAGCAAGTACACCAGACACCAAGTACACCAAGAAATCATTGCCATACTGGTGGGGACTTTTACTATAACAGATACAGGAACTGTATCATGAATAATCTAGCTGTTCTCTCCTTATTCTTCATGTGAACTAGGGAGAGTTTCATCTGAGACATTTTCTCAAGTTATTTTCTTGGCCTATACTCAAGTCCTTCTTCTTTGACCATTGCTTTAGTAGCAGCAATTTCTCCTGTGTTTCAAGGCCATTTTCTATGCTGTCTTATGGAAAAGGCACAATTCCATGGTTCCTTTTTTTAAAGTACCAGTCTCCAAAACACAACACAACAAAACAAAACAAAGCTACATGGTATGTCCAAAGGAGGAAATCAGCTAAACTTTACTTCCCATATTTTTCAAAACATGCATAAACAGGGTTCCCCACCACTGCCACCAGAGTCACTATTTAACTCCAATGTTTTAGGTTTGAAATATTATCATTTAATACTATAATCTTATACAGGTCTATGTAAAATTCTACTGAAGATGAGGTTTTTCCCCTCTTTTATATACAATGGGCCTTAGATACAGTATGTATTGAATCCATTAAAAATGTAAACTCAGTTAAAAACTTTTTTAAACAGTCAATTTTTCTATGAAGAACAGAAGGACCAGCAGCTGGGGAGAATATTATGTAGCTCTTCCATTTTCATTGCAAGTATAAACTCTGAAGCATTAAAACACTTAAAACACATTAAAATACTTTTCTCATCCCATCTTTTCTGTCAATGTCACATTATTGTTGATTTTTAATCTGAAAGCAGACACTTGTGATGACCCAGGATGGGATACAAAATAAACACAGTCACAAAAACAGGTGAAGCCCCTTTTATTCCTTTACTTTGCTTCAAAACTCCAAATATCCTTGACTGGAGACAAAAAAACTCCTCCATAAGCAGTTACGAAAAGGAGGAAATGCCATTTAAACTAAAAATGTGTATAAATTATAAAGAGTAAAAACAACACAAACCACACTGAAGCAATTAAGGGAACCAGGAAAGATAAGGGCTTGAAGATGTCCACAGATCTTCTGTATTGGAACACACACTGGGAAGGACGCCAAACTCAGAGAGGAACAACAGACTAGAGATATTTCTACACTTTGTTTCCAGCACTGGCCCATACGCATGTCCGTCCTTTTAACCAGTTCTCACAGCTGCAGCCGTGAAGAGGATCAAGGCCCTTTCCTCCCCTGTAGACCATGCTATTCATGTATCTCCCTTATCCTCTCCTCCCTGCATGCCCTAGGATGGAGAGGGGATGGGCCTGGGTCTTCCTCTGACTGCCCAGCTGACCTCTGCCCTTCCCCAGCCTCCTCCACAACCTCTGGAGGCACACTTCCACTCCCTGTCAGCTGTTCCTCCTCTCCCTTGGAGTCAGTCTCCAAAAGGGGCATGGCACTGTTTTATTATCTTGAAAAGGTTCTCTGGGACCCCTTCAAACTCTATAAATGTTGGAAATAAATATAAGTAAGTACAATTCCAGCCAAAATCTTTTTATTCTACAAATATTGTGATTCTCATACTCTGAATGTTTCTGATTTATCATGTATTTCTTCTTGTTTTGTTTTAGAAGAAAGAAGAAGAAGAAGAAGAAGAAGAAGAAGAAGAAGAAGAAGAAGAAGAAGAAGAAGAAGAAGAAGAAGAAGAGGAGGAGGAGGAAGAAGGAGAAGAAACTTTTTTTAGTTTTTTGCTTAAATAAAAATCAGTTTCAGAAATAAGAACTGAAGAAAAGAACTCAGTTTTGATTAATAACTTTGGAAGCAAGCTTTCATTCATTTCTGATCCTGTGAGTTGAGGAAGTGGGGATGCATTTTAATGCTTATATATTGTAAGGGTTTAATGGATTAAAAACAGGCTCCAAACAAGAACTGTAGTCTTGCGCAAGACTACAGAAAGTCTGATGAAGTCATGATTTTGCAGCTGGCTGAGTTATTCATTTGGAATTTGAGACCATCTGCACTTAGTAGATTCTCCCATCCTTTCTAGTCTGTTTGATTGGCTTTGGAAAGCAATAAAAGAGTCTTGATAGTGGAAAAAATACATTAAAATGGAATTTGTCGGTATCTTAAGACTGAATTAACATCTTTCCCCTTTTCTATATGTATATGAATATGTATGTAGAAAAACAGTCTAATTTGAGACAAAAAGTGCATCTATCATTTATAAGCACAGAAAGATCAAAAAGTAAGTTTCCAATAGCATTATTTGTTTGGCTTCAATTCATAGAGAGTGCTGCTATATATTTTATAGTAAAATAATTAATAAAGACAAGACAAAGAATTTCAGTTTTTTTTTTCAAAAGATTGACAAATGTTATTTTTTTCCACAGAATTGTGAAGTAGTTCAGAAGGTGGTCAATGCATGCCTATGGAGCAGAAAAGTTGCTTAGTTGGTTCATTTATTCACATCTATTTGTTGATTGATTGATTGACTAATGGATTACATGCCAGTATTAATTCTTAAGCAATCGCAAAGCTAGATTTTCCTCAGGGCAATCTGTCTCCAACCTGGCCTTTCAGATCTTCAACAGTATATCCAGCATCACTATAATCAAGTGTTTCTACATCTTTTTTTTTCCCGTTCAGAATTATAGACTACTCAAGAGTTTTAGGTTTTTGCATAATTCATCCGAAATATAATAATAAATAGGTGTCTGGATTTATTTGCCCAGTGATCTGTTTATTTGTTTTCTTGTCTATCCATGGCATTTTAAGGAAACATTTCTAATAATACCACAGTTCAAATACTTTTTCTACCCTGATTCAGAGTCCTGCTTTGCTTTCATAAAGTGTCACAGGGAAAACTAATGAGTTTGGAATTCTTTTCTTTGTGGATATAGACACATCAAGAAATATTAAATGTATTTAGTGCTATTCTATCAAGAGCTAATTTTGATTGCTGTTTCCTTTACTGTTGATAGTTGATTTTAAAAGAGAGAAGCCAATGTCTTCATTGTCAGTTTTAAGAGACATTACTTAACTGTTATAATTACTTTGATCTTCTTCATATTTAGTCATGTTTTTTTCACTGTGCTTATTGACTTTCTAGCAGTATTTATTTTCAATACTTTTTACTGAAGATTCCAAATATGGACTGCTTAATAATAACCATCTACACTGGAGAGATATTTTCACTTGACATCCTCAATCAATGATCTCTTACCTGGTCAATCACCATTTGCACATAACCAAAGAGTTCCTCATTGGGGAAGAAAAGGGACATGACTTCAATAGAATAAAAATGGTTCTTAATAATATATTAAAAAACTGACCTCTAAAATTCTATGTAAAAAAACTTTGTAAAAGAAACTTTATTTCTACCTACTTCTCAAGATGATTTCAAATTTCTTTGGGATTTCTTTTGGTGACCTTTTTGACATTTTCTTATTATAGCAGACTGGAAGAGATTGTTGCTATGGTTTTGTAATATATCTTTACACCATTCCCTGCCTTTTTTTCTTTAAAAAAAAAAGCTCAGGGTGGCATTTTCTCTTGAGATTTAATTGAAGCCTGGGAAGCTGAAAGCCGTCAGGGTCCCCAAAATAAGATTGCACTGTGAAAAGCAGGACACATTTTTGCACTACTCAGTCTTCTTGTAAATATGTTGAGTACAAGGAATTTATATCCCAGTCCTGAGTATTTCACCATATTTTTCGTCAGATTTCATTAGGATGGTTTTAAAATGAAGAGGAAATTTGCAAAATGCTATACATTTTCATTGTGTCATGGATTCACATGATTATGACAGCATGTTTAGGTTTAGGTTTATGGTTTATTTGGACTTATAAGCCACCCTCTCTTCCAAGGGATTCAGGGAGGCATACATAAAAACAGAGAATACAAAAGTTAAAACAAATTTTAAAAATATTAAATCAACGCCAAATAAACTTTCGAATTAAAACCCCGATCCCCTGTCAGTCCAGGCCAGATTGTAAGAATATCCATGTTTTGAGGTCACGGCAGAAGGAGCAGAGATCAGGGACCAGGTGCAACTCAAGGGGTAGTTGATTCCAGAGGGTGGGCACCCCCACAGAGAAGTCCCTACTCCTAGGAGTATCCCCAGGAGGCCCCGTCTGTGGGAGCGTACTGGGCGATTGGTATTCGTCAACAGAAGACGTTCTTGCAAGTACCCCGGAACCAAGCCATATAGGTCTTTGTAAGTTGTTACCAAAACCATGTCTCAAGATATTAATAAATAATAATTATAATTGGAACTATCTGAATGTACAGGAAACAAAACATGATTATTGAAATAAGGTAATAAAATGAACAAAATCCTGGCAAATCAAAGCATTACCTGGTCAATTTCTGTAAAATATTGAGGGAAAGTGGATAAAGATAAAACCCAACAATTGCTTACAACTGGAACATTACAAAAAGAAACTAAAGGATTGATTTTGGTTGCTAATGAGTAAACTTTTCAAACTAATTCGTTCAAGGCCAGAATGGAAGTATCACCAAATGACTCAAAGTGCAGATTGTGCAAAGCAACAGAAAAAAATAGTAGATCATATGTTTAGCTTATGCAAGAAGAGTGATTCTGGATAGTCATTTAAAAGAGGTTAACACTTCATCTATGTATTGGATAAAAAAGCATGATTAGTAGAAAGGAACACTTAGAATCAAATACAGAGTTTGGTCTATAGAAGTTAAGGCGCTGGCTTAGAAATCAAGACACCAAGAGTTCTAATCTCTTCTTGGGTATGAAAGATGGCTGGGTGACTTTGGGTCAGTCATCCTTTCTTCACCTAACCTACCTCACAGGGTTGTTGTTGTGGGGAAAATATGAAGGAGTATTAGGTATGTTCGCTACCTTGAGTTACTTAGAAAGTAATGAAGGATAAAAATCTAACATATAAATAGTTCAGAATTAGAAGTATACCAGGTGTGTACATTGTCATTTTATTTAATTTTCATATAGATTGTGGGAAATATTAAAGTAGAAGAAATAAAAATTGCAGAAACATCAGCAACCTCAGATACTGTTGGTATATATCTGATAAGATCATGGATGCATGCATATGTGCCACTATGTGCTATACATATATATAAATGATAGAATGCATATAATACAATTGGATTTTGAGGAATAAATGCTGGTTAATTGACTATAAATTTAGAAATTAGGAGATGAAGACTCCTAGATTTATATGCTTGCATGCATGCAAAAATTGAAGAGTTAAGGTATTTAATTTAATATATAAATGTTTAATATTTGTTCTGCCATCGACTATCATAACAACATTTAAATACTGGTCCCATGAAGAAAAACAAGCAAGCAAGCAAACAGTGCAGAATCTGGTGCATGAATGTGTCAGAAAATCTGCAACAATTCTAAACAACAGTCAGAAAGAAGTGAAATAAAGAATAAATAAGCAATGTGCCATTAAGATGTGTCATAGATTTTTTTTTGCATGAGTAAGCAAAAAAGATATGTAATGTGATTTTAAAATTCACTTTGCTTAACTCAGAATAAATCTCTGAGCAAAGTGAACTTTTTCATGAATTGGAACTTTAAATGTTCTCTTTCTTTTAAAATCATCAGCATTCTAACTACTGTACTGTCCTCTTTAATATGAATGTTTTTTGCTGCACCTTTTCCTAGAGCTATTACATCAAAGCACACAATTTAAAGATATCCTTGAAAATGAGAAAGCAAGATGTATTAATTGTACATGATTTATATGCCTGTGTATGTCAGCTGCAAAAAAATAATTAAAATAGTTTTTACTATTCGTTGTGGTCATTGGTTGGAGACCTGAACTTCAGAATCTAGGTATGAGTGTTATTTATTTATTTGAGAAATCCTTGATGCTCTCTAAGCTTGGTGGGGTTTTTTTGCAGATGTTTTGTTACCCAAAACTAGCATCATTACCCAAAACAGCATCATTGCTACATCAGAATATTGATTATGGTATCTAATTTGGACCAACCAAGCTCAGAGTACCAAAGGCCCTTCATTTCAGTCCTGTGGTGTGTGTGTGTGCTGCTTTTGGCTTCGTGCTTGTGCGAGCAAAGTGTGATCAGAGCTGCTGTCTTTCTATAAATACTGGTGGCAAGGTGTGGTGTGCTGGCTCTGTTGTAAGTGGGTTGGTTGTCTGTGTTGTTACTTCTTGATTGGTTGATAGAGTTGATGTTTGCAGTTTGGTTGGCTTTTTCGTAAGAATCTGTGTGGCTGAGATACTGGCTGTGTGTCTATCAGCCTTTTGTGTTGTAACGACCTGGGTAATGGGCTGTGTGATGACCTTCTGAGTTGTATTGTTTGTGACACCCTGGGTCTTGTACCAGCCTGAAGATGGTGAATGGCAAATATATGGTATTCAGCTTTGTTCGGGTATTTTCCCACGTCATTATAGTTGTGCTTTTAAAGTTGTAGCAACGTTTCAGCAGAATCTCATCTGCAATCGGGTGAATGGCCGGCTAAGCCGCACTAAAAACCCCCAATACAGGAAACACAACGTTGCCAGCCAATCAAACAAAAAAATGCTAGAAAACAGACAAAAGATATTAGAAACACCAATCAAGGAGAACACAGCAAACTCCAAGACCAATAAACACAGACCAAGACTCCCAACCAATCAGGATGAAGAAAAAACCATTCTAACACAGCACAAGGCTAGCACCAAATTTAAAACTGAAATGGCTGTGAAAGCCTGACACACAGACAAACCCAATACACAAGTGTGATGATGGCAGATGAGATTCTGCCGAAACGTCGCTACAATTTTAAAAGCACAACTATAATGACGTGGGAAAATACCCAAACAAAGCTGAATACCATACATATAACTACCCGTGAAAACTTAAGAAAACAAACAAACATACATACATACATACATACATACATACATACATACATATTTCAAGGCAGTGAGTATATTTAATATTTCCTCATATTTTCCTCATATCAACAACCATTTGAAGTGGTTTGGACTAAGAGACTGTGACTACTAGCTACACTTAGAAGGAACAAAACTAATCAGATTTATTAAGGTGTGAAGAGACGAGAAGAGAGAAGAGAAGACTTTATTTGGCTGTGATTAGACACACAAGAAATTTGTCTCCCATGCAGAAGCTCTCAGTGTACATACAAAGCAGCAGAATATTAATAATACTCATAATAATAATACCAATAAGAGGCTGGAGCAAAGAACATAATAAAAAGACTATCCTGACTAACAAAATTATTTATGCTAAGCTCTTACGCCATATGTAGGAGAACTCTTAGTTTTTCTGGTAGAGAGAAATTCCCTGAGGATAGGCTCCAGTACAAATCTGAAAGTTTGGAAGACTAAACCTCTGATCCCAGTGACCAATCCAGATTGGATCCTGCAATACTGAGTTTCCCTGTTATAGATAGTTGTAGATAGAGGTTACACGTATTGAGATGATTCTTTCAGTGAGTTTCCAGGCCAGTTGAGATAAATGCCATCTAAAATGAAAATTCTTCCTGAATTTCCTATCTTAACTAATACTGGGACATCATTTCAGAACTTGTAAGATCTAAATATATTTTGTAAGGATATCCCAGCAACCCTTGTAAAATTATAAAATATCAACTCCTAAAATATTCAGAGATGGAACATTTTAAAAGAACCAATGTGAACTGGATGAGACACAGGTTAAGCATGGCAAAAGGCAAAGTATGAAAAAACGGTACCAACAACTCCACTCAAAATGCGACTGTTGCTTTAAAATTCAGGAGCTAAAATACTATTATGTTGCACATTACAAAATGTACATCTTTGTTTACTTTTATAGGGAATAATGGATTTAAAAGTTAAGGTTTCTGCATCCCCATACTTCATTGTTGTTGTTAAGCTGGATTGATTTTTCAGATCACCTTGGGCTGGGAAAGGATATATCCAGGAAAACTTTGAAGAGATTTAACTTACCCAATTCCTTAATAAAGGTACCCTTTCTGAAATTATATCTAATTAATTTATACAAAGAAAGTGCTTTTCCCATGTTTCCCCAATTATAGTAATAATTCTGTACATGTCTGCAGTCATTTCCTGTCAATATTCTTAATAGATTTTGACCTAATTCACATTGATATCATTAATTCTACACTAGAACCAAACTTTATTGGTTGACTTATTGAATAATATATACAGTACACCCACAGACCCACAAACAGTGAGTAGAAAGAGAGGAAAAAGAGTAAAGCAAATGCACAATGTCTTAGAGAAATGTGCACAGCCATACTTAAAATGAGCATGCAAAATAATAAAATTTTGTAAACTATTTTGAAATTGAGTAACCCCTAGTTGTTCCCTTAATGGTCAACTATAGTAAACAAAAACAAGCCAAGAAATGTACCAGAATGATATAGTTCTGTAAGCACTTAACAGTAGAATGGAATTTTGTCAATATTTAAAATGCGGCCCACAGAAAGACCCGGTCAAGGAGTTTAGAAAACAACCAGCCCTTATAGACTTCAATTGCTTTTGCAAAATGTGAATGGAAAAAGTTTCTTCACTCCTTGAAGAGACAAAGGATGGAAATGTCAAAGCAGAAACAATTAACCCTGTTAGAATAAATTCAAAAGAGCAGTCTCTAAAATCCCTGTTCTCAAGCAGCCTATTTTCTACTGGGCTTGCGGCGATGAGGAAAGAGGTGCTTCTTCTCTTTTGCCCAGCACACCAGGTGTCTTTGACTGTCGTTGGCCACTTTAGAAAACACACTATCAACAGCACCAGCAGGAGATTCAAAACTGGAAAAAAAAGACATGGCTTCAGTTTCATTTTTATAAGCATATGATTCATTTAAGTTCCTTTATGCTCCAACTTTTGAAAGACTTAAGCTGGAGGAAAATCAATAGCGCCTTTGTACGGCTTTTCTGAATGCATCCTTGTTAAGGGACAGCTGAGGAACTTAATATTGTGAGCCTGGAAGCTGGGGTATCAGTTAAGGAATCACTTGATCTTCCCTTCATTCCAGGCTACCTACAATAAAGCTGCCAGGTCACCACTGCTGTCCTTGTAGAAATTTAAAAAAAAAAAACCGAATAGAGCTTTTGACAATAGCACATTGTTTCTTTCTCAGAATAGTGGTATGTTCATGCTCTGCAACTTTTGATCACATTAATTTTTTTTTAATATAGTCATTTATTATTACAATCCCAATTAATTTATTAAGATTGTAGCCACTCTAGCATTGTTTTGTCTTTGATACGATGGCTAATTTGATCTTTTGTATAGTTTTGTGATCATATTAAAAGAGCCATGATGGTGCAGTGATTAGAATGCAGCATTGCAGGCTAATTCTGCTGACTGCTGACTGCCAACAGTTCGATTCTCACTGGGTCAAGGTTGACTCAGGCTTCCATCCTTCCGAGGTGGATAAAATGAAGACCCAGGGCTATATGCTGACTTTGTAAACTGTTTAGAGAGAGTTGAAAGCACTATGAAGCTGTATTTAAGTCTAAGTGCTATTGCCATGAGCTTCTAATCATATGTGATCACAGTTCAGGCCATTCTTTTAAGGACAAGGAATTATTAGCTCAAGGCAACATGGTCTATCTAAAGATTGAAATATATATTGAAAGATATATCATGGTAGAAGAATAACAGGAAAAAGAGGGGAATATTAATTCTAGTGTTAGAAAAGGTGGTATGAAGCTTCAATGGGCTGACTACATTTGAATGAGATTAACTTGAAATACTTAATTGAAATAAAATAAATAAATAAATTTGAAATATTAAACCAAACTAAGTGTTTTGAATACTGTAAAAGAGATTCATAAGCCATTGGTTAAATTAGTGGACATTCTAGTGTTGCACAGCCTCAAACATAGCTGCAGTTTTCCTTTACATGAGTTAAACAGCCATCAAATGAATTTTATTTCCACAATACCCGTCTGTTAAAATCTTTGGGGAATGTTGCTCTGCTATTTATGCCTGTTTCTTTGGTTAGAATTTATTTAGACAGAGAAAGAAAAACATGAGATAATTATATTGCTACTCTTCCACATTTCCTAAATCTTTGAAAAATTTCTTAACTCATAGGCTATCTTCTCTGGACTTTAGTTTCTGTTAGATTCTATCAAGCTTTTCTTCATATCTCAAGAAAAAAAGTTTATTATTTAGACAAAATTAATAACACATTTCTCAGATGCCTAAGTAATTATTAAAGAAACAATATGTAATGTATAATTGCCAGAAGAAATTAACTCTGCCAATGAGCCATGTCAATCAGCAGATTTAAAAATATAAGCAATTAGTGATGGTGGACTCTTAATCTTTGCTGAAGATTTACTCTTTTTTAAATTAAAGTTTTGTTTTTAATCATCTCAAAATCTGTGACAGATTTTGGTCAAGTCGTTTCAATTTAAACAATTATTGATTTTAAAAACTAATAATGTAGAAACTGCCATGAACCAAATGGTCTAAAAATTCCTCTCTTTCTGAAGCTTTTATGATGCATTGTAGTTATCTGTCTTTTACTATTAAACTTAAATAGCTAATTGAGACGAACGGTTCTGTGACTATTGTGAAAGCTTTTCCCTTTTTAAGTTAGAGTAGAACTCTTAATGCATGGTTTAGCATAACTGCTTTAGATGATTTTCATTGCATAATTTGGAGCCTGCTATGCTTTCTTCATTTCTGCTATTACTTTAAAAGAATTGCAAAGAGGGTATTTCAAAAATTATTAGATTTACATGTTCCAAGCTCTCTGGCTGAAGGTCTTAGAGGCTTGCTATCCTTGAAAGGATCTCTGTTATTTTCAGTCTATAATGCCAAAAAAGAAATTACCTGCCAATGTTTAAATGTTGTCCCTTCAGAGTCTAAAGATAAACCTGAAATGAAATCTTGAACAATTAAATTGGGATCTCATTGATTTTCAGTTTCAAATTACAGATTTGAATGAAGCCTTGACAAATTGTAAATCTTGAATTTGAACTGAACTTTTTCTGATCTGCATCTCTTTATCATATAATAGCCATCTAGCATAGATTGTAATGATCCAACATTTTCAATGGAGAGATCATGTCCCAACAAAATATGAGCATTGAGATTCCTCTGCAAATTCTAGTTTATGCCTGAGGAACCCTTAAGCTCCTGAACTCAAACCAGTTCTCTTGGGTTAGCATATTGTTAGAAGAGCAGCTTCTCTCCCTCACTTAATTTTTTTCTACTCTATTACTATAGCTTCAGCCTCATACTGAGTTATAATGATAAATTATGAGACCAAATTAGGATTGAAGTGACAGAAAAAGTTGGTATAGAGCATCCACTTCTGCCTTATGTGATAGAAGCTTTGCTGGCTTGGTCTACTGCAACTGCCCCTGATTTGCCTCTACACTCCAAACTCTTTCTGACAAGGCTTCAGTTTCTCTGCCCTGGGTAGATCTTTGCAGTTTTTCCAATTCTACTTCTGTAAATACTTTATTTCTTATTACAAATCAACAATGAACTGCTAACCTCTGTTCTATTATTTTTGATTCTGGATATTATTCTTTTCAGAACTTGTGCATTTATTTCAGATATTCTCCTCTTGTTGGACTTCATTTGTAATAGCAGATCATTATTTCTTTGTTTTCAATCTTTGTATGTGTGTGATGGATAAATCACTTTTCTTCCAGTAAATCTGCAGCTGCTGGGCTTGATTGTTCAGCTAAACATCCTGAGTTCTGAAGCCCATTTGTCACAGATATCCAGGAATTCCAATACCTTGAGGTTCTTCTGACCACAGGTGATGATGAATCCAGTATGGGTTCCTCTAAATTAAGTCCCATCATATTGTTTATAGGACAGACACTCTTTATCTGGTTCCTCTGAAGAGGCCTTTTCAATTACAGTTGAATCTCTTATTGTCCTCAGAGTGCATATGCTTCACAGTTATGGCAAGGTAGTGTTTCACCAAGGGATTATTAGTGCAATGAATTACAGTAGTTGAATGAGGTTTTTATGACAATTACATTATTAGAGGATCACTATAGAAAAAATGCCAGGATAAACATTTGTCAAAATTGTTAATTGTAGGAAACATTGTCCAAAACTGATTCCTGTCCTAATCAATAGGTTGGCAGAAGAGCATGGTAAGGTTGATTGACCAATCTTGTTGAGGGGAATGGGCGAGGAAGGGAAGTTTGAAAAGGCTAATGCAGAACTGAAATGCATGAAAACAGATAAAAGTAATTTAGTGAAATGGCAGAATAAAGATAACTGTCATTAAAATGCTTTTATTTACTCTTTCAGAAGAGAAAAGGTGTTATGAAGTTATTTGGCAGAAATACAAAATGAAGCTTCTTTGCTGACATTTTCATATTCTTTAGTTTGCATCTCTAAATAAGAAAGCAAGTTCTCTGTCACCCTTTATTAAAAGGGTTGTAAAATGGCTACTGAGAAGAAATTCTATCTAATTGCTTTCAGTGTGGGAAAGTTCATTTTTATGGCTTGTTTAGAATGCTCTGAAAAGTCCTCAATAATCCCACAATGTTTGTGGCCAGATTTATACACATTACTTGTAAAAGTAGACCAAAACAGTGAGGCATCTCTAGTAAATTATCTCAGTGTAAGACAATAAGCTGCATTCTATGTCATTAATGTAACAAGTAGTGTGATCCTCTAACTTATAAAAGCAAACTGACTAGCCAAGACTTAATATATTAAGCTGAATGTAACTTTAAAATTTAGCAATGCAATATATATACTAAAAAATGTAGGCACCTTGGGAGGCATCTATTATATTGCATAAAGAACTGCAGGGGATTTATGAATTCTCAAGATAAGAATTGGAACAAACAAAAAAGTAACCTGAAAAATTTATCAGAAGATATTTTAATGTAGATGACCTTCTGTCTTCACTGTTTAATGTAGATTTAAACAAACAAACGAACAAACAACTATGCCTTTAAGATGGCTATCATTACTTCAAGTTATATTTAAACTTTTGTTCTACAGTATATGTATATGACACTGTGTATGCATTTGTGTGTGTATATATATATATAGGTCTTCGTGTATTCGGGTCTTGTCCCATGTAAGATTGATTGATTGATTGATTGATTGATTGATTGATTGATTGATTTATAAATAAATTGAGATCTGGTGAGATTGAGAATACCTTGGTGACGTTTCAACGAGATCCCACTCGCCATATTCAGGCTGGTGTCTTTGGCTTTGTGCTTGTGCCAGCAAGACCTACATACCTTTACCCGTGAAAATCTACGAAAACATATATATATATATATATATATATATATATATATATATATATATGCAGGTCTTGGCATGTTTGGGTCTTTTCCCATGTAAGATTGAGAGTATCTTGGCGACATTTCGACAAGGTCCCACTCACCATCTTCAGGCTGGTGCTTTCAGCTTTGTGCTTGTGCAAGCAAAGTGTGATTGGAGCTGCCTCCTCTCTATAAATACTGGTGGGGACATGTGGTGTGCTGGCTCTGTTTTAAGTGGGTTGGTTGGTTGTGTTGTTACTTCTTGATTGGTTGATGGAGTTGATATTTGCAGATTGGTTAGCTTTTTTGTAAGAACCTGTGCGGCTGAGGTACTGGCTGTGTGTCTATCAGCCTTTTGTGTTTTAACAACCTGGGTAATGGGCTGTGTGATGACCTTCTGAGTTCTATTGTTGTGGCATCCTGGGACTTGTGCTGTAATCTCCTGGGTCATTGGCTGTGTTGTAACTTCCTGAGGTTTTGTGGTGTAACCTCCTGAGTTCCGTGATGTGATATCCTGAGCGGATGGCTGTGATATAACGTTCCGGGCTTTGGTTTGGCTCCGAGTTTGAGGTCTGGCTATGTGTTCATGACATGTGTCAGTTTGCTTAGTTTGGGGGTCAGAGGGTGTAGCAGCTGGTGATGCAGCCGTGGTCTGGGGATGGGTTTGGGTTTGAGTCTGGTGAGGGAGATTGGTGGTGGCATCATGTGTTGTTTTTGGTCCAGTGTTGGTTTTCGTGGCTGGGACTCGTTTGTTGATAAGGGCTAGTTTCCAGATATCTGGTAGGCAGGAGGTATCATCCCGTTTATTCATGTTATGGGGGTATTTCTCTATTTCGATGGCTTCCCTAATCAGACATGAACTCCACAAGAAAAGATTCCTACTAGACCAAACCAACAGGGACCTACTCACTGTCCACCTCAAACTCAGTAACAAAATCCACCCAGCACTCTGGGACAAATCCCAACAAGTAGCCCTCTAGAGAGCCGAAACAGAAACCTCTCACAAGGCAGACATTCACACCAACAAACTCTGCAGACTACAGAAATGCCAGAAGCCCAACCCCCACCACAACAACACATGAAACAAAAAGTACACAACATATCAGACAGAACTCTCACCATAGCAGAAACCAATTTCCTTTCCAAGGGATTCAACTTTGCAGTCGCCCACAAACACAACCCCACCAAAAACATCATATGTTGAAGCTAGCCTAACCAAAATTAACCCAGATGTAGCCAATAAAGTCAGACTTGAAGTCACCAACATCCTCTGCTCAAGTAGTCCACCCAGAAGCAACTTACACAAAGAAGAACAAAAAGCACTCACCAACTTGAGGAAAGACAACAACATAATCATTCTCCCAGCAGACAAAGGCAATGCCACAGTCGTGATGAACACATCTGACTACCAATTCAAACTATCCAACCTACTAAAACACCCCGCTTACAAACCTCTAAATACAGACTCTACCACCTACCTGGAAAAAACCACCAAATCCAAAATAAAAGCCTCTCCCATCAGTGCAGAGATCCAGCAAAGAATCCTCCCAAGAGAAAAATCATCCAGATGCCCTAAGATCTATGGGCTCCCCAAGATACACAAAGAAGGAACACCACTCAGACCCACAGTCAGTTCCATAGGCTTACCTCTACAGAATCTTGTCAAATTTCTCGCCAAACAAATCCAGTCCTACACAGAATCCATCACCTCACATGTACAAAACTCTTTCCACTTCATAGAAACAATAAAGAAACAAAACCTGCAACCCAGCGACCTACTTGTGAGCTTCGATGTCATATCCCTCTTCACCCAAGTACCTATTAAAGAAGCCTTGACAGCTATCCAAAATAAATACAATCCCCCTAAGCACATCCTAGATCTGATCAGCCACTGCCTAACCAACACATACTTCATCCACAATTGACAAAGATACAAACAGATAGAAGAAGCACCTATGGGATCACCCGTCTTACCCATCATCACTAACCTATACATGGAACACTTTGAAACCAATGCTCTAGACAAATCCGAACACAAACACAAACTCTGGCTTAGATATGTAGATGACACTTTCGTAATTTGGCCACACAAGAAAGAAAAACCGGACAACTTCCTCACATATCTCAACAGCCTACACCCCAAAATACAATTCACCATGGAAACAGAAGCCAACAACCAACTTCCCTTCCTGGACATCCTAATTTACAAAAAACCCAATGGCTCCCTAGGACACACCATCTACCAGAAGAAAACACACACTAACCACTACTTAAACACACAATCCCATCCCCACCCTGCACAGATCAACTCCGCAGCCAAGACCCTCATCTCCAGAACCAATTGCCTAACTGACAAAGACCACCCGAGAACAGAATTACACACCCTCACTAACATATTAATTTCTAACAGATTCCAAAGAAACACAATTACCAACCTAATTCTAAGAGAGGCACCCCCCAAAAACTGAGACACAGAACAGGACAACAGTATCACCCTCCTCCCCTACATCAAAGGCACCACAGATAAAATCAGCAAAATTCTCCACAAACACAATATCAGGATAGCCTTCGGCACTGACCAAAAAATAGCCAACATCTTAAGAAACCCAAGGACAAGATCCAGCTAGAAAACCAAGGAGTTTATGAAATACCATGCAAAAAATTGCCCAGCCACATAAATTGGACAAACCAACAGGAGAATAAATGCACGCATCACAAAACACAAGAACACAGTCAGAAAAGAAGAAAATACTTCCTCCCTTTTCCAACACCTTAAAGCCACAGGACATGAAATTATTTTTGAGGGATCCAAATTAATCTCCAATACTGAACACTTCAAAAAGAGAATAATCAGGGAAGCCATCAAAATAGAGAAATACCCCCATAACATGAATAAACGGGACGATACCTCCTGCCTACCAGACATCTGGAAACTAGCCCTTATCAACAAACAAGTCCCAGCCACAAAAACCAACACCAGACCCAAAACAACACATGACGCCACCACCAATCTCCCTCACCAGACTCAAACCCAAACCCATCCCATAGACGAAAGGCAACCACTGTCCAGAAACCAGACCACAGCTGCATCACCAGCTGCTACACCCTCTGACCCCCAAACTAAGAAAACTGATACACACCATGAACACATAGCCAGACCTCAAACTCGGAGCCAAACCAAAGCCCGGAACGTTATATCACAGCCATCTGCTCAGGATATCACAGCACAAAACTCAGGAGGTTACACCACAAAACCTCAGGATGTTACAACACAGCCAACGACCCAGGAGATTACAGCACAAGACCCAGGATGTCACAACAATAGAACTCAGAAGGTCATCACACAGCCCATTACCCAGGTCGTTAAAACACAAAAGGCTGATAGACACACAGCCAGTACCTCAGTCACACAGGTTCTTATGAAAAAGCCAACCAATCTGCAAACATCAACTCCATCAGCCAATCAAGAAGTATCAACACAACCAACCAACCCACTTAAAATGGAGCCAGCACACCACACCTCCCCACCAGTATTTATAGAAAGACAGCAGCTCCGATCACACTTTGCTCGCACAAGCACGAAGCTGAAAGCACCAGCCTGAAGATAGCGACTGGGACCTCATCAAAACGTTGCCAAGATACTCTCAATCTTACATGGGAAAAGACCTGAACACACCAAGACCTGCATACCTGTACTCGTGAAAATCTACAAAAACATATATACGTGTGTATATGTGTGTGTATATGTATATGTATATGTATGTATGTTTGTTTTCGTAGATTTTCATGGGTAAAGGTATGTAGGTCTTGGTGTATTCGGGTCTTGTCCCGTGTAAGATTGAGAGTACCTTGGCAACGTTTCGACGAAATCTCATCCGTCATCTTCAGGCTGGTGTCTTCAGCTTCGTTCTTCTGGGAGAAGAATGAAGCTGAAGACACCAGCCTGAAGATGACGGATGAGATTTTGTCGAAACGTTGCCAAGGTATTCTCAATCTTACCTGGGACAAGACCCGAATACACCAAGACCTACATATGTATGTATGTATGTATATCTATATATATGCATTTAAGCAATATTTATCAGCCTTCATAATCCATTTAGACTGTATGTGTTGCACAGTAGTAAAGTACAATAAAACTAAGCACTAAAAAGTGTTTATATCGGAAGAATAAATCTGCCTGGTTTGCTCTTGTAATCTCAAGTATTTTCAGTCTTCAGTTGGCAATTTCAACTAAAAAGCAACCAAACAGAATTCTCACCACCAGCATCAAAACTGAGTTGATTAATGTTATGAAATTTCATGAAGAAGAGTAATCTATTTCAGTTGACTCTCATCTTAACTTTTCTCCTATGTTTGTACTTTGTGAGGAATTTCCTTCTTTGGTGCCTAATAATTTGCCTGCTTTTAATAGTCTTTGAGAAATAAAATTGCCTGGATGATATAGATTATTCAGGAATGCAATTTATGTTGGTTGATAGAGCCTTGAGGAATAGAATTCAACAAGCTAGTCTCTTCTTCCATTTCAAGTATAGCCATATCAAATTTGAGCCAACCTGATGAATTCCATTAATCATACTACATACCAGACTGAAAAATTTCTAGTATCACACAGGGTGATATTAATCTTCTCTTCAACTGCCATCAACATTATGCTGCATAGATAGATAATATTGATCCCTGGAAGGTTATTTACTATATGAGTCACAGCTAAGGGTCAGCATGTGTTGTCAGAACAAGACAATTTCCGTTGGCATGTTCCAGTATCTAGATCATATATTGCACAATAGAAACTGCATTCATGTGGTGGAACAGCCAATTATTATGAGCATTATCAAGACTGAGTTTTATAAATTTAAAGCAGCATGCTCAGGTTAAACAAATTAATTAAACAGCCAGGTACAGGCTGTTATCATACTAAATTTACAATATATTTAGTATTGAGGCTGCATTCATATAATAAAATGAGGCATTAATTTTGCATGGGAGGAATTAAACTTGTATAAAAGCTGCAATGAACTTTTCAAAGGAGATTCGTAAAGGATAGACATGTTAAGCAAATGTCACTAATAGCGTGGTTTGATTTTTCTGGGAGGAGGGACTGGTAAAACCAGCCAACCAAACAGAAACACCCCCCTGCAAATACAACTTAATTGCCAATTATTTGAAGCACTATAGAGAAATCATTTTCTAGTTTAAGAAAGAAAAACATTATTTGCCATGAAACAAAACAATTTCTTTCCATTGAAATTAAATGGGAATTGTTAGACAAACACACAGAAAAAGATGCAGAATAAAATGTCAGCCCAACACTAACAAGGATTCAGAATAAAGTATTTCCTGGTCTAGAGGGACATATAAAACAGGTCTGGAATTTATCAGTGGTTTCATGGGAGATCATTTAAGTTGAGTTCCATGAAAAAAAAGGCTTTAAACAGAGCAATCTTTTTCAAGTTTACTCCAAAATAAACCTATAGTTTCAGTGGTGTTATATCAAACTATACATAAGACATTCTGAAACCATGCAATGGTAAATCAACATGTTTTCCACTGAAATTCTATTTTCTCAGAATGAATGAATTGGCCTTTGAATTGACAGGGTTGTCTGCTGAGTGGGTTGGAAGTGAACAGCAAAGTTGTTTGTCAATTACTCATCTCTTAACTACTCTACAAAAAAGGGATGTTACCAAAATAATAATGGCAATGACAATAACAACATAGCAGCAACAACAATAAAGCTGCAGCAAACACTGCTTTCTCCAGAAATTTTTCCTCTGCCCTGAACAAGACACTATTCAGCTTTGGGTCACTGCAACACGTTGACAAAAGTCATCAAGGCATCATATTGTTCAGATTGCAACAGAGAAAGATGAACTTGCTAACATATATTTTATATTTCCGATGAGCTTTAGTGCACATGGATGTAACACTTGACAAATTGAAGTCTGTTCCATTTGTAAAGGAGGCAGACAGCCCTGTGCAAGAATCTCTCAATGCTGCTATTGAGTCACAACTTTGACCTGCAATTCCTTCTGCTGCTTTGGGGCTTGGCCAAGCTTTAGAAGACAAGCCAGGCATGCTGAACTGGGCCAGACTCCAACAGACAGAAAAAAAAATCCAGTGGCCTTTGGGAAAGGCTTGGTGTATTAATATTAATGGCTTAGCCACAATTGTAGGGAGGGAAAGCTTGCTAGAGTAAGGCAGGTGCTCTCTCCAGAGACACTGAAATGGGGGTTAGTTAAATTCCATTGTTTCTACTGTGGCTTGTTTACAAATGCTTGTTTGGACTCCATGGCTGAAGCCAGGTGATATTTCTCATTTTGAAGCTCCCCAGAGAAGCTTTCACATTAATTGAGAGCAGATTTTTTCAAAATGAAATTCTATAGGAAAGATGGTTGTCACAGGGCATCTCAACTGTTATATTTTAGATAGCTACATTTCTGCATATAGTTATCATTTCAAAATATGCCTGCCAGTTTCCTTTTATGTTTATGGCCCTTCAAGACCTTTCTTTTCAGAACAAGCTAGAAATATGATAGAAAAATAGATGTGCAAAAATGATAATTCTAAGGGTTCATGAATAAATTAAAATATAGATATACATTAGATGTACTTATTTTCCATACTGAAAAAGGCAGAAGCTGTATCTGCAATAATTAACCTGCAATGGCCATTTTACCCACTGATGTAACTGTATGATATCTGAAAGCAAGAATAGGGTTGATCCCAAATTGCTGGATATCTCTGGTAATTTTTGTGGAAGATAAAACATGCTTCTGGTTTGTTAATACTAATAATATTTTGTGTACAAAAGTAGTGGTAATGTTTGCACATTTCTCTTTCAACAACATTACTATCATTAGCTTCATATATTCATATTAGTTTGCTTATTCAACTACCTGTAGTCCTATTTGACCAATAGCATCATGGTTAATTAGTATCACATGATATAAAATGAATACAACCGGGGGTGGGCTCCTGGGGGTTTGCAGGGGTTCAGGAGAGTCCCTAGCTAAGATTCTGTGCAGTTTGGAGAACCCCCAAATCCCACTCCTGGCTGGCCCCACCCACCACACTCTAGCCCTCCCAGAAGTCGCCACGCGGCCCATTTTATTTATTTATTTGATTTATTTGATTTGTCAATCACTTACAAAATAATAGGTATAAGTATAAACACGAGTAAGAATACTGAAAATAGGTACAATTAAATGGGGACAATAGGACAGGGACGGGAGGCACAATGGTGCACTTATGCATGCCCCTTATTTTGTTTATTATTTAGTTATTATTTTGCATGCAGGTAAGTGCAGGGCAAGCATGGAGGCTTGGGGAGGGTGAAAAATGGGCCTCCAGGAAGTTCAGGAGCAATTTCTGGCTTCCAGAGAGCCTCTGGAACCAGGGGAGGCTGTCTTCGCTCTCCTGGAGGCTTGAGAAAAATATCTGGAGCATGGGGAGGGCAAAAACGTACCCCTCACTGTGGTGCAGGAGGCCAGTTAGGCCATGCCCACCATGGCAACACTCACCCAGCAACCAGGCAGAGAACCGTTTGCTAAAATTTTTGAAGCCCACCCCTGAATATAACTGCTTTGAGCTCCAAAGAAATTGAAATAACACAATATAAATAAGTGAGGCTGAGGATATGAGGAAACAATAAAATAGGGATATGCACATTTGTGCCTGCTACACCCCTTGATAGCTCAAAGTGCCTATCAGAGAGGGAAGATCTGACATTATAAAACTATTTTTGTGTTTTAGTGGGAGACTTGGTGGAGTTTTAAGTAACATAGTAAGTTAATCTGGAAAGGATTGAGGCTTTTCCTGACTGAGAGGGTTAGAAAGCAAAACTGAAACTTTAGCCATCTGCAAGACGTGAGGTACAGGTGGTCCTTGTATTACAACTCATTCAGAGACTATTCAAGCTTTCAACGGTTCTGATGGGGACTTAAAATGGGCCCTCAAAGTTCTGACCATAACATGATTACAGGTCCTTGTGGACATATGATCATGATTTCTGATGTTCCCTGCCAGCTTCCCAAAAACAAAGTTAATGAGGAAGTGACCAGGAAGTCATGGGAGGTCTTCATTTAACTGCCTATGTGGTTCTTGTTTAAAAAGAGCAACTGCAACTGCCATAATTGCCATAATTAAGTGATATGATTACCTGACATCACGCGTATTAAATGACAGCAATTCCAGTTCAAATTGTCACTGTAACTCAACAACTACCTATAGCACTTTTGCTCCTAAAATTCCCTCCAACTCATAGGCATCCAGATAGTAATCAAAAATATCAAGAAGGTGGCCACATCCATAGCAAACATAGCAGAGCTTCAATTGCATAGTTGTAGCTGCTGTCTTGATTTTTTTTAACATACACCCTATTCCTAATGGGTGCTCCTACTCAAATCCCTCAAACCATAAAAGAGCTGAAAGGTTTAGACACCATCCTTGGTCTCGAGATATCATAATAATATCATTGGTTTCACTTTCTAAAACTCTATGGAAAGACAGAAAGTTGGAGTAAAATCCTATCCCATCAAAGCTCAGATCAACATCTCACTCTTTGAGTAAACCTGTTGAAAGACAAAGGTCCAAATGTCACAAAATGTTATTGAAAAGATGGTAAGATGAGAATTTGGTATATGTTGTTCTTGATTTACAACTGTAATTGAACTCAGAATTATATTTGTAAGTCATGGTGGTTATTAAGCGAATCATCATGTAAATATGTTGTTTATAGCCATAAATGGAAGCTGATTGCCAAGTGCCCAAATGTTATGTGACTGTGGGTGGGAGGTGTACAGCCATTGGAATTCCATAACTAGGTTGTAACTATTTTTCTGTTGTAACTTCAAATGGTTGCTAATGAAGGAGTAACTGCAGTTCTCAATTTATGGTCACAATTGGAGCTGGAATTCCATTTCTACTCTGGTTGTTACATGAATCGTACTGATTTTTTGCCATGGCCATTAAATGAATCTGATTTGCTTGTTGGAAGCTGGCTGGAAAGGTTGCAAATGGTGATCACATGACCCCAGGATACTGCAGCTGTCTTATATACTTGCTGGTTACTTAAATTTTAATCATGTGACCATGGGGAGGCTGTTATGGTTGTAAATGTGAGAAATGTTCGTAAATGTTGTGGCTTGTCGGCTGTCAGCAGAACTAGCAGCAGAGTCAGATGAGGAGGAGGGGGAGGGAAGCCTGGACCAGCTTTGGAGCCTTTGGAAGGTTCTGATGAGGAAACAGATGCAGAGCTGAGGGCTTCTGTCTGCCACCAGGTGAAGAGGCAACTGTCATCAGGGCCTGAGAGCTGAGTGACAGGGAGGGTTAGGGTAACATATCGGGTCCATCCCAGATGTGCATATGCATAGAGAGGAAAGGAGAGTAGAGCAATGGAAAGCAATAAGCCGGGTCTCAGAGAAAAGAAGACGTAGATGCTAGCCAGCCCCTCCCTGGGAAATAAATAGTAGGGGTTTGGGAGTGACTTGTTGTCACAGACAACCATTCATTTTCCAGTGGACATTTATCAAGTCGGATTCCCTTGCCAGAATAAGGTTTGTTGGGACTAATGGCTCTGTGTTGGAGGTGCCAATGGAGTCTCCCTGCTGGGAACTAATAGGTAGCGAATTTGCCTCAACCAGGATGAACAAGGTCTGTTTCTGCTTGACTTAATCATTGAAGGATTGAAGAATCATCTTGAGTTCTCATGTGAACAGAGAGTGCCTTGTTTCAGAAGGGAAAAAGACTTTCATTTGTAACTAAGTATTTTTGGTTTGGTCTATCCAATGCGAATAAAGACTGTTTCTTCCCTGTTTTAAATAGGGGTTTGTTTTACTTGTGAGTAAGTAGTTTCTCATTGCTGGCAAAGGCTGGATCAGAACAAGAAGCCACTTTTTTCAGAAACTTTAAATGGTCATTAAATGAATGGCTGCAAGTTGAGAACTATCTGTAATTTTATTTTTTTCATCCACTTCAATTCTACCATTTTTAAAACAGAGATTAAAATTACAGAATATTTAGCCTTGTCATGATGAGCATATTGCATCAATTGCTTGTGTAATTAAGCATGAATGGCTTTGCTGAAAACATTAATTCAGACAGATAATTAGAATTAAATGAGATTTTAAGGTAACATACCTGCTCTGCTCTGTGATTTATTTTGAGTATAGGTTTCAATTTTTAAAAATTGAAACTCTTCCATTATTTTGGAATTTCAGAATAGGTAGGCATCTGTCTCATGATTTACTTTGCCTGTCATATATGAAGGAATAGATTGTAAATATTATTTGGGGACAGCTATAGTTCTACAGCATGCCTGATGCTTCTTTCCAGTAATAGTTTGGGAAATGTAACATTTGATTTTTGGGGAGTGGGGGTGGGGGACTAGTATGTGTAGTTAAAAAAAAGAGAAGTAACATGTCTAACAAGTTGCCATGATTTTTAATCACAACACACCTTGATGTGTTTGATAGACTTCTCAAGCCACTCAAATTATACTGTCACTTCTACAAAGAATGGAATCTTTAGAATAACAGGAGTAGGCTTATGGAGCTTTGAATGCTGGATGGCAATTTGAATGCCTTCAGAGGCTTATAAAAGGTTTGTTTCGATATTTTTTTTTTACAATTTGGGTTAGCACAGCTTCAAATGAGCATTTATATGAACTGAGCTTGGGCAGGCACTAAATAACATGATGCCCATGAAGCTTTCTAATGGAAAAAAAGACTTTTTCCCCTTCCTGTTAGTTAGGATAATGTTAAATAAACAATTTCCTTTGGCAAAAGTGAGAACTGAATAATTTTTCATAGAGAGTTATAACTATGGAAGTGAAAGCCATTAATAACAACAGAAATGAAAGTAAACCATAACAGATAAGATGAATTTAACATTGATTCTTAGGAACTAGTTCTTCTACTAGATCAGGATAATCCATGAAGCCCTTCCTTCCTTCCTTCCTTCCTTCCTTCCTTCCTTCCTTCCTTCCTTCCTTCCTTCCTTCCTTCTTTCCTTCCATGAAAGTGCTGTTGCTTGCATTTGCTGCAGAGAATTTATGGATTTTTTTTTGAATCTGTGCATTAACATGCAACATTTTGTCCCATCAATTATTGACAAATTTTGTTTTGGTATTCTGCTTGGAAAATGAGATAAATGAATCATTGGACATTAATTTGCATGTTTTTATTTAAGGAGATGAAAGTAATTGTGTTTTAGGAATTCTTATTGTTGCTTTGGTCCATAAATAATAAGATTGACCCAGATCCAATAAATGCAAAGGACTGAGAAGGACTGGTTGAGTTTTTGAATGACAAACAAAGACACTTTTATTTTTTTATTATTACTTTCAAAATAGCTTATTTCTTACTCATTCCAATTGGAACTGAATTTTTTTCAGCATCCTAACCCTATAGGAATTTCATCTTTAGATATATTTGACAGACGATGCTGAGATGGAACAACCCAGCTGCTCCTAAGGTGGTGCCGGCCACTCTCATTTTTATCCCTTTGGAAGTAAGACCCAAAGTCCATTTGGCAGTGATGTCCTCAGCAGTCTTTAGTCAAAAGAAGCCCCACTGTGACTACCTCTCCTGTGAAATTTGTCCAGTATATTGTTCCCTTCTCTGTGCACAGTATGACTACTATCCTTTGGCTATTCCTTGCAACTGGACCCCAAACCCCAACTGGATTCCCAGGGGTACACGCTTCCCCTGTAACATTCCCTTATCTTGTGATCTCTCCCAAGGAATTGTCAACTAGTGCTTACCAGCTCCTGGGTCCTTGGTTGTCTGCCTTTTCTGAAGATGCCTAGGTGAACTCACCTTGTGCCAGCAGACATGTTCTTGACTGAGGCAGGCCGATTCAATTCCTGAGGGTATCACATTGCAATCCCAGATAATCCCCCAAATGTATTGCCTTTAAATCCAAGCATCTGAATTTGGCTTGGAGCTAATAAGAATCTGACCCCTGAATCTGAGAGCATTTATTGGGGTTGGGGCATATGTCCAAGTCTTTTTATAGGACACAGAAACAAGTGATACATATGTTCGGTATATGTGATGTGTCAGTAAACAAATGGTCAAACAATAAAATTCATTGATTGTGTGTGAAGTAAAGTCAGGATAATGCAACTGACAATCAGTCAGCAGTTTCCAATCAATCATCACTATCGGGCAGAAGGAAGAGGGAAGATAAGATGGTTCCTGGGAACTCTACAGCAACAGGTCTCATGAAGAAGAGGACGAATAAATGGAACCAAAATTCAGGACTCAAAGAAAAGAGGCAAATTAAAAGACAGGCAGCCATGATGAGAAAGAGGCAATGGAAAAGGAGGCAGCAGCTGAGAAAGAGAGAGACAGTCAACTTTACAGAAAAAGGAGTATAGCATTAGAGGGAACAATAGAGATACACAGGGAATAAGACAACAGAAATATAGAAGTCAGCTATAAATAAGTATATTAGAAATATAGAATGGAAAGGTATGAGAATACATTGAAGTTGGACTTAGATGATTTTGGTATAGATAAACAGACTATAGAAAGTAGTTAAAAAGAATATAATTTTATTTTTGATACAATATAATCACAGATAAGCCTATTCATGGATAAATTAACCCTCATATTTTTCACCAAAATACCATGAAAAATCAGAGTGGTTTATCTGTGGGTGGTGCATTGATTATGGTACTTTAGAAATTAAAGGCACACTCTGAAGCTTCAAACCATTATTTGAGACTCACTTTAAAAAAATGTCATTTGGTATTGCAGCCATGAAGAATGGCAAGGCAATATAGAGAAGAGTGCCAAGGAAGTTTGCTCATAGAAGCCTAGTCATGTCTGCAGGGATGATGGAAATAATTCATGTACTATAAAGACTGCAGCTCAGTTCTGTGGAAGAGATATCAGATGAAAGAATGCAGGTGGAAAACCTGAGGTAAGTAGGCTCATACATTGTTACTTGGTGGTATTAATGAGACATTTTTCTCAATTACCTTACTTCCAAGGCAAAGAAAGTAAAAGAAACAGGATTTTTATTTTTCTAGATAATTAAATTATAAATCTTATCACTTTCAATCTGTGACTTGGAAAGCCTTATTATCAAATTGGCAATATGCACCTTGGCATATTAGAGATAGAGTAAGAGAGGTTGCTTCCACAACATCTATGGAATTCCACCAAATTGACCCCAAAACTAGAAAGTCTAATGGATTCTTACCTATCTTTTTTCTTCTTGTAATCAGTTATGAAAGAAATATAAAAGTAAAAAGGGAAGAGGGAGATGAAAGAATGCTCAGAGGAAAAGACACACCCAGATGATATCTTCTTTTCCTGAGATAAAATAATTCCTCCATTATTTGCACTTTCCCTCTGTACATTGAGCCTATTTCTATCAGTAGCCTCGGTGAGATAGAGTAAAATGTAATAGACATTTGATGCAATTTCAGAGGCATCCACATATTTCTTATAATATGTGAAAAGTGAGCATATTTCTTAAAATGAGAGGAATGTTTACATCAAGAATTCCTTCCATTTAGCATGCTTGCATTTGCAAAAAGGATCTCCAGCACAAATAACTTATAAAGAATTCTAATAAAGAAATGATTTCTTGAACTGTATAGTACACTGGAACAGTGGAATACATAATGGAAATTAGATAAAATTAAGCTAAAATTTCAAAATTGCATTTTCTCCAGCTTTAGGTTACTATCTATTGGTTTAGATGACATTTGTCCCCTGGAAAATCAGAAACAGTTTTAACACCAGATCACATTTATCCTTGTATTGTCTGCTCTAAATGCCCTTGATGATCTCATTCTTTTTTTAAAACTGCTGACAGTAAGGCGTGAACTTGGGAATTCCTGCATGCAAAGCATGCTCTTGCCTACTGAGCTAAATGTCCATAAAATAGAAAATGCAGATGGTATATTGCCTTTCAACCCTGAATCACCACTGCTGGCTTGCTAGCTAGCATTCAGAACTCTAGTACTTTGACACGGGAAGCAATCACTCCAGAACAGAAGTTTTAGTTCACTCTGTTTGGGGGGAGATCAAACTCTTTCTGTCTTTCTGACTCTCTCCCTCCATACAAGCTAGGCAGCTTTAGTGACAGATTTAATTTCTGGTTTTTCTTCCTGTAGGAGTAAATACATCTTTCAACTGACAAAAATCCTTATGTTTTATATCTCTGCTAAAAATGAAAGACATTTCCAGTACAGCTATTCATTGGTCATTCAACTTTAATTGGCCAATTTTTGTTCAAAATCCAAGTTGGCTGTTTCCTGGGGAAGAGATAAGTCACTTGACAGTCAAATCTGTCCCAATTTTTCTTTCCTCCTCAATGTTTCATTGTATTACAGTGGATTTGTGAACTTTACTAAACATTCCTGTCTGATACACAAATATTAACCTAGAGAGATGTGGCACCCTGTGGTTGCTTGCATCTGCTATTCAATTGCTGAAGGATTCACAGTAACAAAGGAAACCAAATACTTTTACAAGCCAATAGGCTGTATTCTCCAACCCTCTCGCTCTTAGCATGGCTGAATGACTAAGAAATAAATACAAATGTAGGCATTCAGAAAAGATATAATTCTTCAAAGAGCACATTTTGAATTAAGGAACTATAGAATGGATTTAAAGAGGGGGAAATTCTCTCACCATGCAATCCATAGCAAACTCCACTTTGTAATGCCGGTGCTTACTATGCTACACTGAAAAGCATTAAGGGAAAAAGAACGTATTTCTAAAAGGAAATAGAAACAGATTTAATTTTTAATCTTGTGCCAAAATCCACTTAACAATCATTTGGCCTGTGGCCATTCACAGTGGAAACCAACATGAAGATTTGTCAAAGTTGGTTAGCATTAAGACTACTCTAAATTGGGTATGAATTGGAATCTTTATATTTGGGAAAATAAGAGAGTGGGGGAAGGCAATATTTCCTTTAAAATGTTAGCAGGGGAATGGAGATTGGGCAATTCAAATTGTATATCAGCAGACAGATACTCAAAATTTAGGAGGAATCAGAGCAAATGCATAAACATTATCAGATTAAATTAGAAATTTATGTAAGCATTTTTTCATCCATCATGTTAAGAGAAGGAAATTATTGTTCCAAGCCACTTTGTGTTTTAGTTTTCTTCTTACATATCAGGTTGCTATATATTCTCATTTGATGAACCAAACATGATGTTTATCTGAGTGGCAGCAATTCTTGTTATGTGATGCTCTTACTTATTTAAAGTTTTGAAATTCTTGTTGACTGAACTTTCATTATTCAGAACTATTGCAATGTTTCATGGACTCTGAAAGTATCATTTAGCTGTAGCTACTTCTTCTATTCCATGGAGCAAAATGCTTCTCAATACTCAGCTTGCTACCTATCTAAGCCCCACAACAGAACAAGTAGCCTAACTGTAGCATTAGTTAGTAACCTGGGATTTTAAGTACATGCAAAGATTGGGATGATAATACCTCCTAGCAGAATTCACAAGTATTCTTGCCAGAAATATTAGCGAGGGGCAGGCAAAGAGTGGTGATGCACTATAATATCAAAATTCATAATCCTCCTCTTAATATTTGTTTCCAAAATCAGGACCAAGTTTGACTTGAGATGACATGGCCATTTTGTTTTCATGGTGGTTAAGACTTACAGGTATAGCTTGTACTGTTTAAGATTCTCTGTTCTAAAAACTCTTTGGGGACTATGCTATCCTATACTCTTTGGGGACTATACTGTCTTGAAACTCTCTGGGCAATATACTATGTGAGAATTAATATAGGAAACTGCATATGGGTGTTTTACCAGCTTTCCACGTACACCATGACTAAATGTTACCTATGATTGAAAAACATATCTGTATCAGATAAAAAGCAAGCCTAACAATTCAAGACTAACAATTCAACAAGTACATTCATAAGGCATAGACACTAACCTAGCTTTAATTATATCACTTTTCTCTATAAAAAAAACATAAGCCTACAATTCTGGATTGGTGGGAATTATACTTAAAACCAGTGGTGGGATTCAAAAAATTTTTTACTACCGGTTCTGTGGGCGTGGCATGGTGGGTGTGGCCTGGCTTGATGGGTGTGGTATGGTGGGCGTGGCAGGGGAAGAATACTGTAAAATCTTCATTCCCACCCCATTCCAGGGGAAGGATACTGCAAAACCTCCATTCCCACCGTGCTCCAGGGGGAAGGTTACCACCAGTTCTCTGAACTACTCAAAATTTCCACTACTGGCTCTCCAGAACTGGTCAGAACCCGCTGAATATCACCTCTGCTTAAAGCTAAGTAACACTAGAAATAGGAAGAGCCATTTATTTAATCTGGAGTTCATGGAGCAACAATGAAGTTTCCAATCTTCAACCCAAGCAATTACACAAGTTTATACTTTTATGAATAAAATGAGGAGATATTCTGGATTCCATCTTGAAGTCTTTGAGACAAGAGGGACATCAACATAACAGTAAATTAATAAAACATAAATAATCAGTTGTTTCTATTTTGAACTTGTTGCTAGATTGAACAACCTCAGTTTGCAGAAAAGAAACTGAAGTGAACCTGAGTTCATTTACCCTCCATTGTGCAACCTTATGATTCTTTTACTGCTGAACAAAAATGATATTAAAACAAAGGGAGAATCTTATTAGACCACCTTGTTCCTGAAGCAAATGCAGGGTAGGAATCTAATGAGCAAGCAAGATGAAATAACATGGATATGCTTGCATATTCATTTGCATATATGTGCATCACATGCACACACATACTACTGTTGCTGCCATAATATGATAGATAGAATATAGAATAACAGAGTTGGAAGGGAACTTGGAGGTCTTCCAGTCTAACCCCTGCTCAGACAAGAGAACCTAAACCACCATTCCAGACAAATGGCTATCCAATTTCTTCTTAGAAACGTCTAGTGATGGAGCATTCACAACTTCTGATAGCAAGCCATTCCACTGATGAATTGTTCTCAGTGATAAGAAGTTTCTCTATCTAGTTTGGATCTTTCTTTGTTCCATCTGTTACCTTGTGTCTTGCTTAATGTGCTTTGGAGAAAAGGTTGACATCCCACCCCTTGACAGTCCCTTAAACATTGAAAGCCTGCTATCATGTCACTACTAGTCCTTCTCTTTGTTAGACTAGACATTCCCAGTTTCCACAAGCTATTTCTATTATTATTATTATTATTATTATTATTATTATTATTATTATTATATTTATTTTCAAAACATATATTCATTTACATTTTAACAGTGCTGTGTCAAGCATTTACATATATTTACAATTATTTTCCATATTAAACCTTATTTCTTTTCTCTAACTATACATACAACATTTCCCATACCTCATAAAACTCAGATTCCTCTTTACCTTTCAATTTCTTTGTAAGTATCCATTTTGGCACAGTCAAGTATTTTATTTATTATCATATTCTCAGAAGGTACATCCTCAACTTTCCAGCTCTGGGCATAAGCAATCCTTGCCGCTGTTATTATGTGTTATACGATGTATTGGATACATTTCTTTAAATTTCCATTAATCATCCCCAATAAAAATGTTTCTGGTTTAAGTTCAATATCATATCCTGTAATTTCTTGTATCCATTTCCTCAATTTTTTTCCCAGTATTTTTTAGCTTTGGGGCATTGCCACCACATGTGATAGTATATTCCGTCCATAAGCTTACATTTCCAGTATTCTGGTTTCATGTCTGAATATATTTTAGCCAACCTCACTGGTGTCAAATGCCATTATCAATGATGCCCTCTCCGTGATGACCCGATGTCTGGATGCGGTACGGATCTGGATGGGCAGGAACAGACTACAGCTCAACCCAGCTAAGACTGAGTGTTTGTGCATACAGGCATCTCGGCTCAGTCAGTTGATTCCATCTTTGGTCATAGGGGGAGAGGTGTTGCCCCCTGTGGACAGGGCTCAGAACCTGGGAGTCCTCCTGGATTCACAGCTTAGTTTGGAGGAGTAGGTGGGGGCCGTGACCAGGGGGGCTTTTGCCCAGGTCCGACTGGTTCACCAGTTGCGCCTGTATCTGGACCGAGATGCCCTTCGCACAATCACTCATGCACTTGTGACCTCCCGACTAGACTACTGTAATGCTCTCTATCTAGGACTGCCCTTGCATACCATCCGGAGGCTTCAGCTGGTGCAGAATGCGGCTGCGCGGGCTGTGATGGGAGTTTTCCGATACTCCCATGTTACATCCCTCCTGCGCGAGCTGCATTGGTTGCTGGTTGCCCTCCGGGTGAGATTCAAGGTGTTGGTGTTAACATTTAAAGTCCTTTACGATATGGGTCCAGGGTACTTGCAGGAGCGTCTCCTGCCAATATCAAACATCAATGGCCCTGTGCATGCACACAGATGGGGACTCCTCGGGGTCCTGTCGGCTAGACAATGTCAGCTGGCGGTGCCCCGGGGAAGGGCCTATTCTGTTGTGGCCCCCGCCTTGTGGAACCAACTCCCTTTGGAGCTCCATTTGGCTCCTGATCTTCGCTCCTTCCGCCGCGATCTGAAGACCTGGTTGTTTGAACAGGCTGGGCTGGACTAATCTCCGGGGTTTTTAAAATTATTTTAATTGGGTTTTAAAGATTGGGCTTGTTTGATTTAATTTTTCTTTTAAATATTTATTGTTTGTAGTACTGTGTTTTAATTGTGAGCCACCCCGAGTCCTTGCGGAGAGGGGGTGGCATACAAGTCCAATAAATAAATAAATAAATAAATAAATAAATAAATAAATAAATAAATAAATAAATAAAAAAAAAATCCCACAAGCTATTTCAATATACAGTTTAGCCTCCAGTCCCCTAATCATCTTGGTTGTTCTTCTCTGCACTCTTTCTAGAGTCTCGGCACCAGCACATATATTCTAGTGAATCCATCTGTGAAACCTGCTGATTTAGATTTTGAGAAGCTATTGGGATAAAGAAAAAGTTTGTTTTAAAATCCACCAGTTGCTATATTTTAAATTATAAATGAAACTTTTCACATCTGAAGGATGTTAACAGGAGTGTCCACTCAGAAGAGAGGAAGGGCAGGGTTTCAGTTATGCAAGCCTGGGTGCCATCTTGACTTTTTGACATGCCTGCCATGGCAGCCTCTGAATAGTAAGGAAGGGAGGAAGAGGGAGGGAGGGAGGGAGGGAGGGAGGGAGGAAGGAAGGAAGGAAGGAAGGAAGGAAGGAAGGAAGGAAGGAAGGGATTCTGTATTTGCATTGTATCAGTGTGTGAGGTAAAATAGGCAAATGCATAGTAATATCAACCTTGCCTTAAATTCTATAGAAGGATCTCCTCCTGATCTCTTCCTAATCTTTCTCTTATGAAAAAACTGACTTGCTCCCCAGACAAAGATTTGTTTTTTAAGTCTCCCTGATTTTAGATTCTTAATATTTTTGCTTTCTTTCCTGTTTACATTTGGAATAGTTATAGTATTTCTCAACAACCAAGAGCCACGAAGGCGGAACTGGAAAGATGGATATTCCAAGACAATGATTGTTGTGCATCCAACAATTAACCTGTGGTTTTCTGTTTCATATTGAATAATTGGCTTGGTTCATCAAAACATACTAAATCATAAACCTTAATTTGCAATTCAGAGTGCTGGGTTTAAAAAGCCACAAACACACTATAGTATAGTGTACTGTGTTGTTTGAAAAGAGTCTGCATTAAATATTTCTGACATATAGGGAAAGAAATCAGGCTTAATCCTTGTATGAATCATAATTTTTGGTTACATTTCCTGGAGGATGGACAAGTTTGTTGAGTTAAGATCACAATCAGTAACCCTCAAAATTTAGAGATTTACAGCTTTAGGATTTATTTGAATTTTCCCCAATTCTCTGAATTTCGTGATGGAAAGTATACAAAGGGACAACTATGTATAAAATTTATTCTTTCAAAACTACCATGTAAAGGATATTCTTGTGAATACTGGTAAAATTCAAATGCCTGCAAACATTCTTCAGGTTAAAATAGTGCAGGTTAATGTGTTAACACTCTTCTTATTTCAGCAAGTCAAATTATTCATTTCTTCTATATTTTCTAATTTGCCAAACATGCCAAGCATTGTTTTTTGAGGGAGGGGGAATGGAGGGGGAACCAGAACAGATGATAATATAAAAACTATATATTTAATATAAAATATACTTTCCCCAGCATAAATCTACTCTGCTCAAACCAATCATTTGGACACTGTTGTTCTGATCCTTCACATGACAAACATAGTCATAGCTTTAGGATAAAGAAAGAAACAAGAAATGAATTTCATTTCTTCACTGTCAGATACAGGATGTTATTCATCTGTGTTTCTATCATTAACTGGTATTGTTCTCAGTGTCTAATAAATGGAGGCTCCGAACTCAGATTATACACATATTTATATGATCTTCAATTTAGCTTTTCCAGCCATGTTAGGGATGGATAAGTATCTTAAGTTGATTTCAGTTTTTTATTTTTTTAACTTCTTGTTTAATTTTGGTAATTTCTGCATCAGTGTGTATATAGGTTTTTTTCTTTTTTCTTTTACAAAACCTGATATAGATATTTTTTAAAATATGTGTGCTTTTCAAATCATTCTCTTGGATGCATTTCTGTGCTTCCTTTTACCATTAGAACCACAATTTCCTTTCCTAGACATTTGGAGAATGTCCCATTGCAATTGGATAATAGCATTTCACTTCATATAGACTAAGAGCTGAAATACAACCCCTCATCTCTACTGTGCAGAAGGGAACATTATCTGCATTAAAAAGATTCTAAGTTTGGTGTTTGACATTGAAGCTAAAAAGGTCAATTTATGAGAATGCCCTTTGCTTAGAGTCCAGTATCATCAATTAAAATTAAAATTGATTATATTTGGCTAAATGAATATATACTCTGTCCTAGAATAAGTCAAGTTATTATCTGTGGCCAATGTTAAGTAAGGAGTACCTGTCAAATAACCTCCTTGACTTTCTGTAAATTAGGGACAGATACCTAAAACAGGCATAAAGAGTTATATTTGCCTTCTTTCAAGTCAAAAAGGATAACTTTCTTAGATTTTTAGGAGGAAAAAAAACAGCTTGGTCCATATGTTGAGGCACTCTCATCCCAATGAAATTGGCCCACTGGCCTGAATCCCCAATGGGGTTGCTCTATGCCAGGCATATCTGACAGAGTAGAGAGAAGGTCCACCCCCATGTTGCTCATCCTCTTGATTTTTTGTTTCTATATAATCCTTGTTAATTGTAATCATTTTATAGTATCTTTTTATGATTTTGCGAGCTGCCCAGGATCTCCTGAACAGTGAGATGGGCAGCATATAAATTTAATAAATAACTAAAATATGTATGCCATCAGCATAGGTAAACATATTCTTGTCCTTGTTTCATTATTCAGATCCTCTGTACCTATTTCTCTGCATTTTAAAGAAAATAATGACATCATGTTAATTCCAAGCCATCATTATTCAACTACTTTAATTTACCAATCACAGAACCTACCAGTTCTGAGTTGCAGACTGCAAGCTTATCTACATGTGAATACATGTTTTGCAAATGGAAGATTTTTTTTATCCTGGAATATAAGTCAAATACTGTAGTCATCTCCATCACACCAACTAATTTGCAAAAGGGGGCTGAATAAAACCTTATGCAACTGGTGGTTACATATGCTGGAACTGAATATATTTTGCAATGATTATGGTCCCTATGCATTTTGCAGGATTATATATAAAGTTTCTAAACCACACATTTTATATGGTTTCCAAATAGGACATGATTTTGGAGGATTATGCGATTTGTTTTCACCAAAAGATTCTGCAGCTACAGCTGCCATATCCAGTAAATTTGGACAAAAAGGCAGGTTTCATATTCTTAAGTCTTGCTGTAAGAGGTCTGGATGCAATTAAAGAAACACTGCATTTCAAACAGATTGGGAATTGTAATTTACAGGAAGTGGGATTGTCTGGCTTTCTTTCAAACAAAGAATCCCTATACTCTAATTATTTAGGCAAGCCCCAAATTGTTTCTGTTTTGAGATTTGTTGAGAACATACCATGATTTAAAACTATTTATTTATATTTTCCATGTGGAATTATGTGGAAAGGCATGGTTTTGTAGTCTGCCTTTTTACAGTCTTTTAAGACTTTTATTAGATAAAAAGCAAGAGAAAATTCTTCTAATGTTTGTTGTTTGTAATGTATATGTAGAAACATCTTATATCTACATATTACTTGTACATGGAATCTATCTCTGCCTCATTGTGGGTTTTTGCTATATATCTTCCACCAAGAAATCTTAAAAGACTCCTTCATAACTCATATTTCATTGTTGTCATTATTGTATGGAATTAAGTATTATTTGTTAGTGGACTCAGTTGAGTGGATAACTGAAATTGGCATCCACTTAAAATGATCTAATAACCATGTTCTGTAGTACAATTTATATTATTGTAGCATCTTTAGAATTTTGCACATGATATATTTCTTATGATATGCAGAAGTGAACAATTTGTTTCACTGTCAGTTTCACAGGTGTCTGTTCTCCCCTATTCACACATCAATCTATGAAATTAATTAAGTGCATCCAGCAAGAACACTAGTTACATACCTTCAACAAGAGAGTGTAAAAGGTCACATTATTTTTAAACATATATTTCACAGACGCATATGTGCATATGTGCTTGTATGTATCTTCTCCTGAGTTTTAACCTTAATGCTTCTATTATATAATCCTGGATCTTTCCTTTTTAACAAGGAATTGAATTGTTCAATTCAGAGAAGTGCAAAACCAAAAGAAAAGTTCAACCCAAAGCAAGTATTAGTCCTAAAAATCTCTTTATATAATGATACTTACCTGATACAGGTAGTTCTTGACTTCTGACTGGTTGCTTAGCAACTGTTCAAAATTACAACAGGCCAACCAATAGGTACATACATTTCAAAATTATGGCACTTGCAGTGTCTCCATGGTCATTCACCTTTACAACTAATCACAGGAATGCTATACCTCTACGCTCTCCCCGCCCCTGGCCCCTGCAGACCATGCACCTGCTTCCACCTCATCTACATCACCGATCATGCAATTCTGCCCCTTGATGTCCCTGGGCCTCTTGTCTTCATCCCAGAAGCAGGTGTGACATTTTCTGAGCACTAATGAAATAGCAACTTAATCGCCCTCTCAAGTGGCTTCCCTACCACTGTTTCCCTCCTAGTAATGGCTTTCCCTATCACAGCCTGTGCCTGTCTCCTCCACTCCTGGGGTTGGATTTAGCCCCAAGCCAGCATAATTCAGGGCCTAGGTCCTACCCATCTGCCATTGCCATGGACTTTGCCCCGCTGTCTAAGGGCTACTAGTTCAAAAGAAATAAACAAAAATCCACCAGAGTCTACCTGGGAGGGGGCAGTGGGAGAAGGGCTTAAAAAAAAGATGAAGGCTTCTTTTAGAAGCATGTACAAACGCACATACACAGTCACACACATCACACACTCCTTGCAGTGACTAAAGGAAGATGTGTAAGCATGTATGTGCCATTTCCTCAAAGAAGGTTTATTCTTTTCCTTCCAGGGCTTTAACGTCTAGTGGTTAAGGCACCAATTCAAGTAAATTTTATTAACAATTTCCAAAGTATTTAATTGAACAAGACTGGTTATAAGACAGAACTTTAAGAAGGGACACAGTTGCAAAACGCATATTCATATTATGAAGGGAAGAAATACAAGTAATCTTCATTTAGTGATTGCAATTAGGACTCGCAAAGTGGTTGCTAAGTGAAAAATCATATGATCAACAACTTCATTTACAATTATATTACAACTTTCCTTTGCTTTACCATGTCAGAAGGATACAATCAATACACTCAGGTGAACCCAAACATATAACATAGTCCTTGGAGATTTCTAGTCAAGCCCTCTGTTTGAACAGGAGACCCTATACCATTTCAGACAAGTAGCTGTCTAATCTCTTCTTAAAAGCCTCCAGCAGAGGGGTGCCCACAACTTCTGAAGGCAAAGCATTCTACTGGTTAATTGTTCTTACTGTTAGAAAATTTCTCCTTTGTTCTAAGTTGCTTTTCTCCTTCAGTAGTTTCCATCCATTGTTTCTTGCCTTGCCTTCTGGTACTTCTGGAAATTAGGTTGACTTACTCATCATTGTGGTGGACCCTCAGATATTGAAACACTGCTACCATGTATTCCCATATGTTCATTAGAATAGACATACCTAATCTTCAACCATTCTTCATAAGCCCCCTAAACTTCCTTGCTGCTCTTCTGTGCAATTTTTCAAACATTTTCCATTGTTTCAACATCCTTTTTATGTTGTGGTGACCAAAACTGGATACAGTATCCCAAGTGTAGTCTTTGTAAAGTTATACTAATACTTCAAGTGATCTTGATTCTATCTTGATTCAAATAGTGAGAAAGGTTTCTGGAATTTAGCTCATAAAGTAGCTAAGTAAAAGGGCAAATCTTACACCTCTTTCCTCCCATTCCCTGATCTTTGGAATGCTTACCCAAAAGTTGGGATAATTAGCAAGAAGAGAATTCATGTTTTATTTATATTCATTGGAGAGGAAGGGATTATAAAAGACTAAGCAGGCACACAATGGGGAATATACAGAGAAAGGAACGCACTAGTGCTGATTGTTTGCCTGGTGCCCTTGCAGCTGTGAACCGCTAGAGGCAGAGGAGGCCAAAAAGTCTTCAGTGTGAAATTTATTAAGGTCTTGCCAATATCAGGCAGCAATTGTGAGAAGCCAGAGGATTCTAATTATTTAATTAAGGTCATAGAGCTGAGCTTGTTAACTTGTAGTTAGCACTTTTTAGGGACATGCTAAACTAGGATGAAAAGCAGCTCAAGAAGAGATGGCTTGTTTGGGTAATCCACTCCATTCCACTGAGAGGGGAAGGGGAAAAAAGGGGGGGGGACAGATAGGTGTAAGATAATTCATATTAACTTATAATGGAAAACACATGACAGAGAAATCCTTCAAAAATGAGGGCATTGGTCACAAAGTTACTTTTTCATCTTGTAACCACAAATGGTCACTGTCTGAGCTAATTTCTAAACTAGGATTACTTGTATAAATTGCATTATATATATAAAAAAATTATTCTGGAATCAAAGATCTTCTTGGAGTTAGAGATCTATAGTGAGGGAGAGGGGTCAGCAATATCATAGTGATGAGTATGACTTAGGGATTAAAGCACCACCCCTTTTCAATATGGATTGCATGTATCCTATGCAAGGAAAAAGGTGGATCTTCAATCTGATCACACCACTTCATTATCTGCCATCATAATAAAAGATATAGTTTTGTAAAATGATATTTTTTTAAAAAAATACTTGTGAGAGTAATAGGTTTTTTTAAATATTCATTCTCCTGGATTTGATGTGTTATTTTTATTGGAAGATTCCACAAAGCAAAAGGATACATTTGGAAGGAATGAGAGGGAGGGAGGGAGGGGAGAGGGGGGGAGAGAGCTCTAATCTTATTAAACTGAAGCTGTTATTGTCAGAGGCAGAATTCGAAACAGTTTACAATTCATTTAGATATAAACAGGCAGGTTGCCCTATGATTGTTGAGACAGGATGTGTGTTCAGATACCAAACAAAATCTTGAATACCTCTAATAATACATCAGTCAAAACCCTGAATAGCAAGTACATATGTTAATTCATGAGATAAGGCATTGGCTTTGTGTTCTAATTTTAAAATACATTTTTGTAATTATTACCTAAATATATAATTCTTCGTTTAGTTCTAATTCCATATTTGCAATTTTATTTATTAACATCATTACCAGCTCAGTAACTTTACAATCAAGAGTTGATAAATTAAAATTATGACACACCCTTTTTGTTGGAAACTGAATCCTAATTTAGATTATTATTAAATAATTATGATTTGTTCTTTCCAAGAATAAATTTCAGTTTATGCTCTTGATATATGAAAGAGGAAATTGTGGTTTAGGCCATACTTTTCAGTTTACTGATTATATCTCTTAACATCTGTTTTCAGAATCAGTGCAGCACTTGATGGTTAGAACAGAGAATTGTTTTCACCATAACAGTGATAGCTTCATCCACCACACTGATAGCAATATTTGGGGAAAGGCTGCTAATGATTGGGACATTGATATGTCCTGAAGTATATGAATACTTAAAGTAGAGAATACTGAATACATTGAAGTCTTGGTTGTTTTAAAGTAAAATTTCAAATCTATATTTTACCATGTAGGTCAAAGTTCACATGCTTCTCATCTATTCAGCTCATTCTTTAAAAGCAAAGTGCTCTGTTTGGGGAAATCCTTTATCAAATGGCCATAATACATACCCATTGATTCCTCAAAAGGGGTAGTTTTGAGAAATGCAATTGAAAATTATCCCTATCAGAAGCTGATATGCCAGTGGAGAAAGCTGGAAGTTGAATATGACAACAGAGTAAATAAAGTAGTTTAAGTTAACTTTCCAAATCAGATGAAAGAAGATGTATTTTCTCTCCCATTTCCATTTAGCAATCTCAACATTTATATAGGCACACTGTCAGGGAATGAGACTAACTAGAGTACATATACAATACACATATACACTGCTAGTCTGTTCACATAGCACACTGTAGGTATATTCATCAAACACTGTTCAATCAGGGTCCACCTAGATATGTTAGATAAGAAAGAAGGAAATATTAGACTAATTGGGATAGCTAATGCTGCAGTCAAACATTATTTTTATTTAGTTTAATTACCTTTAGATTTTGTTAACTATTGTTTAAATATATTGATTAAAATTTGCTGTTGATCTTTTCATTTATGATTTAATTTTTCTGTTCATTTTATGGTTACATATACTTTAGAATGTGAGCCATCCAAGCATCGGTTATGCTGTGGATTATGAATTCAACTAAACATCATATAAAAGTTTTGTGAACAGGAAATCAAAAATTATGCAAGAATTGATTCTAACAGGCATCTCTCAAGAGATGTTATTCAGGCTGTTCAGCCTTCACAATACAATATTCCTTATGAAAATAATCCTAGTGGTACAGCTAGACTGTACATTTATTTATTACAATTATTTGCATATCGTTTACTCAAATCACCCTAGGCAGCTTATTATAGTTATATTTTAAAAAGTCATGTATTACACATATGATTTATCTTTAAAATAACTACAAATGTTTATTATCCTGTCTGACAGTGTAAGGCAACTGGTTTCATTTTATTATTTCAAACACTGTCCTTGAGACTTCTATTTTAAATCATCATCCAAAAATTTAAATTTGCCTGGATACTCTTGATAGAATATCCTGGCTCTTTTTCTAAGATTTATAACTATGGGGTTTTGGCTAAGACATATAGTCTATTTCTATATGTTCTAAAGTTTTATGTTTCAACGTTATTTAGCAGTTCTATTGATGGCAATAGATTTTACACTTGAATGTAAAAGTTTAGGCATTCCTGATCAAACTGTATGTTTCAATGAATTCCCTAAGTGAACACAAGCTGACACAACCTCTATATTGTACAAAATTAAATATGACACCTTTCTACAAATATGAATGCATACTTACTATTTATGAGCAATTGTTCACAGATTCAAAATAAGAAAACATGAATCTGAAAAATGCAGAAATTGGATTTTCTTTCAGTTTATTCATCTCTGTCTCTAAAGTTGTTAATGCACAAAAATATGATTGACTCATTAGCCTACAATTAACCAGGTGAGGACAATTCCACAAATAACCTTTCATGCTGTGATTGTTCTGTCTGCTTTCAACAATCATGGATTCCTCTAAGCAGCTTTCTAAACATTTGAAAATGAGGATAATCCACTCTTACAGTGTAACAAACAAGAATAGCTATTTGTGTGTTTTTGTGTAGTATAGACTCCAAAGAAGGAATGGATGACAAAACATAAATAAGAAAAATTAGGAAAGATTTATTGATTCATTCTGCATACTTACATAGGAGAGAATTATTTTTCCAATCAACTACAATGGGTGCAAGCAGTGGAAAAAGTCAGCCATAGTGAAATGTGTTAGGCAAATTGTAAAGCTGTTCAGCCTGTCACATATATACACTCCTTCTGGATGCTGAGATTGCTTTTGGGAAAATAAGTCAGGAAATAGCTGCATAGCTTAGGCATTAGGACCCCTGATGGTGCAGTACTTAGAATACAGTATTGCAGGGTAACTCTGTCCACAGCCTGGAGTTCAGTCCTGATGGGCTCAAGGTTGAGTCAGCCTTCCATCCATCTGAGATTGATAAAATGAAGACCCAGTTAGTTGAGGGCAATATGCTGACATTGTAAACCACTGAGAGAGTCCTGTAAAGCATTATGAAGAGATATATGTCTAAGTGCTATCGCTATCAATAAGGAAAGATGACAGCTTAGCAATAATTGGCTAATTATGACATGTGTCGCTAATTGAGGGAAAATTAGGAAATAATTATCTAAGTGGGGTAAGGGCAGAAAGCTCCTTGTCATTGGGCTCATGTAGAGACTGCCTGCAACTTTGTGAAGAGACTACTTTGATTAAGCAAGACTTAGTGTGATAATTAAAGATTTAGTTCATTCACATTACACATGGAATTGTGGAAGTCAAGGCAAGATCTAGAAGACCAAGCAAAGTCTCTGCTAGGGCTGTCTGAATGTTGGTAAAATCTGTAAAGGTCCAATAAGTAAAGGCAGATTGCTGAAAACTCTAGTTATTACTGGAATAGTTGTCCACCATACAGAATTATTTATACAGGATGACTTGCAAAAAGAGTTGTCAGGAGGAAATCTTTTATTTGACTCCATCACAAAAGTCATTATCTCAGATATTCAGTAGGAAACCTTGATAAGCTTGAAAAGTTTTGGACAGATGAAACAAAAGTTGAATTGTTCAGCCAAAACTACCCACTGGAAGAATGCCAAGTTTGAAGTAGTGGGGGTAGTGGGTGACTCAGTTAGGCTTTTCAGTGGTGGGGCAGCTGGTATCACAAGAAAAACTGGGCAGATAGAAGGCAGAAGAGCTTCAGCTAAAATATCACCAAATCCCAGAAGCTATTACTCCACATTCAGTGAAAGAATTGAAAAAAAATTGACTATTTCAGGAACACAATGATCTGAAACATATCTCCAAATCTCCTATGAAGCATTTAGAGGAAAGAAGGCAAAGGTTTTGGAATAGTTTTCACACTTGCCAAACTTAAATATAATTGAAAATCTGTTGGGAGAGCTACATCATGCAGTGCATGCAAGAAATTGTTAAGAATATTTTTGAATTGGAAGAGTTCTGCAAGGAAAAGTAAGAAAAAAAAATCCAAAAGTAGGAATAGAAAAGATTTTTAGCCAGTTATAGGAAACATTTGGAAGCTATTATTTCTGCCGAAGGAGGTGTTATAAAAAATACTGATGAAAAGGATGTCCAAACGTCTGCACTTGCGATAATCACCATTTCTAATTCTGAATCTATTGACAACTGTGCATAAATTGTAAGCATGCATCAAATTTGGCAGATGTCATGTTGGTATAATGTAAAGGTTGTGTCAGATTCTGCTCACTTAGGGATTAATTGAAATATATAATTTGTGCAGGAACATTCAAACTTTTGTGTGCAACTATTTTAATGCGACTGGCTAAATCAATCTCTGGGACTAGCTAACCTTGAGGAATCCCAAATTGATTTGATCCTGAATGTTGAATTTTTGTGTTATAATGGCATTAACAAAATCAAAACTGTATGGGGTTCCCCCCCATGCCACACATAGTTTAAGACATATAGGTCTTCTTAGTGCAGTGAATTAATACCATATTTGAATTTGCACTATTCAAAGTGGTATTTCTATAGAAAATAATGATGGTTTCTGGAAAATATGGATTCCAGATCGGTGGAAATAAGCAATGAAATTTTTAAACATAAATTTTTATATTACAGTAAAGGATATCAAGAATATACTTATAATTTAAATGTATGGTTAACCAAAAATAATTATAGAAGCTCAAAACAAAATTATCTAACAATATCATTCCTAAAGGTAAGCTTACATTGACAAAAACACTTTTATTGCCTCTCAGAATGTTTTAGCAGCACAGTTTGAACTATCTGCACTTTCTTTAAATCTTCATACATATGCTGGTAGATGCAGGATGCTTTATCCATATCTCAGTCCATTTGCATGTTTCAGTAGGGATAAGGTCAGCATCCATAATTGTTTGGTTCATGACTTCTACAGCTGAAAATGTAGCTTTACGTTTCTTGAGAGTGAACTCTTTTCTTTGCCCATTGCTATTTTCCTCTGATGGAATCTTCCTTTCCTTCATTTAACACACACAGAGGTTAGCAGCATTGAAAATCCCAACTGCAACTGCATATTCGCTAGCCTCAATTGTACATGCCCTGGCTTCATGTTAACTGGTCACATTAAATTTGATCTGGTGTCGATTTTACAATTCATATTAAATTAAATATCACATTATTCAAACTTGTACCAATTCCTGTATAAAGGTAGAATTTATAATGCACTATACAAACATGTAAAAAAGCAATCCTTACTTGCTAATAAATATATGATTGTATTACATTCTTTTGATATGTGCTAAGTCACTCTTACATATTGTTTTAAAATGGTGAAAAAGAGGCTGGAAGCTCCAACCTTGACTATGCATTATAATCTCTTTGAGATTCCTTTGTGTTTAAACTGAACATTTCAAGTTAGTGTAGAATCCAATTTCCAGATTGTTATCTGGAGGAATTCAAACTCTTAAACCTGCGATAAAATGCAGAAGGATGAAAGAAATAATGTAATCTAAAAAATCAAGTGTAACCATTGCAACCAATTTTTTGTGGCATAAACATCACATCAGTTAAAAACCAGGATCTATGAACACCGGCTGGCAATCAAATGCCACAATCCAAAATTCTTAATATTTACCCACACCCACACCAAACAGCATCAGTTCTATTGCAGCAACACACACACAAAAAAAATTGGGCACGCTATCACCCACCATGCTTGTGAGTTCATCAAAGCTGGCACTCCACAAGCAATTTTATCAACAGATACATTTTTTTTTAATTACATTTATATGCCGCCCTTCTCTGAAGACTCAGGGCGGCTTACAATTTTTTTGGGAGCACAACCCAATGCGCTCAGCAATAGCCTTCATTCCATTGTATATGCCTGCTTATTACTAAGCGGCATTTTTACAAGGTCAGCTTATTGCCCCCAACAATCTTGGGTCCTCAATTTACCTACCCCGAGAGGATGGAAGGCTGAGTCAACCTTGAGCCTGGTGGGATTCGAGCCTACAGTAATTGTAGACAGCTGGATCTACATTGATCTACATCAGCCGATGAACCCTTCAGATTCCAAATCAACTGCACAGCCAATCAGAGATAGCACCAACCCTCAACCAACTCACATAACCCCCCCCAGCATTTCACCTCCCAATGACCCTGACCTGTTATAATCTCCTTATCATAAGACCCATCCCAAGACTCACTGTTGACTCACAGCTGACCCATCCCAAGACTCTCATTGACATGCCCACACCTTATAAACAGAAGAACATTGACACTGATATGTCCTAAACTCTGCTGAAGATGTTATCTAACCTGGTAATGAAATGTTCAGAAACCAACCCATAAGCTTGGAGAACAAGCCTTCACCCTAAACCTATGATAAAGATATTACACAACAACTGACTTACTTCTAAACAAAATGCAGACTTATGATCATTATATATAAAAACGATATCAAAATCACCTAGACTTTTTGGATGAAACTGCATATCTTTACATATAAAAGTGAAATACCACTCACACATCATCACAAAATTTCCAGAACAGTAAAGTCTGCAAACTTGAAATTTGACACATATGTTCCTCTTGGCTTCTAGGTGAACCAAGAAAGGATTTTTCAAAATGACCATCAGAGTATTTTGTATATAATTATTAACACGCTCTGATGCTAAGGAGTTCTACTCCCTCTCCCCACCTGAAAAGAAATCTGTTCAAAATGCAAAACACAAGCAGAGGAGAGGAGTTTCAGTTTTAGTTTCACAGCAGCAACCAGCTTTAGTACAGAACAGTTGAGCTAAGCCATGCCCATGCTCCTTGCTATTTCTTTCTTGCTCACACAACAAATACTGTTTCACTTTCCAAACAGACCTCAGCTCTAGCCAGATGAATACCAATGGATGCTGGTAGGCAGAGGCAAAAAAATTTCCCCTTATTTTTCTCCCCAAAAGCTAAGCTCAACCACATAGTTTTGTACAGAAGCACAGGTATCAAGCTAGTAAATAAATAAAAATGATATTGACTCTAGATTACTTGACAGGATATCTCTTTCTATGTGATTTCCCCCTCCAATGCACCTTATTACCATCATCTAGAGAGGTCCATTTCCAGTTGTCATGACTTCATTGCTTATATTATTATCATTGTCTGTCTGCTTGCTTGCCTGCCTGCCTGCTTTTCTAAAGCTAATGTTATAAAAAGCATGTTAAATACATATAGTTTGTAAACAATCTAAATATGATACACTTACACATATTGTTGTCCCAAGATGCCACATGTGTCAAGTTTTACTGATGTGTTGTGTTGTTTGCTCCTTTTTGCAGTGCTTTTATCTTATTGCATATGTGCACATTAGGGACACAAAAGGAGTATTGCAAAATAAGCCCAAATATTCTACAGTAAACCATATGTGCATTCAGAAGTTCAGAATTCATGAACTTTAAAATTCAGTTTATAATAAAAGAACCAATTAAACTATAAAGAATAAAAATATTCTCACTCATATCCAGAAGGTAGATATAACATAGTTCTATTAATGACAACAAACAAGAAGAAAGAGTATGATAAAAGAGGCAGAGAACCAAAAGTAGTGTAAGAAAAGATTGGATGAGGCCAAAGATCAAATAGTTGTGGAAAAGGGTACATTTCCTAACACTGCTTAAAACTTGCAGTCAAAATTGTTGTAGATGTGAAGCAATGAGTACCACAGAAATAGAGCAGTAAGCATGAAAAGTTTTAAGGTGATCCAGGTTCACAAAGAAAGAAGAAGAAAAGATTAGAACGCAAGGAGGACAAGGAGAAAGAAAATAGAAGGCATATAGGAACAAACATGAATTGATTTAATAAAACCTTGTACTATGCATTTATATTATATAACTTTTAGACTAAATTTCTCAAGGTGGTTCAGAGCATATTACAATATATGCTTTTGATCATATTACAAGTCACAAAACCACAATCTGTAAAGGACAAATGGCTGTAAAATATAATGATAGTATAATAGCAGCAGTTATATGGTATCGGTGGAGCATGACAACATAAATACTTCTTTAAAAAAAAAGAACAGATAGAGCTAACAATTTTAAAATAGCCAAATCTCACTTGTTGATCTGAATTATTAGAAAATGTGGTTTTTGGAAAATCTCACATAGAAATGTTGGGGGTTAGACATTGAAGTCATGGAGAAAGAAGAATGAAATCTTTTCTGTTTTCCATATTAGAGTCCAAATACTCTGAATTATTTTAGCTTGAAATGTTATGCTCAGTTCCTCAGGAATAAGTCCCATTGACCTCAGTGTGACAAACTCTTGAGTAAACAACTATAGGATGTGCAGTAGGAAAAATGGCCTATCTGTTAAGTTCATTTTTACAGTATCACATAACTTTGACAATCCTAATGATATGCATCTGAGGTCTGAGGCATAGTTTCCATGACTAGTCTGCTTTATTTTAGAATAATAATTTTATATAGGATCCCATATTAGAGTAGATTTTTTTTTAATTACATTTATATGCCGCCCTTCTCCGAAGACTCAGGGCTTACAATTCTGGGATACAACCCAGTGTGCTCAGCAATAGCCTTCATTCCATTGCATATGCCTGCTTATTACTAAGCGGCATTTTTACAAGGTCAGCTAATTGCCCCCAACAATCTTGGGTCCTCAATTTACCTACCCTGAGAGGATGGAAGGCTGAGTCAACCTTGAGCCTGGTGGGATTCGAGCCTACAATAATTGTAGGCAGCTGGATCTTAAGAGCAGGCATTTAACAGCCTGAGCTACCAAGGCTCATTTTCTCTAATGAATGGGAAAGAAAAGCAGGTGGATTTTTTAAAAACAACAACAGGGAGGCTCTTTACTTTAGAGTCGCAGCATAAACTTTCCAGGTTAAAGGTCCTGTATTCAAACCTAATATATGAGAAAATAAGTATTACCTTTCCCTGAGATATTGGGCTCAAAACAAAATAGATGGTATTGAAGTAAATTAGCTAAAGGCAAGAAAAGAGTTTATGTTTATTTGTATCCAGTTTCAGAATATCATTTTCCACTGTCACAAGCTAAACAAATCAATCATCTGTACTATATTAGACAAAATATTTTTTCTATCTTAAATGAAGTATTGCAGATTAGTATAATTTTGTTCCAAACTTTCCACTGCTTTAAATTCATGGGAATGGTTTAATTTGTCTGTATTTTATGGGATTTAATTGTAGAAGGATGTACTAGATTTCAAGGAGCTGGAAAGTCAACATTATTTATTTTCCCAGGTTTTAAAAAAATAAATAAAATAATAATGCACAGATGTGATCCAAAAATTTTGTTACATAACAATCACCCGGCACTGCATATGATCCTAAATTTTTACTTAAAGAAGCACAGGAATAGAAACAGATTATTATAAAAATTATACAAGAAACAAAAGGGCAAAAGTTATTCATTTTGGCTTGATATCCATTATATAGTGATGCAGAGAAAAGCTCCTGTTCAGTAGCTATCTTGCCTTTAACCAAATGCTTAGTTTCTCAATCTAAATTTTCTAAATTTATGATGCCTCTAGAAGTTCTTCAAAACATTTTGAATATTCCCAGCATTTATTTTTGCAGTATATGAAATGAGTATAGTCCTGTTCCAATCAAAATATGCTCCATATATTTAAATACTTATCTAAATATGTCTAGTACATCCCAGAATACTGCATTTTGGAATTATTTTAGCCTCCTCAAAAGCAGACCTATTGCAGTCCATAGTAACTATGTCAGCCGTGGTATATCAAAGGCGTGTCTCTAAGTACATCTGCATTCTTTGCTAATGAATCTGATAGTTAGCCACTCCTGATAATTAAACATAGGGAGCAATTAATAACCTCATCAGTTATATCATATAATTAATTAGATAATTAATTACATCAAATCACATTCAGACATTTCCTTCTCATAACTTTGTTTACTTGGAGAATGTAAACCCCGCCCCCAGCATATGGATGAACACCATTTAGAGATTATTGTTCCCCTCTGTTCTAACCCAAAATTAACATCTCTGCTTCAGACTAATAATGATATGGATTTTTTTTAAAAAAAATTAATACAGGTACTTCCTTGGAGAATTAGTTCTTGTCTTGAGAAATGTGGAAGACAGTATGGTCTCTTCCTTCTTCAGGAAATATGCTGTGATCAATTAAAATGGGGCAGCAGATTCTCTTGGTATATCTTGTATTACCAGTTCTGGTTTGGGCGGGGATGTTCCTCTCCTTTTTTCCCCTTTTAGAAGCTCTGTATATCTATTTCCCATCTATCATTCAGCACAGAGGAAGGTATGCTTTGAGAAACAGTCACCATCTGCATTCCAAATATTGAGAGTTATGTACAGGTAATGCCAATGAGGGAAAGCAGGTCTTCTTTAAAATATGAAAATGAAATGTTGATATCCATCATTGTGAAGGGCATCATACTGCAGAGTTATGGCTATAAGGCTTTCTGGGAAGTATGCATTATAACTCATAGCTTATTTTAGTCACAGGGAACATTTTTAAGAATGATGGTTTTAGCCACTAACCACAGTGCATAAAAAATTTACGTTGTGCAACTGGAAATCCAGCCGTCAGACATAATCCACTCAGTCTGACGAGAGAAGAGTCATTACTGGTTCCCTCAATACAGATGCTGTCTGTCCCCTAGCCCAGATGGCTTTGACTCTTCTTCTGTATATGGTAGCCCTTTTGTCATTGGTTTTACAAATTCTGGGCTGCCTGGTGTAAGTAGGACTGCAGATGGACTACATCTGGTTTTGTTGTGCTGATCAGCAGCCTATTTATTCAACAAATTCCCAAAACTTCATTTCCCTCAAATATGTTTTTTTAAACCAAAAACAATCGAGATTATTTCCCATCACTTGGAAGGTTCCTGAGAATTTCTCCTCCCCCAGATTCCCAAAATGAGCACTAGCAGTCACAAGCCAAAAACTTAATTTTGGATTTCTGCCTTAGAAACCATCTGGATGTTCGTTTGAAGGACATAGGAGGGAACTTTCCATCAAGTAATGTCAACATCATGGAATTGGGCACTTTTCAACAATTTGACTGCTGTGGGTAAGAGCCAGGTGTTAATCTATTTTGACTTAATCTATGAAATTATAAAACAAATAATCAGTTTTGGAGAATATGCCTGTCCTCCACAGACTTTAGCCTACATCCCCCAAAATCTCAGTCACAGAAGTTTTCTAAATAATCATACCATGGTACTTGCAAAACCTTCGTGAGTTATTACCTGACTTAGTTAACTATTCTAATGACAACAACTAGTTCTATCCTGATTCCTCATCTTTCAGTTTAGCAAGTCTACTGGATTCTTGTGCTGAATCTTACTTAGTGGAGTACTGGATTAGCCTTCTTAAACCATAAGAAGACTTAAGCTGCCGAGAAAGGAGCTGTAGAGAAAGGAGCTAGTGATGCACAGCTAATGTTAACAGCTCAGTTCACCTTGTTGCTTGAGTTTGTGAGTTCTCCATCCTTCCTCAGCTTGCTGAGTCTCTCTCTATCTTCAGAGCAAGAATTTAGGAACTGGTTTAAAGGAATCAGATCAAGCCATCTACATAACATTTCCAGCCTTCCTATGGAAAAAATGTTGCTGCTTTCTGACTAACCAATATGGCAGAGAGAACTGAGTCCATCTCACAATTGTAAGCATCTAGCCAATGAAGCAATAGTGTTGGGTGTAAACTATGGGGGGGAGGGGAAATATCCCATATGATAATACTTAAAAGGAGGTATTGACATAATGTTTAATTAGGCTACCTGAATGATTTCATAATTTTGAAAAAACATTATTTGGAATACAAAATACACTTCTTATGAATATTAACAGATGACTTATAATTTCTATATATTTGAGGGAAAGAGTAAATATTTTAAGAGAAATTTTATTAACAATTCATTTGATATATTTTAAGAATATTGAAAACTATTGAGGAAATTTATGTGGATGAACTGGAATATCCAATGATGGTCACAAGTATCATAATAGAAAAGTTTGGATTGAAGATACAAGTTTGATTTTTGTTCTCATAAGAAATGGACTCTCTGAAAGAATTTTAATTTACATGTGGAAAGTAACTTGTCTTTGGAAGGAGGGCAGGAAGCACCTGGATAGAAAGAGAATCAATACTTTTGATCAATTGATCATTAAAGATTAAAGTAGCTAAGTCGCTACAAAAAGAATTTGAATTGCCTAAAAATGTTTAATGGCCACATATCCAATTAAAACAATTACTGATCTCTCAGTTTTGATCTGACAGATTGTCAGCCTCTAAAACTCCTCAATTTTGGGGCATATTGGAAAAGATCTCAATGGACTCCAAACTCACAGCTCAGTCATATTAATAATTAAACAGCATTATTAAAATAATAATTGATAACTTTGGAACAAAGTTTAATTTCCTATTTTATCAAATCAGTAGTTTTGGGTTCTTGAGAATGTCAGACAGGTGTCTTATGGTCTTAAGATGAGATGAATTCATCAAAATTTATAGGTTATATTTCATTTTGGACAATGCAGCAGATGTTCAAGAGAGGTTGCCCTCATTATTTTTTCTTTCTTTTATGATAGTTTAAAGGAACTTTGTAACATACAGGTGAAACTCGAAAAATTAGAATATCGTGCAAAAGTTCATTTATTTCAGTAATGCAACTTAAAAGGTGAAACTAATACATGAGATAGACTCATTACATGCAGAGCAAGATAGTTCAAGCTGTGATTTGTCATAATTGAGATGATTATGGCTTACAGCTCATGAAAACCCCAAATCCACAATCTCAGAAAATTAGAATATGACATGCAATCAATAAAACAAGGATTGTACATAGAACAATATCGGACCTCTGAAAAGTATAAGCATGCATATGTACTCAGTACTTGGTTTGGGCCCCTTTTGCAGCAATTACTGCCTCAATGCGTGTGGCATGGAAGCTATCAGCCTGTGGCACTGCTGAGGTGTTATGGAAGACCAGGATGCTTCAATAGTGGCCTTCAGCTCTTCTGCATTGTTTGGTCTCATGTCTCTCATCTTTCTCTTGGCAATGCCCCATAGATTCTCTATGGGGTTCAGGTCAGGTGAGTTTGCTGGCCAATCAAGCACAGTAATCCCACGGTCATTGAACCAGGTTTTGGTGCTTTTGGCAGTGTGGGCAGGTGCCAAGTCCTGCTGGAAAATGAAGTCAGCATCCCCATAAAGCTCATCTGTGGAAAGAAGCATGAAGTGCTCCAAAATCTCCTGGTAGATGGCTGCGTTGACCCTGGATTTAATGAAGCACAGTGGACCAACACCAGCAGATGACATGTGTTGAATGTTGAAGTTCTCACTCAGGTCCGCCTCTACAGAGGGAGCCGAAGCGAGCGCTGATTGGCTGAGCCGTTTGACAGCTCCCTATAAAGGAGCTGTCAAGCGGAATCAGCTGCTCTCTCAGCTGTTCCGCGGGCTGTCAGCCAGCCGCGGCTTGTGTTCTGAGGAAAACAAAGCGTTCCCGTTTAAAGAGCAGCTCCGCCTCCGCCTCTTTCCTTCTCAGCGCGCCAATTACAAAACTGGCGACGAGGATGGGATTCTGACAGCCAAAGCAGAGCGTCGCTTCAAAGAAGAAGAGGACAGAGCAGCCGAAAAGCACCATTCAAAAGAGCCAACCGGACGAGCTGCAAGATGACAGCACCTCCGAACTTCCCGCCTTTCCGCCATCGGCAGAGACATGGACTTCATACATCAACAGGTTCGAATGCATCATGGATGCTGCGAACCTGTCAGACATTCCCTCTAACAGGAAAAAGGCTTATTTCCTGAGTTTCTGCAGAGCCACCGTTTTTGACACAGCTACTGCAATGCTAGCACCCCAGACTGTCAAGGATGTTTCCTGGGAAGAGCTACAAGAAGTCCTGGGCAACCATTATGCCCCAAAGCCATCACGTATCGCCCGCTGCCATGCCTTCCGTCAAAGAACCCAAGCGGAAAACGAATCTGTCAGTGAGTATGTGGCAGCTCTCCATTCAGCTGCCCTTCACTGTGGTTTCCGTGATCAGCTAGATGACATGCTGCTTGACCAGCTCGTCTGCGGGGTAAGAGACCTACGTCTACAAAGGCGACTACTGGCTAAAGCAGACCTCACCTTGAAACAAGGTATAGAGGAAGCTCAAGCAGCTGAACTGTCAAGCGTGTCTGCAGCTGCCATACAGAAGTCAATCAACCTCCCAGGAAGCAAACCTAGCACTGCTATCAACTATGAAGCCGCTGCCTATGAGGATGAATACTTGGAGGAAGAGGAAGAGGTCAATCGCCTCAGAGCCCCTCGTCCATTCCAGAAGAAAAGACCACCTCTTCAGCAAATGATCTGTCTCAGTTGTGGAGGAAATCATTTAAGAACCACCTGCCGTTTCAGAAACGCAATTTGCCTCAATTGCCAAAGAAGGGTCATCTGGCAAGAATCTGCCAATCACCTAGGAGCTCAAACCAACCTAGGCAAACATTAAACCTAGCAAAAAACCTTAAAACCAAGGAGGAATGCTATACTATTAACGAGGCATTCCAAAGAGCTGAGTCACTACCCCACTCTTTTAATATTAATAAGATTAATGTTGATCTCCTCCTAGAAGGCAATCCCTGCCAGATGGAAGTGGACACAGGATCATCCCTCTCACTCATCTCGTGGAAGACCCTGAACAACTTGCTGCCTGCCTTCGAAAAGAAACAACTGCAACCCTGCAACCTGACTCTGAAGGACTACCAAGGACAACCCATCCCTGTCCTCGGAACAGGCAAGTTCCACATTAAATTTAACAATTTTCAGGGCCACCTTCCTCTAGTCATAGTGCAAGGCAGCCTGCCCAGTTTACTGGGTCTGGACTGGTTCCATTCTCTGGGTCTTCATATCTCCGGAATTAACGCAGTTACTCCTCTCACTGTACAGAGCCTTCTAAATGACTTTGCTGAAGTTTTGATGGGAAGTTAGGGTGTTACAAGGGCACCCCTATCTCCCTCAATTTAGATCCAAATGTAGCTCCAATACGCCTCAAGCCACGCAGAGTTCCCCTAGCCTTACGTCCCAAAGTGGATGCCCAGCTTGACAAATTAATTTCTCAAGGGGTTTTGGAACCTGTTGATTTTTCCAAATGGGAAACCCCCATTGTTACACCCCTTAAACGTGATGGCTCTTTGAGGATCTGCTCAGACTACAAGTCCACAATTAACAAGGGGCTCCAGCCTAATGCATACCCTGTCCCCATAATACAGCATTTACTTCACTCCTTGGGGAAGAGTTCAATCTTCACCAAGCTGGACATGACTCAGGCATACCAGCAATTCCCTGTTGATAACGCAACTGCTGAAGCTCAAACTATAATTACACACAGGGGTGCTTTCAAATGCAAACGTTTACAATTTGGTGTCAGCGTGGCCCTGGTATTTTCCAATCTATTATGGAACGTTTGCTTTACAATATCAATGGTGTCGTCCCTTACTTCGATGACATCCTTATTGCTGCTGACAACCCTCAGCAGCACTTAACAAGACTTCGCCAAGTTCTCAAGTGTTTTCAGAAAGCTGGGCTGAAACTCAACAGAGACAAATGCATTTTGCTGCCCCTCACGTTGATTTTTGGGTTACCACATAGACTCCAAAGGAATCCACCCTATAGAGTCCAAAATCCGTGCAATTCAAGATGCCCTGTGCCTCATAACAAAACTGAGTTACAAGCCTTTTTGGGACTTTTGAACTTTTATAGCTCTTTTCTTCCCCACAAAGCCACTGTTGCTGAACCTTTGCACAGACTGTTGGACTCCAAAGCCACTTGGAAGTGGGGGCCTCAGGAACAGGCCTCTTTCAAGGCTGTCAAATCCTTGCTAACCTCATCTAATGTCCTTATGCAATTCAGTGAATCACTCCCTCTTGTTTTGGTTTGTGATGCTTCTCCTTATGGGATTGGGGCAGTACTGGGTCACAGGTTACCTAATGGCCAAGAGGCTCCAATTGCTTATTTTTCCAGGACTCTTTCAAAATCTGAGCGCAACTACAGCCAGATTGATAAAGAGGCTTTGGCAGCAGTGGCCTCTGTTAAAAAAATTCACGAGTATCTCTATGGGCACCATTTTGAACTAGTCACTGATCACCAGCCCTTACTTGGTATCCTGGCAGGTGACAAGCCTAGCCCTCAAATACTTTCCCCCAGAATGACTCGCTGGTCTCTTTTTTTTGGCTGCCTACTACTACAAACTTTCTTACAGGCCAGGTAAAGATGTTGCCCATGCTGATGCCTTAAGCAGATGCCCCTTGCCTGTTTTTGTTTCTGACCCTGCCCCTTCTCTGTCTGTGTTCCTCCTTGAAGACCTGCAATTGCCTCTTACTGCTCATGACATTGCCTATGCTTCTTCTAAAGATACCCAGGTTTCTCAAGTTATGGATTGGGTGCAAAGAGGGTGGCCTGGGGTTGTTATCCCTTCTGAGTTTCGTCCCTACAAGTCACACCAGTCTGAGTTAAGTGTGCTTAAGGGATGTTTACTGTGGGGTCCTCGTGTAGTTGTCCCTCGCCTGTTACGTACTAGAATCATTGACCTTCTCCATGAAGGGCATCCTGGCATCAACAGGATGAAGGCTCTGGCCCGGAGTTACGTCTGGTGGCCAGGACTGGACGAGGCTGTCACCAATAAGGTGCAACACTGCTCCACATGTCAGCTCTCCAGACCCTCCCCTCCGACCTCCTGCACGGGGGAGTGGGAGGATACCAATACCCCATGGTCCAGGCTGCATGTAGATCTGGCAGGCCCCTTTCAGGAAAAACTTCTTAGTGCTAGTTGATTCCTTCTCTAAATGGGTGGAACTGGTGCTCCTTAAGAACACCACGTCGGAGTCTGTCTGTTTGGCTCTAGACTCCATTTTTGCCTCCCACGGTTTCCCTGACACTTTGGTCTCTGACAACGGGCCTCAGTTTACCTCTTCCCCTTTCGAACTCTTCCTTGCCCACAGGGGTATCAGGCACGCTTTAATCTCACCTTTTCACCCTTCTTCTAATGGCCTGGCTGAAAGGGCTGTGAGATCTGCCAAGGAAGCTTTGGGTAGGTTAGGGGAAGGGGACTGGCATACCAAGATAGCCAGGTATCTGTTGGCACAGCATACCACCCCTAGCACCACTACCAACCTTTCTCCAGCTGAACTCCTTATGGGGAGGAAGCTACGCATAACTCTAGACCGCCTGCACCCCAGGTATATCCCCAGGGCACCCCTAGATTCTTCCAGCAAAACGAGAGTTTTTTGTCCTGGTGATCCAGTCTATGCCCGAAATTATGCAGCGGCTCCCTTGTGGCTCCCGGGGTGGGTAGAGCAGCAGACAGGCCCTAAATCATACAGAATTAGGCTAGGGGATGGGAGACTATGGCGCAGGCATGTGGACCAACTAAGAAGTCGTTGGAGTACTCCTACAGGTCCTGCCCAGTGGGAACCAGAAACAGCAGAAAGGGGGGAAGATGAACTTACTGACTTACAAAAAGCGAATCCCGAACAGCGGTCTCTCGCGGAAGACTCACCTGACTCAGCAACAACTGAAGCACCCTCTCCAGCCTCCAGCAACCTACCGCAGCCCACGAGAGAAAAGAAGGCAGTGACGTCCCAGGAAGAAGCCACTGAGCCGAGTGCTGCTTCTGCCTTGCCAAGACGATCGGCTCGGAATAAGCGGCGACCTGCCTATCTCGACGACTAGCCTGCGCGGTCTAGGGGAAAGGAGTGTTGAATGTTGAAGTTCTCACTCAGGTCCGCCTCTACAGAGGGAGCGGCGGCGCTGATTGGCTGAGCCATTTGACAGCTCCCTATAAAGGAGCTGTCAAACGGAGTCAGCTGGCTCTCTCTCAGCTGTTCCGCGGGCTGTCAGCCAGCCGCGGCTTGTGTTCTGAGGAAAATAAAGCATTCCCGTTTAAAGAGCAGCTCCGCCTCCGCCTCTTTCCTTCTCAGCGCGCCAATTACAAAAACATGGCTTCCCAAATCAACACAGACTGTGGAAACTTCACACTGGACTTCAAGCATCTTGCAGTATGTGCCTCTCCATTCTTCCTGCAGACTCTGTGTTCTTGGTTGCCAAATGAGATGCAAAAGTTGCTCTCATCAGAAAAGAGGACTTTGGACCACTGAGCAACAGACGAGGTCTGTTTTTCTTTAGCCCAGGTAAGATGCTTCTGACGTTGTTTGTTGTTCAGGAGTGGCTTGACAAGAGGAATATGACATTTGAAGCCCATGTCCAGGATCCATCTGTGTGTGGTGGCTCTTGATGCACTGACTCCAGCCTCAGTCCACTCCTTGTGAAAGTCCCCAGCACTTTTGAATGGCCTTTTCCTGACAATCCTCTCCAGGCTGGGTCATCCCTGCTGCTTGTGCACCTTTTTCTTCCACACTTTTCCCTTCCACATAACTTTCTATTAATGTGCTTTGATACAGCACTTTGGAAACATCCAACTTCATTTGCAATTACCTTTTGAGGCTTTCCTCCTTATGGAGGGTGTCAATGATGGTTTTCTGCACAAATGTCAGGTCAGCAGTCTTTCCCATGATTGTGTGATTCCTACTGAACCAGACTGAGAGACCATTTAAAGGCTCAGAAACCCTTTGCAGGTGTTCTGGCTTAATTAGCTGATTAGAGTGGGACACTTTGAGTGTAGAATATTGCACCTTTTCACAATATTCTAATTTTCTGAGATTGTGGATTTGGGGTTTTCATGAGCTGTAAGCCATAATCATCACAAATATGACAAATCACAGCTTGAACTATCTTGTTTTGCATGTAATGAGTCTATCTCATATATTAGTTTCACCTTTTAAGTTGCATTACTGAAATAAATGAACTTTTGCACAATATTCTAATTTTTTGAGTTTCACCTGTATATGCTTTTGATTTGTTCTTTGGTTCTCCCATTTTGCTTGCTTATACACACCATTGAAAAATTTAAGGCTTAAAGTTGTGCACGGAATATTAAATTAAATACTAAAAAAATGAAATGTATTACACTGTGAGAAACTTTGGGTATTAGTCTTGGGGTATAACAAAGAAGATAATAAAGCATAACTACAAAGAAACTACATCTCAGCTGTAAAATCTGGGACTAAAAATATCTTCAGTTTTTGCTTTTGAACTGACCCTAGAAAGTCTGATCAATATGACTTTGGTCAAATTTAGATACTTTTTGTTCAAAAAATAAGGTCCTCTGTAATTTATTTCTATTTTATATATAGGTTTTGATGTGTATCTTCTTCATTCTAGATCCAGTATTATTTCTACTTTTTCTTTGTTATAATTCTCTTGTACATTACAAAACAAAATAATAAAACGATGTTTAAAATCAATTTAATCTATTTTTATATAGATTTATTAAATTCCCATTTCCCAGAACAAAATGGGGAACAGAATCTGAATCAAAATATATATTGAAAATTATACTTTCCTGTATAACCCTTAAGACTAGATTGGTCCTGATCTGCCGACATTTGAAAAGCTGCCTTAGAGGTCAAGAGGTTAGTTCATGTAGTGTTTTTCTTTAATTGTAGACTGGGTTTGACTTCAGCTGTCATTATTGGTTTTATATATAGTTTTCTTTCAATGCCATTTTTATGCAGTTTATATGCCACCCCAGGTCGCTATGGCAAAATGGGTGACCATCAAAATAAATAAATAAATAAATAAATATTCAGATTTTAAGAAGTACTTTAATAATTATTAAAAAAGTAAATGCATACCAAAATTAAATATCTTAAGAGAAAATGCATATAGTTATTCTAGAAAAACCTATGCATAAATATGATCAATTCATAATAGAAGTACTTTGACTGTCACTTGTTAAAAGGATTAATATACATCTAACTATATTTTATATAATTCATCGCTGTAATCTATGATTCAGTTTAATATGCATACTCAAAATCAAAGTACTATTAAGGAAATGTGTCCTAAGTAGTGTTTGAGAAATGAATGCAAATTTAACATTTTTAAAATAAACTATTTCACTTACTCCTATGCTTTAGATTTAGATCAGCTATATCGGTACCAATACACACACACACACGTGTGTGTGTGTGTGTGTGTGTGTGTGTACAGTAGATCATGATTATTCAAATAACATTTGAAAAGTTGAAGAAAGAAGCTGGTAGTAAGGGATGAAATGAACATGACCTTGTGTGAGATCTAAGTGACATTTCAATAAGTCTATGCTCCAAGTATCCATTAAAATATAACTTGTGAGTGTATGTAGGAGAGTATTAAGATGCAGAGGGCAGCTGTGCATTTCTGCTTTGTACACAATATTGCTTTGCAGTTTTCAATCTAAGATCCAATCTAAACTAAAAAATAAATGTTCAAATCATGGATAAACAGAAAGAAAATTGTATAGACTGGCATTGGCTTCAAAGCATTGTTAGTTTGATCTGTGGTCCATTATCATTGTTATAATCACAGATTGTCCATAATTGATGATGAATGGGCTGTGAGTAAAGTAGAACTGTGTGACACTTGATAAGAGAATCAGCTTAACGTTGTGCCACAGTCAACAAACCATGCAACATTAGTCTGATGCAACATCAAGTTCTCAAGTAAAGAAACAATGACAGTAAATGGCAAAAGTGCTTTTAAACTGAGAATTTTTGCTGGTCTGATGCTCTTTTACTGCCTTTGGATGTCCTATGAATGATTAATCTTTATTTATTTATATTTCCTTTTTCTAAACCACCCATCTCCTTCAGAGAGCTTGACAATATGTTCCAAGTTTATCTTGCATCCAACCTCCAAGCTTCTGCAGAATAACACCTTCTGAACCCAACTCCTTTAAAAAAGAAAAGACACATTTCCTCCACATTTTGAGGAGTATTGTCCTTAAACGACATCTTCCCAAATCAGTTTAAAAATTTCAGTGCAAGTACACCTTTGCCAAACCCAATCAGGATCTTGGTTTTTTTTAATCAAAGGAACAGAAACATATAGATGTAGATTAACAGAGTTGGAAGGGACCTTGTAAGTCATCTAGTCCAACCTGGCACAACCAGACCCTACACCATTTTTGACAGATGGCAGTCCAGTCTCTTCTTGAAAGCTTCCAGTGATGAAGCTCCCATAACTTCTGAAGGCAAGCTGTTCCATTGGTTGATTATTCTTACTGTCAGAAAATTTCTTATTTAGGGCATAAATAAATTTAGTGCATAGATAAATTTAGGGCATAAATTCCCTTTATATAGGGCAAAGAGGTACCCATAAATTTCCTAGCCCTGAATGGATCTGAGAATAGAAGTAAGTAAGAAATGAAAACACGGATTAATACTGAGAAAGACTTCTTCAAAATAATTTCTGAGTTCATTGGGCTTGCTTTCACATAAGTAGGTGTAAGATTATAACTAGAATGCCAATGATAGAGATAACCAGGCCAGATATACACCTATCCTAAAAGGTGTGCTACTTTTCAAAAGACATGATAAGCTGATCTTTTAAAGTTTGTAGTATAATATACCTCAGATACTTTTAGTTTTGCTTATCGCACACACGGTAGGTGATGATTCAGTTATATTTATTGAAGCTGATTTTTTCTTCCACAGAGAAGAATTATTTAGTCACCAAGAGGGATCATTTCAAGATGGTAAGGCACAGTCAGGATTAGTAAAACAATTTATATGTCAAGCTAAAAAGAAAAAAAATATCCCAATCATTCTCTCCTATGAAATTATTTTGCCAAATTACATGATTCACTGATAAGATTAAATTTGCAGGTGACAGTAGAAATGATCAACTCATTGGCTAAATGATCCATAAGTTTAGCTTGTAAGTAGTGTATAAGATTGCGGGAAATAAAGAAATAAAAAGAATTGATTGGCTCCTTGATTCTTTTAACTTTATGAGGATGGAGACAAAACGATTACCAAGATAATATGAAATTATGTATATTTTAATTTTTTTTGGTTCATATATTTAATTGATATATTTAATTGTGGAAGAACATTTTTCTTTACAGTTATAGTCCTTTTCTCACACTACCATTCTTTCCTATTCTTGCTTGGATATCATACTCATTGTTGATATTGTACATATGGTAGTACATTCTGTAGTCTCCTACAGAAAATAATCAGAAGTAGATACAGATGTTCACTGTAATATAGCACTTCATGTCTGCCTCGTTTTACAGTTACTGGACCACTGTGAGAAGAGATTTCTGGATGAGATGGCTAGTGGTCCCGAGCAGCATGTCACTGTTTATTATCTTTTGTTATTGTTGGCTAATTTGTACTTGTTTGCATGAATCAACGTAGCAAATGCAGATGAAGGGCATACATCAAATGAAAATAAAATGGAACCTTCTCTCTAAACAAGCCAAAACTGTAATTATATGTCCCAGGGAATTGACGCTATAGTTCCTAAGCCTTCCTCTGCTTTGTATTAGCCAGTTTCCTTTAAAAGACCTGAGGCCACTAAAAAGACCAATAGACAAATTTTCCTGTTCCCTTTTCTCCCTTTTATTTCTAATTTATAAGATTATCACTGTGGTTGGGAGTAATAAAGAAACCATGGCTTTCCCTTTTATTACACAAAGACAGTCCAGAGAGCATCCTTCTCTCTATCTGACAGCAGGAACTCAGCAGTCATATTCCCAGCAAGTGATTCATGGATTTCCCTGTTTTGCTGCTTTGGGAACTTTTTTCCAATGCAATAGTACTTTCCAATCACCTACTACTCAGTTCCTAATCTTGATGTACTCCTGAATTGGTATAATTTTATATTAAAAACAAACACATTGAAAAATCAATGGAAGTAGTTTAAAATTGTGTATATAATGAAATTGAGGAAATCCACTAAGCAGCACTTCATGGAGAGAATTCAGGCCACAATTAAATAAGTGCATATTGTACAAGTAGCAATGCTATACTTAGCGGACTGATGTTGTGCTTTCTAAGATGCATCTTAACTTTTTGATGAGCAGTAAACCTTTTGATGGCTGGAGGCTACACTTGACATTTTTAGGTTGGCTGAGCTCTAGTGTGGCACAAGAATGCAAATGAGCTGATTGCATTATGCACATGGTCGTCTTTCTTTCTTTCTTTCTTTCTTTCTTTCTTTCTTTCTTTCTTTCTTTCTTTCTTTCTTTCTTTCTTATATTTTTTCTTCCCATGCTGTAACAATTCTATAGTGGCATATCAAAAAGGCTCCAAAGCCCATTCAGAAAAAAGGGCAGAGGTGGATAGTTTATTTTCAAAAAGTAATGGGGGTGGGAGGAAGAAAGATCACTAAGTCTTTCCCTTCCAGATTTTTACCCCTTTATTGAAGAAATGTGAGTTTCTCAGGAAGGAAGGGGGTTAAGCAAGAAAAAGGTTTTGGGAAAATTGTCTTGAAATTGCTGCTTTTGCATGCAGGGGGCTGACTTCCCCAAAGAGCCAGGGGAGGTTTGGGATCTCCTGATGGCCAGCTGATTGGGGTAGAGGCCAGCCCATAAGCTCAACTTCATTGGCTAAGCATGGAGCCTCTTGGGGAACCTCTCTGGCATTGGAACATGGCACTGGGCCTTAATCTAGCTGAGCATTCTCCTCTGCTGACTTCTTTTTGGCTTTGCAAAACTTTTTGCTGCTTGTCTGTCTCCTCTATGGTCCCAGGTGGGCAGCAGGCCTCCCAGGGCTTCTCCTACCCATGAGATATCCCATGCTCACTTATGTTTATTTAATGGTGACATCAGGGAGAGCAAGGGCTGGGAATCTTTAGGGAGGTTGCTCATTTAACAATTGTCACCGCTTGTGACTGTAATGGGACAGACACCATTGTGGTCAAGGACTACCTATACATTTCATCATGCTAGATACTTTACTACACCCTAGGTTCTGGGGAAGAACTTGATGCAAATGAAGACCAATATCAGATAAATAATTGGCAGGTGTGATTTAATGTTGTTCAGTGGTGGGATTTAGCCAGTTTGCACCACTTCGAGATAACTGGTTGTTAGCTTTCTGAGCAGTTTGGTGAACTGGTTGTTGGAAGAAATCATTAGGGCAGAGAACTAGTTGTTAATTATTTGAATCCCACCACTGATGTTGTTAGATATATAACAACATTTGCTTATCTCAGATCTTTGTGAAGGAGTTGGTAGGTGGATAAAAATATCAAATTCAGTTTAAATATCTGGCTGCCTATGTGAGTAACCATAATAATAAAAATACCAATGTGCCAGTATGTTAACTCATTATGTTTAGTAGTACTATTTTTAGTATCAAATAATTTAAACAAAACTAAGAAATGTGTCACATTAGGACCATCTGGCCAGCTGATTATTGTCAAGAATAAAAAAGGACCTTAACATTTGTAAGCAAAGAAGCCCTGCTTTGCCTTTAACAGCAGTATGCTATATGACCTTATCTAATAGGATCACATTTTAAGGGTCTGGCAGCAGGTGCTTTCCACATACTAATTTCTACTTACCATTCTGGCACTGTTCAGAACAACCAATATTTGACACACCTTAAGAGGTTACTAAAATACAATGTGTGCTTAAAACAAGAGCTTTATCCATAACATCCTCTCATTTTTATTTGTCTCCCCTCAGTGCAAGGAAGTCAAAATTCTACATATCCCTCATTATTACAGTTTCTATTTTTACAAATGGAATGTTTTCGGGGGTGGAGTGCAGGGTAACTTACAGACTATCCAAAAGGCCTTGGAAATAAAAGGAAGATAATTTATTGAGTCCATAAAATTTCCAGTCAGCTGCAGATGAACTCTGTTAAATACATGTGGCAAGCTCACTATTAATACCTTTGTCAATGTTTACAATGGAATTGATTATATCAAACCAGAATATTGCATTGGCCTGTGTGATCTAGAGAGTGACACTAAAGTTGTACTTCTTAAACACTGTGGACATTGCCTCAATATTGCTGTGTGTGTTTTAAGGAGAATAATAACATGGAAAAAACCAGCAATGAAATTTCTATTTGTGAAAGCTCTGGGTTCTATCCGTGTGTGTTGCTTTGGTGGCTCAGGCTGTTAAATGCCTGCTCTTAAGATCCAGCTGTCTACAATTACTGTAGGCTCAAATCCCACCAGGCTCAAGGTTGACTCAGCCTTCCATCCTCTCGGGGTAGGTAAATTGAGGACCCAAGATTGTTGGGGGCAATTAGCTGACCTTGTAAAAATGCCGCTTAGTAATAAGCAGGCATATACAATGGAATGAAGGCTATGGCTGAGCGCATTGGGTTGTGCTCCAAAAATTGTAAGCCACCCTGAGTCTTCGGAGAAGGGCGGCATATAAATGTAATTTAAAAAAAAATCTTCAAATGGACAGTTTGGTAAGATGAAGATTCAAATACAACAGGCTTTTAAAAAGCTATGACATCCTGCTTCTCACTGGAGTGACTTTACTTTGCCAGTCTGAAGCAATACATGTTCCATTGGAGAAAAATAATGTTGATTGAATATGCCATGATTTATGTAGTTTAAATTGCTATGTATTACAGATTAAAGATCTTTCAAGAAAAAAAATCACGATTCTATTTTGCTCCACAGCACACATTATTATATGTCAATTGTCCTCAATTTACAACCACAATTGAGCCCAAAATTTATGTTGTTTAAAGGAGAATTTTTTTAAAGTGAATTCTGCCCCATTTTATAACTTTTCTCACCAGATTTTTAAATAAATCACTGCAGTTCTTAAATTAGTAGCACAGTTGTTTAGTGAATCTGATTTCCCCATTGACTTTGCTGATAAGAAGGTCACACAAGAGGATCACATGACTCTGGGACACTGAAACTGTCATAAATGTGAGTCAATTGTCAAGCATCCAAATGTAAATCTTGTAACCATGAGGAAGCTACAATTGTCATAAGTGTGAAAAATGGTAAAAAATGGCATCCAGTACCATTGTAACTTCAAACAGTCACTAAATGAATTGCTGTAAGTCAAGGACTACCTGTAGTGTAATACATTAATGTACTGTACATGCACTAATACTAAGGGACAAAATGTATGGTGGTATTCTATATTAGTTCACAACAATAAAAATATTTTCAAAACTCTTCCATAGTAATATTTCTCTAATCATACTTTGCCTTCCAAAATTATGCCTGATAATATTGCTATCTGTATTGGAGTGTTCTTTCCAAACTATATACATCCAACTAAATAAAGCTAGCACAACAGCAGCCATGAGAACTAAGCTATGGTTGAAACTCCTTTTTTTTCCAGGTATTCCAATATTCCTTTTAATGAACTTAGTGAAAATCACCACTTACGGAGACTGTAAGTGGCCATTATCAAAATGTCCACCATTTGCAACATGCCCACAAAATTTAAAGTAAACCGGAACTCGTGCCACAAATTATATCCTCACCTGGGGGGTTGAAATTCCTATAGCTTATTATCTACATTAAGAATATTGTGCTTCCTAAAAAACTGAAGACATTGGAAGCTTGGATACCAAAAGTTATAAAAACCCACAAACTCTAGACAATCAAACAACTTTCATTGCTTTAAGACAAGGTCTTTAAGAACAGGAAACCAGGGAAATTTTTTACTGATATGAAAGGAACAAAGGTAGAAACTATCATTGGTTGGCTTTTATTGAGAGCAGTGGATTTTTTTAATATAAAAAAACTCATATAAAAATATAAAAAACTTATATAAAAACTTTATATGAAACTCCTTTTTTATATAACACTAGCTGTAGAAGATAACAAACCTTGATTTATTGCAGGCTTGTGGATAGCACTAGGTTATCTGATGAGATGAACAGAATGGTGACATTAATAGAAATATGCAGAAGGGCCAAAAATATTTCCCAAACTAGGTAATATTTGGAAGTGATTCAGACAGACAGCACAATCAGACTTGCAAGATTCTCTCATTATAGCTAATCTCAATAAAAGTAGCTTTAGGACTTCCAGAGGAAAATGATGAACTGAAGAAAGTGAGGATCAACCGTATGGTGTACTTACAAGAACTCTCAAGTCTTCTCCTGTCTAGAGTGGATTTGCAAAAGATTGATCTATTCTCTAGCTCTTCATTCTGCCACACTTGTGAGCTCTGCTTTTAATAGAGTTTTCCATTTCTTGCCTGGAAGTCCTTTTCTTTTTCTTATCTATATTCTTATTTTTTTCCCCTTTCTTTTCTTCTTTTCTGAATGTTCTATATTTTTCTCTTTTTTTCTGCATCTTATGCTTTTTTAAAAATTATTTTATTGTTTATTAGTTTGCATTAGTTTTTTTTAATCATTGACATTTTTAATAATATCACTATTAAAAAATAATTAAAATAGTTTGAGTCCTCCTATGCAGTTCAGGGTTTGGTTTAGCTTGTGGAACTAATAGGAATTCATTACTGAGAAAAAATGAGGTTAGATCTAGACTTAGTTAGAGTATACCTATTGATCTCAATAGATTTAAATTATTCATGGTCAATTCCAGTTTCACTGATTTCAGTCAGACTGTCTATTGATTTTAGAACATTTTTAGTGCATAAATGACACTATATCCAACCATTTTTCCCAAATAGACATTTCTATCTTTGACCATGCTGAATATCCTCTTGTCGTATCTTAGTGGCTGTTAGCGCTTGTATGGGATAGTCCCTTTTTTACTGTTTGAAGATTTTATGTCACCTTACAATACATTATGTATTGTCAGGGTTCCGACCAATGCCTCAGGCCAAACTTCAAAAGAAATCCAGTTATTTATTAGCAGTTTTATGTTGGCACAGACCAAGTGACTCTGACCTCTGTTAATTTGCACCTTGGCTTTGACTCTGTTTCTCCCTCCCCCCAAGGTATGTCATCAGTCACATTCCCCAACGAAGCAATTTCTCAATTCTCTTCGGCCACTGTGGATCTCCGTGGAGATGATCTTGATGTTGCTGGCTGGAATGTGCTTTGTTTTGGCTGAAATACAAGTTCCTCGATACAGCTGCAAGGCTCGATTCCCCATCCCCCTGCCTATGGGAACTCGAGAGCAAGTCATGAATGCTTCACGAGTTGATAGGTACAATTATTTTTGGAATAGAAATTAATCATTGAGGATTGAGAATTATCAATCCTTATGTGCAGAGGAAAATTACAGAAAGTAAGAGATTAACAGCCATGTCTGGATATTTTGGACTAAAACTCTTACAGAATTTTGCCATTGATTATGCCATGGGGTCAGTAAGAGTTAAAGTTCAAAGTTACTTAAAATTACTTACCTTTTCTCTATACAAACTTGTACACATCTGTCTTTTTGATTTGGAAAAAAAATCCTCTTTTCTTGAGAACAGTGAAAATGTGTAGATAGTTAGCAAAGTTGCATTTAGGAATATTAACCAACCTGCCTTATTTTCTTCTCATTTGAGATAAGATGTTTTATTTTCATCTTACTTGTATCCACTTGGGTTTCCATATTGACATAAAGAACCTTTGAAAAGGCTGTGCCACTCAGAGCAATACCTTTCAGTGTTTCAGTGTTTGAATTGAGAATCTCTGTAGAAAATCAGAAAAATGCTCCAGATTGACTCCTTTTTTAAAAAAAGATTTTTATTTTTTAAAACAGACAAATACAGACAAAACATAAAAAACATAAAACCATCCTCCATTTTATATACATACAGTGTGTCAGTTGGTTACAGGTCTTTTGTGTTATCCTTTCATAGTCATCACTCACAGTTTGTAAAAAAAATTCTCATATTGTCAATCTAAAATATGTTTATATATTTATCAGTTATTAATCATTCATGACTAAACTATTTATTCCATCATTTATATGAGATATTCTCAATTTTGTTATAAAGTTAATATTACACTTTCATCGAATGGTTATATATGTTTATATTATATTTTATATCAATCTATTAAATTTCTATTACAAAATTATTTAATCTATTACATTGCCAAGTCTTTTTATCCAACCATTGATAAAACAAATCCCATATCCTATAAAATTGTTTATCTTCTTGTTCTCTGATTTCAAATGTCAATTTGCTCATTTCAGCACACTCCATAATTTTCTTAATAACTTCCTCCTGCACAGGTATTTTATCGTTTTTCCAATTCTTAGCAAATACAATTCTAGCTGTTGTTAAGACATTTACGAACAAATATTTCAACTCTTTATTATAGATTTCTGGTATGATTCCCAATAAAAATATTTCCAGTTTAAAGTCTATATGTTGTTTTACCATTTTTTCCAACCACATGTGGATTTTAGTCCAATATCTTTTTGCATCTGAACACATCCACCACATATAGTAATACGAGCCAGGTATCTGATTACATTTCCAACATTTATCTGATTTATTCTTAAACATTCTCGCAATTCTTGTCAGGGGTAAGTGCCACCTGTAAAATATCTTATACAGATTTTCCTTATAAGCAGTTGACATTGTCATTTTATAATTTTGAGACCATAATTTTTGCCATTTCTCTAAATCAATCCCATATCCAAATTTCCCCCCCCAAGCAATCATCATTTCTTTAACTTGCTCCTCCTCCAATTTAAATTCTAATAAATGTCCATAAAGTTTTTTAATTACATTTTCATCAGTACCTATCAAAATTTTATCTAAATCAGTCAACTTATCATAAATACCTTCTAATTTAATATCTTCATCAAATCTGGACTGTATTTGCAAATATGAAAACCAATTCATTTTTATACCTTGTTCTTCCAATGCTTGCATAGATTTAAGTTCACCCTTTTCATTCAATATCTCACCATATCTAACCGTTTGTTCCTTTTTATATATTATTGGATAAGAAAAAGCTTCAATAGTAGATATCCATAATGGAATTTTTAAATAGTATTGCTTTTTAATCTTCTCCCAATTTAAAAAGAAAGCCTCTCAAAAATAATGTCTTCAAAAATACCCTTGTGTTTTAGTTCCCTTATACCAAAGAAATGCATGCCACCCCAACAGCAGGTCATGTCCTTCTAAGGTCAATAGTCTACTGTTCCTTAGTGTTATGCATTCTTTTACCCACACCCGATTTGCCTCCTGATAATATAATTCCCAGTTGGGCAGAGCGAACCCTCCTCTTATTCTTGCATCTTGTAACAGTTTAAGTTTTATTCTTGCTTTCTTGCCTGCCAAATATATTTCAACACAATTTTATTTAAATCTTCAAAAAACTCTTTCCCTAATCTAATTGGAATTGTCTGGAATAAATATAAAATTCTAGGCAATACATTCATCTTAACTGTTGATATTCTCCCAATCAATGATAATTGTAAATTTTCCATTTTTCCAAATCTGTTGCAATCTGCTGTTTGAGTTTAATATAATTGTCCTCCTTCAGTGTGCTACATCTTGGTGTAATGTGTATTCCTAAATACTTAACCTTGTTTGTGACCTGTATTTCTAAAACTTCTTCCAATTCTTTCTTTCGTCTTGCTAACATATTCTTTGTTAATATCTTTGTTTTATCCTTATTAATTTTCAAACCTGCTACGTTTCCATACTCTTCTATCCTTTCTATTAATTTAATTGTTTCCAATGGATCCTCTAATATAAATACCAGGTCATCTGCAAAAGCTTGCAATTTATACTCTTCCTTTTTAATTTTTATTCCTTTTATTTCTTTATCTTCTCTAATATTCCTATTCAACACTTCCAATGTAAACACAAACAGCAGAGGCAACAGTGGACAACCTTGCCTAGTCCCTTTTCTTGTATCTATAGATTCTGTCAATTCTCCATTTATCATGACCTTTGCAGTTTGTTTATGATATATCGTCTTGATGGCATGTATAAATTTTTTACCAAAGCCCATTTGGGCCAGTTGTAATAACATAAAATGCCAACTCACATTATCAGATTGATTCTTGATATCTTAAGAACCCTAAAGCTTTTCAGGGATTTGTTGAAAACTATAGACTCCGGAATATCTCCTGAAGGAGAACTACATGTCACATTTATATTGTGCTATTCTTCTTTTCCATTCTAATTGGATTTGAAACCCAGTATTCCATAAATGTTCTGATGAATTAGTTTGTTGGGATAATTATTTTCAAAGACAAATCATGTAAACCAAATAACATGTGTAACAAGATTAATTATGATTTTTTTTCCCAATCATCATTCGCATTGTATTCTGAGGGCATTTTAGGTCACATCCTAAATGAAAATAGTTTAGATAGTTCTTGACTCTTGACAAATGTATGTTTTCTTTTATATATACTGAGAGCATTTGCACCAAGACAAATTCCTTGTGTGTCCAATCACACTTGGCTAATAAAGAATTCTATTCTAGATTAGGAAGAAAACTATCCTAATAATTATTAGGATAGTTATTATCCTAATAACTATTTTAAACAAATTAAAGACAATGCATATAAGTTCAATATAAATTTAAAAGCCTATTAGTTGTATCATTTGGACAACAGCTTGGTTTAATCCTCTTGAGAACAAAGGTGTTGTGGCCTGACAGATTCGGACAGTGAGGAGGTTGGAACATGGGCCAGTCCTGGAGTCCTGGAGTCTGGGAAGGGCTCTGACGAGTGCTCTGTATTGGAGGCAGAGATGTGGCTAAGGCCATCTGACAATTATCAGCTGCCTTTGGAGTCAGACATCAGTGTGGCAGAAGAACAGCTAGAGCCTGTTCCCAATGTGTGCATGCACAGAGTTGCCAGATGAAGGGAACAACTGAGGAACAAGGACCAACTTGGGAGTAAAGCCACAGGTGGACAGTGAATGGCCTCTGCCCTAGAGTATAAAAAAGGAACAAAAGGGGAGTGGGGCTTTGCAGGAAACAATTAGTTTATTCTAGCATGCTTGGCAAGTATTGCCACATCTGAAAGATACAGGCCTGGCCACTCTCCAAGCCTGCTAAAGGTTTGTAATTGGGAACTATCATGAAAGACTGTTGGCCAGGACTTTGTTGTAGAGGAAATTCATTGTAAATCAAATAAAAGGAGTTTATTGGGATGAAGACTCAGCTTCGTGCTGTTGGGGGAAGCCTAGATCAGAACAAAAGAAAAACAGAAGAAGAAGATTAGGCACATCCTAATTTAAAGATGTATATATTCTATGAACAGTGAATATGTATGCAGACTGAAGACCCAGTTTGGTGTAATGGTTTTGGCATTAAGCTAAAACCAAGAGACCATGAGTTCTAGTCCCATGTTGGGCACAAAGCCATGCGTGAACTTAAGCCAGTCATTTTTTTCTCAGTCCTAGGATGGAGGTAATGGCAATCCACTTCCAAGAGTCTCTTTGATTCCTCTTTCAAACCAGTGGTCCAAAGTTCACATTCTGGATAAAGAGGACCACTGGTTTGAAAGAGGAATCAAAGAGGCCATCTATGTTAAAATTGAACAGCCTTCCCTCAACAGAGGGATAGAGTTATGACACCCCTTATTCCATTTACAACAGCCCAAGAAGATTCCACACCCATTTTTTTTTTAATTACATTTATATGCCGCCCTTCTCCGGAGACTCAGGGCGGCTTACAATTTTTGAGATACAACCCAGTGTGCTCAGCAATAGCCTTCATTCCATTGTATATGCCTGCTTATTACTAAGCGGCATTTTTACAAGGTCAGCTTATTGCCCCCAACAATCTTGGGTCCTCAATTTACCTACCCCGAGAGGATGGAAGGCTGAGTCAACCTTGAGCCTGGTGGGATTCGAGCCTACAGCAGTTGTAGGCAGCTGGAACTTAAGTGCAGGCAATTAACAGCCTGAGCCACTCTGATTCAGGTGATTCTGGGGATACAGATAAACCCCCAAGTGGCCTCAAGTACTCTCAGTCCTAATGACCAGAGGAATGCAAAGAATATAAATCCTTCCATTCCCATCCAGTCAATTTAGAACTGAAGAAGCTTCTTGGATGAGAAGTGAAATATTTTCAAAGAAAAAACAAAACAAAACAAAGTTACCTTTTGGAGAAAAAACATCTTTCTGGTTTTGCAATAAGACCACTAACTTTAAAAAAAAATAACTAAAAAACTGGTTATAATGAAATTGTAATGAAATAATTAGCATTTTTGCTTCAGGAAGTTAGCTATTTGATTTATTCTGAATAAATATAGTGTTATCAGTTCACTGTATATCCTTGGTATGACTACTGCTAAGTAGTGTTCCTTGAAGGCAGCAATTCTATAGAAATATAACATGGGAATATTTTATTAACACAATAGAGTTTATTTCTGAATAGAATTGAATTGTCGGATAAGGATGCTTCAGGCATTTGACCTGAATTTCAGTTCTAATTGACCAATTCTAATGGTTGGCATCACTATAGAGAGAAGCCTCTTTGGTTAAAGAGAGGCACTGAATCTATAGATCAGAGAAAAAAAAATAACATTTGGGTCAAATTGATCAATATGCCAGATTTAAAGTGTTTCTTAATATGGGCAAAGGTATCTCGAGAGAGAATGAGATATTTATTTAAATTGTATAGTTAAATACATTATTGTGCAGACTTGTGTAAATGTGCATGGAAATTATTTTGCAAAAAAAAGGAGGGGTAAGATATATGGAGAAAAGGGAGAAACACAAAACTGAATGAATCATTCTGAAAAATAGAATAAGCCAATTCACCTTTTACTATCCTCAGTCTTCAGTCACATCTGAATTTTGAGTCAAACAGATGAAGACATTTATTAATAATAAATATACTTATATTTTAATATGCAATTCTGGCTATGGTTGATGAGGGTTTTAACATTCTGAATTTGACAGTTCTCGTTTGGTAAATTTTCTGTTTGAAGTGTCTTATGTGCAAAATGAACATAAGAGTATGAACATTCACACAATGTTGAACAGGTGGCTATAATGTGTCAATTACTATGCCAGAGTTCTCTCCCAAAACCTTGGACATTATTATTACAACAGATTACAAATTCATTGTGGTGGTAATTTACAATGACTGTACTTAATCTGTTCGACTGATGCCAGTAGCACATGGCTTTGCAGCTACTGTATTAAGACCTAAGCATTCACATTGTTTTTACAAAGTAAATCATGAAGTGTGAGCTGATGATGGATTTAATGACTGTGAGAATTTGAAATATATTGAGTAGCCTAGTTGGTTTGTTAGTAATACTTGAAATATTTTGATTCTTACAAAAACTAATATTTATCTATAATATGTTTAGTAGTTTTTCTCCATTTTAAAAATAATGGAGATTTTTGCACTCAGGTAAGATATTTAAATTTTTGCATCATGAAAACAATATAATACACTTAAATATAATTTAATATTTGCATGATTAATTTCTAATCAAAGATATGACATAAGTTGGTGATTTCCATGAATAGCTTCTAGTTAAAACTATTTGAAACTGAATTAGCTCAATTTTATTTATGTGCGTTGGTATGTGTGTGTGAGATAGTGTATTTAGGCTCAGGTCACTGCAAATAGCAAAACCTTTTTGTAATAAAAATAAATCTAGTTACGATAGGCAACTCTTCAAATAAAACAAATGTTAAATTAGTTTATTAATTATTGCTCTTCTCAGTACTTTCATAGACGTAATGTACCAGGAAACAGATGGTATTTGACTCCTTTCCTTCTTCTAAAAAAAGGAAATCACTTCAAATTTCAGTCAACTTCCTTATTTGAATAGAGCAATTCATAGAGACTCTCTACCAAAGTATATTCAGTATCTATAAATAAAGAAAACTTGATTCTTTTAAATCGTTGCTTATAATATGTACCAATAGGATAGGAAACACTTGTTTTTTAAATAATAGAAATAAATAATATTCTTAAACTGTTCATAGAACTCTTGTCCTAAATCCCTCACAAGGCTACAAACATCGTTGAACTTGACTTGTCCACTAGGAAAAAAAATAGATTACTTTTTTCCCTCTAATTCATTTCAAATAAATGACTTCTAGTACTTTTTGAACCTTATTTTGTACCTTCTTAATCCAAAAGTTATTCATCTCAATTCAACAACAAACCAAGCATTACTAAAGGAGATGTTTCAAGGTCCAGTAAATCTTGACAAGCTCAAGAATAGCCAAATCTTTGAAATGGAAGTAAGTTGTTGAAAAATTTGTGGGACAGATACTTTTTAACTTATGATGGGAAAAAAAAGATTATATCAAATTTTCTAGAGTACTTCAGGGGACACTGCTAATATAATTATATTAGTCTTTCTTTGGCAAAAGGTTAAACAGACTCATAACAAAAAAATGTTTAACTGTTAATATTAGATTAAAATTCTATGCAATTCCTTAATTGTACTTATTTCATAGAGCTCTGAATCAGATTTTTTGCTCAATAAAAATATGCAATAAATCTGTTTTCCAGAACTGCACAGAATTCAAACCCATTTTTAAGATTACCAAAGCTACAACTGGTCATAACTGGTAAAATCTAATTCCGCTGTTTGCTGCTATTTCAAGGGGAAAAACAGATGAAAATTCTAATGTAGGAGTTCAGATATGTATAAAAGTTACAAAAAATTGAACTCCCCTAAAAAATCTAGGAAAAAACAAACAAACCCAGAGCTGCTGAGATGACTGATGTGTCTACTCTACATTGTTGCCAACCGATAGCCCTTGGCTTTTCAATAAACTTTTGTTATAGCTCTGTAGCATTGCTTGCTCATGTTATAAAGCTTTGAGTTATTTTCTATGTTCAGGACTTAATATCTGCTATGCACATCCCAGACTCCTTTCTATTTTTCGTTCAACCCCTTTTTCTATTTATCTCAATTTCAGCTATTATAAAAACAGAATACTGGTTTTTGTTTCAAGAAAATATAAGTGCAGGATGAGGAAATCTGTTATTTTTTTCTATTTATTATTGTTTTATTTCCAATTCCAATAAAATGATCGCTTTGATCATGATAATGATGGTAATAATGATTTGTACTGTATGCTTAGTTCTAAAAGAACAATAATGGTTTTGTCAGACAGCAAGCTTGAACAATCAGCAAAATTACAAGTTATGACACAATGATAAATAGGAGCTTAGAAAAGGTATTTCCATGCCCAAATCACATTTCTCTGTGTAAAGGTTGATGTATATTTACTATTTATAACAGGCAAGATTACTCCTAAATATGGGTAGGTTTTACATTACACACTATGAAGATAGAGTAGGAAACTTAACATTTGGCTGCCATGGAAATAATTTATCTCAGGATATCAGAAAAATAGTTTTATATCCTAAAGTCTGTGGGTTTATAGCTCTCATAAAAAGATTTTAGCTGAACTCTTGCTGTTCTCATTATTCACATAAATGTCATATATATTTAATGCATTCCTGTACTTTCATGTTTCAAAAATAGTTGAAGTATAATAACCAAACTACAAAAGTGGTTAAGCAAGTAGCAATAATTCTTCTAGGGGTCATAGAGAAGAACATGCGATCTACAAACAAGCCAACATACCTAATGTGTTTTAATGAGGAGGGATGCATCTCACCATTCACTTCAATAGGAATTTCACAGTTTTCCTCCTCAAGTCCCCTCTGCATTAAACAGTGAATGTAGTGTAACTTTGGCTGATTCTTTCCCAAGTGGAAACACAAACCTGTATTTCATTTTCATCTTGATGGATGAAAACTTTCTCTCATAGTCAGTTTTATGTGAAATGAAAAGTGTACCGATGGCCAGATCAATCTTTCATAATTCAAACATGGATTTATGGAAGCAAGTAGATTGTACAAAACAAGATGAATACATCCTTCTGCCAAAAAGAGAATAAAATATAGTTATCATGTGAATTTGCACTACTTTGGATTCAGTGTCTGTTTCTCTCAAACAATAAGTTGGACACATTGTAGTCTTCTTATCAGTTTGATTATAAGTCATTGTAGGCAGGCCACAGGTTGCCAGTAAGATAAAAAGAGATATTATTATTCTTCTTTGTTCTTAGAGGCTCATAAAAAGAAGGAAATTTATATTATCTAAATTGTTTGCTACAAAGAAGACAATGCTCTTTATTGTGACATGTACTCAGGAACTCATACTCAGTTCCTGTTGAAATACACATGTTCTCATACATCATCATTTTCTAAAAATGTAGTACCAAAAATGCACACCTATTATTCTTGAACAACAATAACTTGCAAACTTATCTTCAGATACAATGCAGAAATTTATCTTATTTTTTTCTCTCTTTTAATTATGCATCTTTTTACTTAACAAAAGCTGTAGCCTAGTGGTAGGAAATGTTGTCTGCAGTTGAAAATATGTTCAAATCTCCTTTAAATTCTGGTTAAAAGGTGAAAATTGCCTCCATCTGCCTAAATCTGTAGACAGCTTCTGCCAGGCAGAACAGAAACTGCTGAAATAAATAGAGAAATAGCCTGATCTGATTCTTGCTATATCCTTGATCTGAATGCATCTTTAATCCAAGTATTGCATGCATCTTTAATCCAAGTATTGATTCAGTTCATACACTTCCTTAATTTCACTAATCTTTTCAACTGCACACTTTATAGACCAGTCACTGGGCTTTATCCAATACTTTGCTCATCACTAAGGCATGCTTTGTGTACTTTCAGAGAAAGAGTTTGCTAGCCTGAAATCACTACAGGGTAGCTCTGTGCCGTGATGGTCAATACAGGGTCTGCCTACTGCCTGCCTACCAGTCTGGCCTTGCCACCATTTCTTTTCTAAAAAAGCCTGATTGAATGAATAAAACATTCATTTTAACCTTATCATACCACAAATAGCCATGCCATCCAAATCTTAATTCATAACCCTCTAGCTTGAGTAACCTCTTATTCTGGAGAGTAACCCACTCTTTAAGCCAGACCAAACAACAAGCATCAAAGTACGATTTCAAATCTGGTAATTTCAATCCTTCTCTTTCTTTAGCATCTTGCAATAATTTTTATATCTAATGCTTGGGGTTTTTTCTCCTTCTCTTGCAATGTGAACTTAGAGATCTCCATTTGCCATTGTTTAAATGGAGTATCGATTATAAGTTGGTAAAGTCTGAAATAGAATACCTAGGAAGATCTCAAATGTGGCGATTACATGACTCCATATTACATGACTCCACTACAATCGTAAATACATATCAGTTGCCAAGCACTCAAATTTTGATCACGTGACAGTGCTGATCCTACGATGGTCCTAAGTGTGAAGACCAATCATAAGTCACTTTTTTCAATGCCATTGTAACTTCAAATGGTCACTAAACAAATGATTGTAATTCGAGGACTACTATCAAACCAGGTCTCCTTCATCTTGCACTTGTGCCTTTCACTTGTCCTACTCAGATTCAGAACTTTCCTTTCTTGCTATTCAATTCTTTCATATTCATTTCTGCTAATATTCAAGCCTACCTAGATTCTTTTGATTTTATTTTATTTTTTTGCTCTCTCCTCTGAAGTATTAGCCAACCCTCACAGCTTTGTGCCACCTGCAGGTTTGATAAAACACAAACCTACACTGGCTTTTGTTAATTGTAACATGTCTATCCAGATCTTCATAAATATTCTGCTTGATTGTTTGAAAACTATTCAATACAGAATCAAGCTGAAAATCTCTGATGTCCCAACTGATGTTTTAAGGTACCTTTCCCCAGTCTAACAACCCTAAGAATCCCAAAATTCTGACCTCACAATACCCAAAACGTTTGGACAGTGCCAGGATGATGAGGATTATTTTAAAAGGGGAAGTGGAGGATGGGTAAAGAGAAGGGCAACAGTTTTGCTCTGGGAACTGTGGTTACAATGCATATTCACAACACAATTGCACATGAATATTAAACACCTACCTATTCATACATTCAAGGTCTTTAGAAAGGGAGAATTCATGCTTTTCTTATCAGCTGCAGATTATTAATAGTAATAAAAAAAGCCAACAGAAAGACTTCCATTTTATTTCTATTAACTAGTTTGTTGCTGATATTAGCAGTGGGAAAACTTACTATCAACCCTGGTAAAACTGATAAAACTAATCCTCTTCCTGGAAAGAAGAGCAAATGGGATTTCTGATGGCATCTTCAAGGCATACGAGACTTCATGTGGCCACAGGTTGCCCATTTATGTTTTTAAGCAAAACTGCAATCTTTGTTTCTCTTTTTGGACTTCATATACCAGAATACTGAACAGATTCTTGGAAGAAGGTTAACTCAGAAGATTAACAAATTTTATTAAGAATACACAGCAAGCATCAATAAACTGTATACACCTCCTTCACGCTTCAGTCAGTTGAAAAAACTGAGTATGATATTTATCCATGCCTTCTGTGCACTGCTATATGTGTGCAGAAAGCATTATTAGCAAAGAGAAGTAACCAATTGATGTAGATGGTGAAATGGGGTTTGGCGAGGCATTTTGTCATGTTATGAGGAACTTCATGTTATAAGCACCTGAGGGACTTGTCCTTGGAGACTGTCAAATAAGCCCTTTTGAATGAGCTTTCTTGAAAATGAACTACAGACATATAGTCTTCCCATTCAAATGTTATTAAAGCAACATTGTTTATTGTGACACTGACATGAATTGTAGATATAGAGTGCCAAGCTGAGCTAGGCACAAGTCCTAAAGCCTGCCTGATATCTCACTAAATTGATTTATCCATAGAAGATCTCTCACCCTGATAAGATATGGTGCTTTTCCCTCTGTAGTGCTATGGAAGAGATATTACAAAATTTCCTTATTTAGAAATATTGTCTCTTATCAGGATGGGCAGGTAGAAACAACTGAACATGTTCTAAGGTGGAATCTAACTGAGCACGTCAATATTGTAGCCATTTATGAAATAAATATATTATATCATTACCAGCAGATTTCCCAGTTTGCCCTTGCATTTTTATTCATCTCTCCCAATGTTCAACAAGAATACTACCAGAACATATAAGATGGTGAAAATTTTAGTGTGGCAACATAAGAGATCAGGAAGATATTGGTTTCTATAAAATGTTAGAATTATTTTTCTCCTCAATATGTTTGCCCATTTTTTTTTTACTTTTTTATGCTGTATGTTTATTTTTTATGATCTTTATGCAGTATGCTGATTTTATGATTTTTGTTTTGCAATAATCAAATAATTTACTGCTAGGACTGCATATTTAAATGAAAATCATCATTAAAAGAAATCTGCCTCTTTCAAACCTACTTGGTTGGAACAGACAATCAGAAAATGAGTTAGAGATGAGAAGTTGGCAAAAGAGAACAAAAGTTTCAAAGAAGATTGGTGCATATATGTACATTTCTGCTTCTGGACTAATCCATTTCTTGCTTCAATTCCATTCCTTCAATTCCTCAAACAGATTTCCCTGAAAGAAATTTAGCCTTCCATGAGGAAAAAAAACCTTGTTCTATTTTAAAGATATAGAAACATTAATGGGAGAAAAAGTGAATGAGGGATATTGCAGACAAAACAAGCAAATATATCTACATTCTGGAGAGTTCTATTACAATAAGTTAAGCTAGCACCATAGTACTCAGTTTTTCAAGAAATGTAACCTGCTTCTCTATGCACTTTATTATACTGGAATAAAATGGTAGAATGGCAACGTGACTATCTCCATTGTATACAGTGCTTTAATGGGTGAAATAGGCAGATGTTTCAAAGCTGTCGAGAATGTGCTTCTTTTCACAAAAATCCTCCGCATCCATTGTGGTTAATCCAACAGCAAATGTCTTTTCTCACACTCTGATCAGGTAACTAGGTAGCTTGACTTTGAACTCCTTCCTTTTTTGTAGAAAGCAGAAAAGGTCAAACTAATTGATTAAAGTACCTTCTAACAGATTCCATATAATCTGGTTACAAGGAGGCCCCTAGTAGTTGCCATGTGTATCTCATTAGATCTAATTACATTGAAGTGAGCCTTAATTTTCTTAATCAAAACCAGCTGACAGAAGTGAGCTTCTTGCGCAAAAAGACATTCAGGTATGTGACTTGAGATAATTGTTACTGAGTGTACACTCAACACGCCTGTCTTGGATCTCAAATAAGTATTTTATATAACATCCAAGAACCAACATGTCTTTGGTTCCTCTGCACATTACATTTTAATATATACCTATGTCTCTGGAAATAATTAGGTCTAAACATTTGGGTTGCTTCAAAGGAAAATCCAGAATTTATTATATTAAAAAAACATTTTTCCATCACAGATGAAGAAACAGAGCAATCATGATGTTCACCAATAACATTTCATAACCCCAGTAATTAACAGGAGTCCACTTCAGAGTTTGCCTTCCAATATTTTTAATTGCTTTCTTCTATGGTTTTATGATAATGCTGCCTTTAATATAAGGATCCATTTGATTAATTACTTCCATAATGTTTTAAAATGGGAGAGGGTTGCTGTTGAAAGAGGGCAGCATCCAAAGACTTCTGCTATATAAAATCTTATTTAAATGGATTAGCAAATAATTGAAAAGTCTTCCTAACTGCAGCTCAAATATGGCCAAAACCCATTATTTTCTGCTTATGTTCTCATGACATTGCCTTCATCTCATCCCCAACCTATAGCCCAGGCAATCCTACGTCACCGTTACATATTTTAATTTTAGTTAAGTTTTACCTTTTTTCCTGGTATCATTTTTGCTGTGGATACAATCTGGAATAATTCATCTGTACTATAACTGTGGATGCAGTCAGGGGTTGAAATATGCTATTGGCCACCTAAATTCTTACAGATACGACCCCATCACTCCAATTGCTGGAAGGTGCCATCCATGGCTAATTTGGCATGGTCTGCAAAACAAACCGCACATCTGGCTAGCACAGCTGTATACCAACCCATCACTTTCTAAACTGCTTATCAGGTCTTATATAGACTCTTTAAAAATTGGTCTAGCACTATTTTGAAACAGCATTCCTTCTGCTCTTTAAACACAGAAGTAACATTATTTTTGTTTAAAAACAACTCTTAAGAGAGCACTAGTCATAAGCTATCAAGAAACATAGGTTTTACTAGTTTTCTGCTATTAAATTTGTCACTATATGTGCATTACAGGTTTCCTACTATGACCATGCTGTTTATATCAGGAAGTTGACTTTCTGCTGATATAATTCCAGTTTTGACAAGGCATGGTGATGATTAAAGTAACCACAATTGTATATTCTCCATAAGTAGTTATCAGTTACTTCTGGGTATGAGGTCAGAACACTCCTTGCCAGAGGGAGTATACTCATCATCATTTCATTCCCCACCACCCACCCACATGCTTGTGAGTGGTGAGTTGGGTTACTTTAGGACACAATTTAAGCACTCTTTCAGAAGGACAATGGAATTAGCCAACTTGATAGGTCTCAGATATTGGGAGAGATTGTACCAAGCAAAAACTTTGGGGAGAGAGAGGTGTCTGCCCTTCTTACTCCTCCTGCTTATGAAATTTTAGGTGAGCTTCTTGACAAATGACGAAACCTGTTGCTTTAAGCAACTACCTACTATCACTCAATCATACCTCATGGAGAGGGATTAGTGAATGTTTTACCATCAGTATGGGAGGAGAAACAGAATAGAATACCTTTATTGTCATTGCATTCCACAAATACAATGAAATTTGAAAGCTACTCCAGCACAGTGAAGAAATCAACAATCCCTTCCTTAAGCTAACTCTCAGTAGATATATAATGATAAGGCCTTTCACCAGCCTCATTACTGTTTCAAAATTATGACTGGCAAAGGAATCAGTTCAATTAATGTCAGCATATTTTCTGCCAGATCAGAATTATTGTACAGCATTTTAACATAATCAATTCTGAAGGAGATGGGTGGTTCAGAATTGTGGGGGGGAAAGTAAACTCTTTGAGTTAAGGCAAGGGACACTCCCTAATTTGAGGCTTAAATACCTAAGTCAGGAATAGCAAGTTATGGTTACGGCTTTCAAATGCTTTGGATTTTTATTTCCATAATGTTCAGCCAACAATGGCTGTAGTTTTGTTGTTGTGGAAATTACAGTTCCAGCCATCTGGAATGTTACACCTCCCCTCCTTATGTAGTTGATTACAAGTACATCTTATGAAATGCTTTGAGTGTAACTGGTTTTTACAATCTAGTAAGCTATTTAGAAAATGGTTTAAAAATGAATAAGATCTAAGACTGCAAATTCTTGATTTGATGAAGTATTAGGTGGGAAGACAGTCTAGAGATAATAATTAGCCAAGGAGAAATTATGGAGATAATAACTTGTGTCTTATAAAAGTAATTTTTGTAGACTTCAGCTTGAGATTCAACACCATCATCCAGAAATTCTTCACTCTAAACAGACTCAGCTAGCTGTGCCTGTCCACACTTGTAGGTGGATTATAACCTTTCTGACACATACAAAGCAGCAGATGAAGCTAGGTAAAATTGAACATCCACAGGTGCCTCCATCTCTTGTGTGCTCTCTCCATTACTCTTTTCTCTATATATCAATGACTGCATTTCAAAGAATCCCTCTGTTATACTGGAGTCTGCAGATGATACAATGGTCATTGGTCTCATTCAAGATGGTGATGAGTCTGTGTTATGAAATGTACAGAATAACTCTTGACTAACAAGGATATGCACATGGAAACGTTTATGAGAGTAGTTATGAATAATTATTCAGCCACACAGATACACTAAATTGAGTTAAAGTTTATTCTAAGAAATAGCACAGTCCAATAAATGATCCAGCTCATATATGTTTAACAGTCCAAATAATATCCAATTACAAAGTCTTCTTACCGGATGCCTTTGTCATTTACAGTAAACAAAGATATCAAAGTATAAGCATAGCAACAGAGAACCTTAGATAGCAACAGAATGTCAGAGAGAGCAAGCTGTGATCTCTAGCTCCCTCTTATGGTAATTTGCAATATAATCAATCAATCGGAATATAGTATAACTCAATATAGTGATTTTGTCTTAAAGCTACATACATACAAACATACATTGTTGGTTTATATATTGCCAACCCAACTAATTGTGTACAGATTCCTAATAGTCTGCATACAGACAGGAAGTTAAACAAGTGGCCCTGGGGGACAGCCAGAACAATCTGGAGCTGAACACACTTAAAACTGTAGAGATGAAATTTTTAGAGGAGTTTTCCTATTCTACCACCTCTTACAATATTAGACAACATGATATCAACAGTTTCTGGGTTTTATAATCTTCTAGGATTTGAAATGGACACCTAACATTATAACTATCATTAAAAAGACAGTATAAAGAGTGTTCTTTCTGTGTCAACTCAGAAACTTCAGATTGCCCCAGGAGTTGTTGATATAGTTCTACAGAGGAATTATTGAGTCTGTCATTTGTACTTTGATATCTGTCTGGTTTGGTACAGCAATCAAATGGGGCAGGTAAGTCTTCTGTGGATAGTTAGGACTACAGAAAAGAGAATTACAACCATTCTGCTTTCCACTGAGGACCTGTACATTGCACAGGTCAGAAAGAGAGCTGAGAAAATATCCACATCCTGGAGTTTCAAATCCTCCCCTCTGGATGCCGCTATAGAGCATTGCATGCCAAAACAACTAGACACAAAGACAATTTCTCCCCTCATGCCATCACTCTGCTAAACGCCTAATTGCCATAATACTGTCTTATCCTAAGGATATTTTCTCATATAGTATGGCTGTATTACTATTATCCTTCTTATCTTTTCTATTAGCTTCTAGTGGTATCTTATGATTCTATTACTTTGTTGTTTGTATGTACACTGCGAGCTTATGCACCAGAGACAAATTCCTTGAATGTCCAATCACACTTGGTCAATAAAGTATTCTATTCTATTCTATTCTATTCTATTCTATTCTAATTATATGGAAGAAGGATTTGAGGCTGTGTTCTCTGAATTCATTTTCACCCCCTATCACCCTTGAAACAGACTCTTAAATTAAATGACTTGTCCAATATAAATAATAAAAGATGTTCAAAGACTAAAGCAAGATAGGACTATAAATTAGGAGCAACCTTTCTGTCCAGTTATTGTGGCTAAAGCATAAGATTATAAGGTTACATGGGATCAACAAAAGGATCATATGACTGGCAAAGTTCATGTCTGTGTGCTTTCAAACATTGTTAATTCCAATGCAGAATGAAATCTTTAAAAATAATAATATTGAAAATGATAATAGGCCAATAACTCTCTAGACAAAACCAAAGCGAAGAGGTGAGAAGGCTAGTACAAAATAAAGGTGGTTGTATTTCATTTCAATATAATTTTTAAAAAGGGAAATACTTTTATAATGACATTTCTGTAGCATTAATAATTGCAATTTGGTAGCAACTTGTATGGGAATTCTGGAGGCTACACTCAAGTCTTCAATGGAAGCCAAAATATATCTACCCCTGTATTTAGGCATAGATTTCAGATAATACGGCCTTTGGCTAGTTAATCAATGAATCAATTTAATCTTTATTTTGGTAACTGACAGTGTAGCATTATGCAATTAACCTAATAATTTGATCAGAACAAACAAAATACTTATTTTCACTAAGACTAAAATAACTATTAATGATAGTTATGATGTAATAATGAAATTATATTCTGTAATTCCAATTCATCTTGTATGTATGAATCTATGACTGTAAACTGGTGGTTAGACTTAAGATACATACGTCAAGAAAAAAACTAAAATTTAAATTTTCCATAATCATGAAACCAGAGGAGCAATCATCTTTCTTCTACCTTAACTAGCACCATAAAGTTTATTAGCATCATAAATCTGGCAATCCTCAGAGAAATACTAATTGATCTGATAAGAGGGATTCTATATAAAATAAATAGGCATATTAGATATTTTCTTAAAAGGGGTAAAATAAAATGGACTACAATTTCTTCATAGAACTAGCAGTAGAGTAATATGTTCCATATCACCTATTTCATATTGACATAATGGAAGGACATATGGCACTTTCTAGTATCGTCCTTCAAGGACAACTGAGGGTAAAGTATTAAATTGATTCAGCATAAAGTCTCTCCTCAAATTAGAAACTATGATGGAATTTAATTATCTCCCTTAATCAAAGGTTTGGCTATTCAGAAAAAGCATTTTTGGGCAGGCAGGACTGATCTTGTCTTTCTATGCTGAGAACGTGTGTCATTATCTCTTGCATGTTTATACCTCATAGGCAGTAGGGCTTCCTGAAAGAGTCTGTAAAAATGATATTTATTATAAATTTGGGAGCTGAGACACAATTTGATTGGAGGACCTTAATTAGAGGGAAATTGTGCAAAAGAAACTTCTATTGTTTCTCAAAACCTCAGTAAGCAAATATTTTTCTTTTAACAGTAATCTCAGAACAAGTCCCTTTATCCTAAAAAGGAAGCACTACTATTCAGTAAGTTGTGTTTCAGTGTCTCATCAGATGGCAGCCCTTAGCTGACCCTGCCTAGGTTCTGATATTAAGCAGGGTGGGATCTAAGTAGAACTTGGAAAGGAGATGTCTAGGAAATGCCTAGAATTTTCAGACAATACCTGTTTTGACAACTGACGCACCAATTAAACAGTAGCAGAGGGAAAAGCATGAGTTAAATATAGGTTGTTACAAGAGGCAAAAGAAAAAGGTTAGTAAATGAGATAGAACTCATTGAAATGGCCAGACATTTACATTCACTGCTGGTTGGAAATCCCTTATGGTCTTTTTTTTTGGTAAATAAGAAGAAAATGAATTATTGTTGTTGTTATTATTGTTGTTGTTTGTTATTGTTATTATTATTTAGCATAGATTATAGAAAGAATAGAGTCATGATGCAACTTTAGAGAAAGATAAATTTATAATTATATTTGTAACTGCTGTAAAGAAGATTGGAAGCTGTTAAGTTTGCATGAAGAGTCAGACGCGAGGAGTTCCAGCAAAGAGTTTATTAAGTGACTACAGCTCGAATGGACCCGTCCTGGCTTGGCTACGGCTGCCTCTTATAGCCTGCAGCCGTAGCTGTCAGCCAATGGGAGTGCAGGGTTTCTTCCCGCACTATTTAAACCAATACCATTTGACATTTTACAAGAACAGTTCAAATAAACCAATAACATTCAAACCTACATACATAACAGAAGCCTCTTTCTTTCTTTCTTTCTTTCTTTCTTTCTTTCTTTCTTTCTTTCTTTCTCTCTCTCTCTCTCTCTTTCTCAAAGGACATTTTATTTTAATGCTTTGAGAAGTTGCAAATGTCCTCTTTGTAAAAGAAAAACACTAACCACAAAAGTGCTAATGCAACAAGCTTGAGCAGTCTTCTGGGTTCATTAGCCAACATCTTTTTAAACAAATTTCAATTATATCCCAACATAGCTTGTCGATTAAAAAAAAGACTTGATAACCTTTTAGAAAGTTACAGGCTAGGTAATACCATCCTTCCTTTTCAATATGAGTACACACACGCACACACGCACACATACACACTGTACTCATGGCACAGGAATTCCTTCATAATTTTATATGCTGTGGCCTTTTAGAAAGAGATGCAATACTTGTTAAATGTCCCCAAAGAAGACATAAAAACCCCAAATATATAAATAAGTATGTAAGTACTCCCTGGAAAGACAGTGACAGTCGTACCGAAATGTCTTTATAGTACCACCATCATCAGTGGATTTAGATACCGAACATGAGGGGGTAATAAATATTGATCACTCCATATTTATGAAATAACTTGCTTATCTGAAAAGGTTACTTTTGAATTCAGTTTTGGGTGCTCCCACATTTTAATAGCTATACATTATCATTTTAAAAAATACAGGAAGAATTTTGTTGTTATGTAGCAACTAGTAACAAACGTCCCATGTTGAAACTTGTTGTACAAACAGTATTTTATTTATAAAAGAACATTAAAATGAATTGTGGAGCTCAGATTCTAAGCAGTACAGCTTCAACCATCATTGGTTAAACATCAGTCTGTCACCTGTCAAAAAATCACAACTGTGCTAGAATGTTATCCACATACAGTATTATGGACAGTCTCTCTTAGTAGTTTCATGTATTTTAGTTTGCCAACAAAAATTATAAATGGTACCTTGCAGTCATCAATGATCAATAGTCTTATATATTAGTGATGGTGAACTTTGGCAACTTTAAAAAGTGTGGACTTCAGCTTCCACAATTCCCCAGTCAGCATGCTTGGGAATTGTGGGAGGGGAAATCCATACATCTTAAAGGTTGAAAAAAACTGGTATAAACCACACTTTTCAGTCAATTATTAGATGTTCATGTATAAAAGTTGTATGATTGCAGAAGGTGGCACTTGGTTAGGGCAACAGAATCATGAAATAAATATGGGCATCTCACTGCCCAGATCTTTATCATCTCACTGTCCAGATCTTCTCTGCTGCTATATGAAGAATTCAGATTTAAAAACATGGAGGGAGAGGGTCTTATTACCACCAATCCTATCTTGTTTTATTAAGGCATCCTATATGGCTGCTATATACCTATTAATGAGGCCAGTTTTTATCAGCAGTGCTTTCATAAAATTGAGATTGCCACTAAAGCTACCTTAATTCTGTGATTTGAAAGACAATCCAATTCAACTAGTGTAAGTGTAATGTGTAGAATGAATAACGCTTGAGGAACAGAAGAAGAGCCACAACCAAGGTAATGATCAGATAAAAGAAATCTGAGCCTGGAACAGATATGTAAATTGAGAAAGCATCCCAGACATAACCACCCTTAAGTCTCAGGAAGATAAAGGGAAGGAAGGGAGAAGTACATCCCAACTTGCATGATCTACCCTGCAAGACAAACCAAACTTGGAAACCAATGGTATACAAAGCCAATCTAAGGCATCAGGTAGTAACTAATTCAAGGTCACCCTATTGGCTTTGTGCCTAAGGCAGGACTAGATTTGGTCCTGCCTTAGGCACACAACCAATGGGGTGACCTTGAACCAGTCACTCGTTCCCAGCCCTATGAAGCAGGCAATGGCAGTCCACTTCCAAAATCTTGCCAAGAAAACTGCAAAGAACAGTCTAGAATCTAAACAGTTGCCAGGAGTCAAAACTGACTCAAAGGTACAAAACAAACAAAAAGAAATTGGACTGGAAATCCTTATTCTTTCATTCATGCATCTTCTACCCTTCTACTGTATTATGGCAGTAGGAAATACAGAGATATTCAATAATTAATAATAGGAAAACAAATTATCCCATTCCTTTTCACATTTATATTGTTAAAAGGAAAAGGGGAAAGAAGGAAGATGAGAAAGAAGGAAAGGCCAATTCTAACTTAGCCCTCGTCTGCCAAATTTCACCCCTGAGGAATTTTTACAGCAGAGCTATAAATCCTTGAAATAAAGGATTTGCAGCATAAACACTGACAGAAGCTGAACTATAATAGTTATTGTAGGCCTGGCTATAATATGATTCCTTTATACATCATATATTTGGCTTTTACAAACTTCCACATAATTAAGGTATCTTTTGAGTAAAGCCCAAGTATGTCATTGATGAAGGACAAATAGGGGTTTGTTTCTTTATAACTCAGTGCACCTGGAAAGATAATCTAGCCTGTGAATAAAAGAGAATTTGCTTTGAATCTCTGTTTTAGAAAGTGGTTTCAATAAAGTATATTGTAGGAAGTATGTAGCTAACTTTGAAGAAGGAATGCAACAATAGTTAAGTAAACATTAACTTAGCCTGGGAAAGAAAAGGAGCTGAGAAAGAAACTCAAGATACACCCATTTTGATTCTCTTTGGTTATAAAATGGAGCAGAGGGAAGGGCTTTCAATATTATTTAGTATAAAGAAGACAAAGCTAATTACAACAGGTATACCAACCACTTGACAATTAAGACACGGAAGTGGTGGATACCTTCTGCCTTTCCAGATTATTGATCAACAGTAAAGGAAACAGCCATCAAGAAATATGCTACAGACTAACATTTGGTATACCAACAGTGGAGATCTGAGATTGGTATGATAGTCAAGAAGACAAACACTTTAGGCACAAATTATCCGGTTTGAATTATCATATTTTGGACACATTGTGTAACAATAGAGCTTCTTTTAGAAGTTCATAACTGTATTGCTTCTTTCGGTATCACACCATGCCCTCATCAAGCAGTTTTAAGAGCCAAAAGTGGGTTCAGTACATGCACGCAAATTCCTTCCAGTTCTTCTAATTAGCTACTAGAAATTCTCAAAAAGTTTATGTTCATGCTTAGCGCTGCTAGCTTTTGTGGGTGCCATGAAAGGTCTTGAAAAGATGCCAAATATTTTGAAATCATTGCATCTGCAATCTTGTTACTTCCATGGAAGTAAGCTTGTCATAATACAATAGAATATCTGGTCATGACCATAATTCATTTCATAACTTTGGTGATTTCTTCATCTTCTAATGTTTCATCTTCAGAAATTTCTGGGTCAGGGATCATGTTTGATCACCACCCAAGTATGTATTCATGATCAGATTCAAAAATTTTATGAATTTTTTGGACAGAACCCAATTTGGTCATGGTCAGAAGCATTCATGACCAGAGGTTCTACTGTAAATCATGGCCATCTTACATCCATTCAAAAATCACACAAAGCATTACATCCATTCAAAAATCACACAAAGCATTAACATTATTAAAAAGAATTTTAAAAAGTAGCTCCATAGGAGATAAAATTGGATAATATGGAGAGCCCTGCGGTGAGAGCGCGGTGGCTGCAGGCCCAAGCATGGGATTGTACCATCGACCCACAGGACTTTGGCGAGAGGGCAGTCCTGATATATGTCGTTGGTCCTCCCGGTAGCTGGTTAATTGGACTCCATTGGGTGCTGCTATTACCATTTTTAACATCTTTAACACCTGTAATGGCCGGACTTTTCTTCCAACCACGAACTATTCCCCAGATACTCCATCACTACAAGATCGGACCTATTCTTTGACAGAGCTGCAGGCCTTGAGAGTGCCCTCTCTCCTGGTTTGGCCCTTTGGACTCTCGATGGTCTATCTCGAGGATGGGTTATGGAACCCTGAGAGATGGCACAGCGCGGGGAAGGGTTGGGGTCTTGGGAGGGGCAATAAGAGGGCTAGTGGGGCTTTGTTGATTTGGTTTTTAGACCATTTCTTAAGGGGGTTGGGGGGGGTCATAAGGAGGGGAATCAGCGCAGTCCAGATCGAGGTCATGGTGGGGGGTGCGAGGCGGGGGCCCAGAGGACAGGGTTGGGTGACGATTTCAGGGTGGTTGGGTTCGGCAGACAATGACGAGGCGCGGGGCCAGATCAAGTTAAGGGAGCACGCCCTGATGTCTTTATGCGGTGGCGTGCTCCAACAGAATGCCTCTTCCCAATGTCCTGGGGACCCGGGATCTAGGGCTCCTAGACTCCAGCTGGTGTACTTTAATGCCAGGTCCGTGGCTCTGTGAGGTAATTGAGGAGGAGGCCACGGATCTGGCCTGTATCACTGAGACTTGGGTAGGCCCAGAGGGGGGAGTCCCTCTAGTTCAGGGGTGGCGAACAAGTTTGACACAAAGAGCCAAAATTTTAAACTGTGAGAGTCAGAGGCAACCACGCCGCTGGCCCGTGCACCGGGATGGGAGGCGGGATGACGCAGCCTGGGGGCGGGGACTACGCGCTCGGAAATTTCTCCTCAGAGATCCCTCCTCAGAAGCAGCTAAAAATCAAACTTGGCAAAGAGCCACAGTATACAAAAAATGATAAGAGGCAAAGAGCCGCATTCATTTTGGCCGGAAGCCGCATGCGACTCGAGAGCAGCGTGTTCTGCCACCCCTGCTCTAGTTGATCTATGCCCCAGGTTTTCGGGTGTTGCACCAGCCATGCACCCAGGGAAGGGGTGGGGAGGTAGCTGTTGTTATTCAAAGCATGATTCCAAGGGAGTCTCTGTTCGAGGAGAGGGTGGTGTGAAGCTCCTTTTGAGATGTGGGTCTGAGAGTCAGATGGGCTTGCTGCTCACATACATTTCACATACATTTCCCCCAGCTGTGTGGCAGCTGCCCTGCCTGGGCTGCTTGATGTCCCTCCTGCGTGGTTTGCATTGGTTGCGGTTGCCCTCCGAATGAGATTCAAGGTTTTGGTATTGACATTCAAAGTCCTACGAGACATGGGTCCAGGCTATCTATGGGAACGTCTACTGCCGGCATCGAATACCAACTGCCCTGTACGAGCACACAGGCAGGGACTCCTCGGTGTGCCATCTGTGACTCAATGTGGCTTGGCGGTGAGCGGGGAGGGCCTACTCTGTGGTGGCTCCCACCCTATGGAATCAGCTACTCTGGGGCTCACCTGGCCCCGACCTTCGCACCTTCCGCCACGACCTGAAAACATGGCTTTTTGAGCAGGCTGCTCTGTGCTGACTCCTCTTGGGGGGGTTGTTTATAATTTGTTTTAGTAATTTAGCTTGTTGGGTTTAATTCTATTTTAGGTAATTATTTATTGTGTTGGTTTTAATTGTGAGCTGCCCAAGTCTGTTCAGGAGAGGGCGCATCAAATAAATAAATAAATAAATAAATAAATAAATAAATAAATAAATAAATAAATAATATGTGAATATCTCACACTATGAACTGAAATTCAACTGCTATGAACTGAATTTAAACTGATACAGATAGCCTTATGTGTCTGTCATACTTCTACAGCAATGAACCCACCCAACCATACCTGAGAGGGAAAACGTTCATTTAAATAAATTAAAGTCAGTAGCTTTTGACTGTTAGAAAGCTCAGTGGGGGTGCAGAGGTGAAAAAAAACCAGTGATGGAGAATGGAGTAGAATAAAACCATTGCATTTAGGCTGCACAAATCACATAATCAATAAATAGCTGAAGGGAAATTTAGTAGTGGCCTGCATGTTTGCAATCTTAGTATAGTAGCCTATATGTTGCATATTTTATGCCAAATCTCTGTTAATATTTGTATCAGTGTAATTGTGATGATAATATTACTGGTAGGACTGTCAATAATTTTAGTGTAATCTTTATTATCCCATTGCTGCCTTAACAGGCTTTCACCCATTTACCCTTCATAATCTTTGTGGCTTTCCTACTATAATCCTGTTTTCCTTCTGTCCCCCTTAGCTACATTTTGATGTAGTGATTTTTTGCATTCTTTTTCTTGCTGCTCTTTTCCACTCTTTTTTTATAATCTTAATTCTTTGGTATAATGAACACAGTTGCCATAATTCTAGAACATTTTTGTTGTAGATTCATTAAATATGAAAAAGACATTCCCAAATGAAAATAAATAGGATTTTTTTTTCATAATCTATTGAAAGATGAGCATTTGTAATGGGCAAAAAATGGTCTATCCTCAATTTTCCCTACAGATTTGAACTTTCCTTCCTTTTTGTCCCTAGAAGGATAGGTTAAAAATATCTCATTCTCTCTTCCAGCAAGCCACAATGCTCAGACCACAATGACACTGGCTTTGCAGATCCCTAGCAGTTGCTTTGCTTCTTGTGAAACTTAGATTCTAAGATTCTTAGATATTTACAACACAGCTACTACTTCTCATACTAATTACAGACCTATTCATTGGGAAGAGAAGTTGATCTGGTGACCTATAGATGAAATAACTTATGAATCTCCTGAGCCATTTGGATAGACTTCTGTAACCCCTTAACCTACTTAGTGTAAACCTGGATGCATTTTCTTCCCAATCTTCCCAATTCTTTTTTTATTCTAGTTGAGTTGGAAAACATAGGTCACAACTACTTAAAGCAGTACATCACAGTCAATGGCCACCAGCACATTGTTTTCTCCACAGGGAATACTGGTTGTCTTCTAATTAGTTAATTCACACACACTGCCAGCCAATTCTGACTCTTCCAGAAAGGCCTGAGGATGAGTAGAATGCATGGAAATAAACCAAATACATGATGAATGGCTGGAAAGCAGAGAGAGCAGCCGAAAACTCCTGCAGAGCCAAAACAATCCAGCCAAAGCCAAATAAACAACTGTCAACATACACGGCAGCAGCTGCAGAAAAAGACTAGCGAAAACCCAACTGTGAACAAGTGTTGGCCAGCTCATGGCATTAATCTTGTAGCAACTGATGCTGACACAAGAAGTACTAGCTAATCTACATATGGCCTCTCTCTTTACACTCCACTTTCTATACAACATGATGTCTTCATCTTGGATTATATGGTTTATAACACCATGTTGTGAGTCAAGAGAATGGGGAGAAATTCATGTTGACCTAATGAATTGTAAATTTGCCATGGAGGACTACATAATAAAAACATTTCATGGCTAATTGTGTGATGGGGAAAAACTATTTCATTTCTTTGGGAAGAACACCCCTCAGTTGGCATGTAACCGAGAAAGGGCCTACATAACACCCCCTGCAATTCTTTGGTGTGTGTGATACAATATACCAAGCAGTCTTTGCCTGTAGTTCTTCAGACTGAAGGAACATAGTGTTTTCATAGAGAGTAATCCTGTTAGTGCTTCTCTTTTGTCTGTCTTAAATTTCCCACCATTCATCTTCTCTGGATAACCACAGTTTTAATGAAAGACAGACAGAATCATATTTCTAATTATGACATAAACCATTAAGAAGTTCCTCCTTTTGCTTGCTTTTTTTTAGTCAAGGCCTTAAGTAACAAGTTGCAAGGTAGACCAGATGCAGGGTAGAATACCATAATTAGTTGCAATCCACCATCCAAAATCCTGTGGGCAACATTTCCAAAGCCCCTTCAAAAATCTACAGTATAATAGTATAACTTTGTAATATAATTCTTTTATTATTAAATTACAATGTAAGTTACATAGTAACAGCATAATTATCCAATATATAAGAGAAAGTGATTACATACATCTAAACTAATGGTATTAACTGTTTTTGTTATGTTAATGTAAATTACATTTATGTTTGAATTAAACCTAGTTACATTTTCGTTCTAGCCACTTTTTTGCCCTTGCCCCATTCAGACAAATCAGCCATCCACAAACCCTATTTAAATCCAATTTTAAAGATACAGTGTATCTTTAAAGTGTAAAGGAAGCAAACAAACAGCCCACAATACATCCTCCCTAGCAGTCAATATCTAGATATGCAGAAAACAGCAGTATATAAACAACTGGGGAGAAACAACACAATATTCAAGGAATTGTCAATGAAAAAAACCACACTACAACCAGCAAACTCCATTCTCTGATGATACCAACTAAGCTGATAATAAAATGTCTCTAAGGAAACAACCAGCTTCGGAGAACACTAATATCCCAACATTGGATCAATGTTAACTGCCAACTATATATCACAACCACAAAATTCCTTTTTGAACAGTTAGTCCATCTAAATTTCTACCAGTTTATGTAGTTAAGTTCAATCAGATCTTGCATTAATGCCCTGATCCTTAAAAATAATATTAATCTGAAGGTTCTATACTTTAACTAAAAATTTGGATATATTCATTCATTTTGCATTGTGGCTGAAATGGACTAAGAGTATACTTAGTAGCTACGAACATGGCCTGTAGATCTCAACCCAGAAAATGAATGGCTAGCAATATTAAAACAGATTCAAGAGTTTTGTTGAAGATTTTTTTACTCCACGTTTGGGGGAAAGTCCACAAAGTGTACCAAACTGAGGCCTGGAGGAAAAGTCACAGAAAGGAAAAGCAGAGTAGGACCTAATGGTCTGGGAACTACCATAATAGTCCCAGACAGGTGGAAGATAAGAAGATTGAAGAGAGTCACCAATATCACCATATGATCTAAGTCAGATGCCAAGTCATTTGACTGAGAGAAGAAATGTTTACCAGCAAGTTCTGGAAGCCCTTTTTAAAAATCTGTAAGAATAATTGTTACAATTAGCAACATAATTTTAGATACACTTTGAAGTTAAACTCATACCATAGCTTCCTAAAATATGGTTGCTTAAAATTGTTCTGAAGCTACAAATAAAGAGTACACAAACATACCTGTTTGGTACTTTTTCATCAGGCTAGCATTCAAAAAGGGGAAGTGTTAGTGAAAAAACACAAAACTATTACTGAAGTCTAGAGCTGGGAGATGAAACCGCTGCACTGTTCTGATAAAGCTTGGCTGAATTTTTTTTTTCTGATTGTCTTTTATCTGAATTTAAAAAAGAAGTAGAGAGGCTGAAGAACTGTGTAGCCTGCTTCTTTCAATGAAATCTCTCAAAAGCTTCCACACATCCTGTCGCAGTTTAAGGGGTTTATTAATTTATTTAAAATCAGGCACATTCCAAATCTATTATGTTTACATGGGAGGGGGAGTTTATAGAAAAAGGTTAATACCCATTTAATGCAAAATCAACATAAAATTAAAATATACTTTTTAAATATATTTTGCACAATATGTTAAGTTCCATGCTATGCCATCTCCTCAACTAATTATCACACTGCAGAATAATCTGTTGAAAATAGGTCCCTCTACAGATTTTACACACTGTATCTAACAAAATAGTGTTAGCACTAGATTGCTTTATGCAGGAAATGAAAGGAGGTAGCCAGGATAGCTTAGTTCAATTTTTCCTATTACCAAGAGAACAGCTTCAAAAGCTGATGGTTGATTATCTTAAAATAAATCAGTTTGTATTCCTGGTCTGCACTGTGTTAAATATTAAAGCAAAGACAGGCAATTAGTTCCATGTCTTAATCTCAGCAGGTGGCAGCATCCAGTCAACCTCAGCTGATCTTGGAAGCCAAGCACAACCCCATCTCATAAATGTTCTTGGCAAGAAAACAAGAGGGAATTTTAGAGCTGTTGGTTGGAATTGAAAGCTGAAAAACCACTGTGGTAGAACAGAGGTCCCCCAACTGCTGGGCTGTGGCCTATTTGCAACTGGGCCATGGGAAGTGCACACACACACCTGCACACTTCAACTTACGCAAGCGGTAGGCCAGGGCATATGCATATATGTGTTTAGTTCAATTTGCAGCCAAGCTACATATGCATGCTTGTGCATGCTGGCCCAGCCCTCGCGCAAATTGAACTACATGTATATGTGTACCAGCCTGCCACTCATGTGGCCTGATTTCCCTCTCTCCCCCGGCCAGGCCGCCAAGCCACATACATTGAGGACTGCTTCTGTATAAGACAGCAGCAAAACCAGTCCACAGATCACTAGTAGTAGTATGACTTGAGACATTTTTCCTGTATTTTTATTTCAATTTCAAAAGCTACTGTATTGATTGGTTGTTTTACAATTGACATTGTATTATCCATCAAATGTGCCCACTTTTATGATTTACAAAATAATCTGATTTTACTCAGACTGAATCAGAGGCTACCAAACTGACTTTGGGATCTGACATAAAACAAGATCTATGACTCTCATGGACCAGCATGAGAAAAATCTCAAATTATATATATGTATATATTTATTTTGGAACAAGAAGGAATAAAATTTCCATGAACAGAAGGTGCATATGATGACATCAAGTTTGACTGTGTCATTGGAAATAAGTGCAGTGACCTTGAACTTATTGTTCTTTGAATTCTTTTTAAGAAAAAGAAACTGTAACATTATAATACACTTATCAGTTAGGCACTATTTACAGACTTAATTATCTTTAGTTAATGAAAAACACTTTCTAAATACTTGACAAATAAGATCACAAATGCCATTCAAAGAAAAACATCAAAAGTTTTGGATAGTAAAAAAAATGCACAACCATTTATTTAGCAATATTTATCAAAACTGCAAAAATAATAAAAATAGAACCAGATACTTCTAGATAAAAAGGTACAAGATATTTGAAATTAGACTTATTTAAATTATGACTTTAAACAATAAATAGCTATAATCTATTGCAGGAGTAGGACAGAATTAAATTCTACTTGTAAATAAATTTGCCCTACTGGGGAGAATGTTGTTCAGTTGTTTAATCACTTCCAACTCTTTGGGCCCCAATGGCCATCCTGTGATTGACCCACATTTTTAATTAATACTTAGAAAAGAGGCTGCTTAGACAAACTAACTCTTCCTATTTACTTTTCCAAACTCTGCCTCAACCCTTGTTAGACAATTGTTTTCCTCTTTTGAGTTAACTAGATACCCAATACCTGCTAAGCATCTAACAATGTAGCTAATCCTCTCTCATATGTAATCTTCACTTGCTGATGTCCAAATTTAGCCACTTGGGAAAGTAGGAAGAGAGAGAGAGATTGATGGACTATAATACCTTCCCAATGAAAGCAACCTCTTTTTGAGCAGATGCCATAGCATTATCTTTTTGCTCTACTCTGGCTGATCACAGCAGGCTCTCTGAAGATATAAGTATTAATAAGCTTCTATTAATTTTAATCATCTTGGTATCTTTCCCTGTGTATACTGTTTGGTATCCTACCCCAAAATGCTAAAGCCAGAAGCACTGTCTAACTGTAACTGCTCTATTCAGTTCTGCTAAATTCCTGCCTGTGTCATCAATAATATCAGGCCACTTGTTTTCTGTTACCCTTTTTTTCTATTGTTTGAAAAAAAAAATCTTCAATGGTTCCAAGCACCAATGTGTTCTCCAATAATTCTTGCCTTTGCAATATGATTCCAAGTATTTTCAACTTTATCTTCATTATGATACATTAATACTGTACCATCTAATTTTATTGCATGTAAAATAATATTCCATCCATCTAAGGCAGGGATGTCAAACTCACGTCCTCACGTCAGCACCATGTGACATATCGGGACTTTTTCCCCTTTGGTAAACTGGGTGTGGTCATAGCCAGCGCATGATGCTTCCAGCCCACAGGCTGGGAGTTTGACAGCCCTGATCTAAGGTATCCACAACAGTTTTCTCCAGCAGCACAATTTAAAAGATATCAATTTTTCAACATTCAAATTTTTCGATGATCCAGTTTTCACAGCCATATGTTAACAGTTGAGAATCTTTATTGTTTTGTGATACCTTGACATTTTGTCTATGCAAGTCATAGTTTTTCTGCAAAGTAGCAAACATGTCTTCAGTTCATGGCTTTAGTCACTTTCACCGTAAATTTTTGAGCTTAGAAAGATAAAATCTTATCCACCTATTTGCATTGGGTTGGCCCTTCCTGTTCATATAATCTTAGGGATTTCTCTATTTCTCTCTCAGAAGACTGAATAAAGTTGCACACTCTTTTTCATCTTTAATAAGGGTTTCCCTGACTTCTTCCCTTCTAGGAATCAGTAATTTTAATTTTAATTTGTTTCTTCCAGTTCAGTATTTGGCATAATACATTTGGCATGCAAATTAAATAAACAAAGTAACAATAAATACAGTGTGTGTGTGTGCATATATACTGTATATATACAAACACACACACACACACACATATATATATAGTTCATTCATTTTCCAATTTTGAATCATTTAGATCAGGGGTCTGCAACCTTAAACACTCAAAGAGACATTTGGACCCATTTCCCATAAAAAAGAAAACACCAGGCACCTCAAAACCTGGGGGGGGGGGTATGGTCAACTCAATGTCACTCCCACCCAGTCACATGAACCACCCACCCCGCCACACTTACCCAGGTTTTGTGGCTCCCAAAGTTTTCAGTGGGAAATGGGTGTCTCTCCCTCTCATTTCTGTTTTACCTTCTCAGGCCAGGTGAGAAGTGACTGGGAGGGGAGGGTGAGGGGCGGGGCCAGCCAATGGTGGGAATCACCCAACAGGGGCCACAGCAGAGGGCCCAAAGAGCCACATGTGGCTCCATAGCCGCAGGTTGCTGACACCCGATTTAAGTGCTAGATATTCCATTTGCTTCTTGGTGATTATATCAATTCTTCAATATGGCAGCTGAAATAGTCCAGTTCATCTATGTTTTTAGAGGCTAGTCAGAATTTGTTATGATTTACATAATGCTCTTTGTATAATAAAAAAGCAGATTTTATGGGTCTTTTAACGTCCTTGTCTTTTTTCTTTTTTATTATCTATGGGGTGTTAGCAATGTGATCTTGGGTGTTCCTGACTCTTCTGAATCTATACTTACTTTCCAAAACATATACTGAATCTAATTTAGTAATCATAATATATAATCAATTGTAGGATCTTTTCCTCCCAATCCTGGAATATAATTATGCAATATCTTCTTTATATCTTATTTCTACTGTAGGTTTTTTTCCCTCCTGACTTTGGTCATATCCCTACATAGAAGAATCAATCCTGCAAGTTTAATGGGGTGACAGATGTTGCAGCCAGATCACCCTCACATCCTTGCATCGAAGATTTCCTTTATTTTTACAATTTCCTGAAATATCTTTTCATATCTTTCTCGTGTGATTATGTTGTTTCTTTCTTTTTTTAAAGAAAGATCCTGCTTATTTAGATATAAGTTCTTGAGTGTTCTTGCTCTTTTCTGGCACTCAGCATTTTTTCTGTCTCTTTTGCCCTTTGCTTTCTACTTTTCAGTTATTTTTAATGTATCAGCAGGCACCCATTTAATTTTGTTTTGCTTTTTGCATTTCAGAATATTTTTGCTTGCTTCATCTCTAATGATGTCATGAATTCAGAATTCACAGTTCTTCAGGCAGTCTGTTGATCAAATCTAACTTATTAAATCTTTTGTTTAATCTTAGTCCATAATCATATGGAATATTTTAGACTGTTGGAAGGAGATATTTGAAATAAACATGGAATTTTCTTGGCAGAGCTCTGTTATTCAGTCTCTTACTTTTTTCATATGTTCAAATTTTCCTATTATTCTAACAAAACGTTAGCTTTAGCTTTAGCATTTAAGTCTCCCAATTAGCATTATATCTTATTGTGGCATTGTGTTGACAAAGTGCTGCAAACAGAACTTTGAAACTTCCATTTCCTCTGTGGTGATTGGTTTGCTTTAACTTGAACTTAAATCATTCTATCATCAAGGTATCTAAGCTTGACTTTAACACTTTTGGTTCAAAATGATAGCTACTCTGTTTTTTCTATGATCTCTTTGTCCACAGTAAAACATCTGATGCTCTGTGGATGCGAAATAACCATTCTAATCCATGTTCAGTCTTGACATTGCAGTCCTGAAAACTTCAACCCTGCCTTAATTCATGGTTATGACATTCTGCGGAGCAATTTTGTGTGTGTGTGTATGTATGTATGTATGTATGTATGTATGTATGTATGTATGTATGTTTGTTTACAGCTTCAATATCTTATTTTACCTGTGGTCATATAAGCATCTAGATCTCCTTTTGGCTTTAATTCAGCTATATCATAACCAGTATTACTTGTACTCGCTCTATATTTTTCCCTGTAGCTTCTTAGATACCTTCTGACCTCAGATGCTCTGTGTTTTTCAGTATCATGATTGAGATTGGCAGTTTCCTTTTCTTAGCAGGATACTGGAGTGGGTTGCCATTTCTTTTTTTCTTTTTAGTACATTGTATTTAGTCTAGTTCTAAATTGTCTATGACCTGCCTGTCATAAGTAACTAATATTGGAATTCATAAGCTCCATTACAAGGTAACAATCTATGAAGGGGCTTGTAAAAACAAGGCATATCAAACAATATAAAATAAATCATATGAAGCATCAGACAGATACTCGGAAGAGTTTTGTTTTCTTTGAGGGGCATTGGTATTTTAATTTAAGGGTGTTTTAGAAAGTTACAAAATATTTTGATTTAGTGATGGCCTCTAAAATTGTCAGGGTAAACTTGAATGTAACTCTGTGCCTGAAGCATATACTGATTTTTGATTAATCTAATCTGGTCATAATCAGTCTGAGTTGTTTAATTCAACTTTGACTTTGAAACTGGATGAATCTGATTTTCTTCTCTAATTATATTAACATTTAGGATGAGTTTGGCTGCAAGAGCCTAGATTAGAGCTGTAACATAAAATAATAACATTTTATTTATATGTATAGATAAATCTACAGAAGGTTATATATAAAGGGGGGGAATCATTATTGAGTAAAATTCTTTTAAATAATTATTTAATAAGCTAGTTCCTGCTTTATAGTATCAGGACTCATTAGAGAACTATAGTGAATGTAGTCCAATATTTTGTCATTGCTCTGTACATTTAAGTTGACAAGGTGAGCAGCACCTTAGCAGTTAGCAGTGGTGGTCCCAGGCCCACCGTTGACTTTGGTCCTTTCCTGGGGAGGCCTTCACTGAGACGCCATCTATTCCCGCCTTGCCACCTTACCTGTGCTACTCCTTATGGCTGGACTCTGGACTTTTTCATCGACCATTATGTTTGGTCATTTTGCCCTACATGTGTTACCTCGTTCACTTATACCATCTGTTCCATCCTCGCCAATCACAAGGTACTTTAATTACTGGGACTGAATCATCTATACCGTACCACAGGCCACGGAGGGGTGGGCTTGGACACTCTAGTGACCTGGGCACAGATTCCCAGTGTCGACTGTGCACCCTTGAACTTGATTTGTGGCTATCAGATCTTGGTTGTGTCCTTGCCGTGGTGAAGAACGACAATGGGAACTCATTTTTCCTAGATAGCCATTTAACATCTGTTTACCAACTGTCCAATTGGACCCATTGGGGTACCCGCGGTGAGAGTGCGGGACCTGATCTGGAGGAGGGTCTCAAACCTGGCCTGAAGACCTGGTTGGGCCCAGAGGGAGGAGTCCCTCTGATTGATTTATGCCCCCAGGTTTTTGGATTCTACACTGCCCGCGGGCTCAGGGGAGGGTGGCGGAGTGGCTGTGGTTATTCAGGAGACCCTGATTCCAAGGGAGGTGGCTGTTCCTGAGATGATGAGACCCTCCTCTAAGGTGGGGCCTGGTGGTGGGGTGGGTTTGCTGCTGACATACCTTTCCCCAGCTGTGTGGCAGCAACCCTGCCTGGGTTTCTGCGGCATCCTCTGGGGGTGGCGGTGGATCTCCAGGGCTTGGTCCTGGGGATTTCAACCTGCCTTCCCTTGGGGGGGGGCATCAGGTTTGGCCCAGGAGTTCATGGCCTCCATGGGGACCATGGGCCTGACCCAGTTAATTCAAGGTCCGACTCACAGGGGAAACACTCTGACCTAGTTTTCGTCTCAGAACAGTGGCGTAGTGATATAGGGCAGGCTAGTTGTACAGCACTGCCCGTCCCTTGGTCTGATCACTATCTCCTACGGCTGGTCTTCCAACAGGCTGCTCCCCACTGCTGGGATGAGGAGCCACTTAGATGGTTCCGTCCCAGATGCCTAATGGACCCTGAGAGGTTCCAGGCGGAACTGGGGTCTTTTCCCTCTTCCCTGGCCCACAACTCTGCCGAGGACTTGGCAGCCGCTTGGCAGCAGGCTGCTGAGGCTGCCCTCGACAGGGTTGTCCCCATGTGTCCCCTCACAGGCCATGGATCCAGGGTTGCCCCTTGGTATACTGAGGAGCTCTGGGAGATGAAGCGTGTCGGAGGGGGGCAGAGAGCAGGTGGAGGGCCACCTGCTCCCAAACTGATCGAGCCCAGCTAAGAGCCCATATTAGGGCCTACCTGGTAGCTGTGGGGGTGGCGAGAAAGTCTTATCTCTCCACCCTCATAGTGTCTGCAGATAACCGCCCAGCTGCCCTGTTTAGGGCCACCCGCTCCCTCCTACATTTGGGGGAGGTGGTGGACCCTCTCCGGGGAAAGGCTGAGGAATTTGGTCAATATCTGTCGGATAAGATCACGTGGATTCGGGGCAGGTTGTGCTCCACCTTGCAATGGTCTGATGATCGTGGTGCAAGCAGTCTGGTCGATGTAATCTGGGCTGAGTTCGATCCTGTTTCCGAGGATGAAATGGACAGGATTATGTGCCGTCTGAGTTCCACCACATGTTTGTTGGACCCGTGTCCTTCCTGGTTGGCTTATGCTGCCAGGGAGGTCACCTGCAGTTGGCTCCGGGCAGTGGTCAACGCTTCGTTAAGGGAGGGTGTCTTCCCCTCCGCCTTGAAAGAGGCGGTGGTGAGGCCCCTTCTGAAGAAGCCTGCCCTGGACCTGACCCTGTTAGACAACTTTCGCCCAGTCTCCAACCTTTGCTTTTTGGCGAAGGTTGTTGAGAGTGTGGTGGCTCAGCAGTTTCCACATTTTCTGGATGAAGCGGACTACCTAGATCCGTACCAATTGGGCTTCCGGCCTGGTTTCAGCATGGAGACGGCATTGGTTGCACTGATAGATGATCTCTGGAGGGCCCGGGACAGGGGTTTTTCCTCTGTCCTGGTCCTATTAGACCTCTCAGCGGCTTTCGATACCATCGACCATGGTATCCTTTTGCGATGCCTCGGGGGGTTGGGAGTGGGGGGCACTGTTCTTCAGTGGCTCTCCTCCTACCTCTCAGGGCGGTCGCAATCGGTGTTGACAGGAGGACAGAGGTCGGCCCCGAGGGCTCACTTGTGGGGTCCCTCAGGGGTCAGTCCTCTCCCCCCTTTTATTTAATATCTACATGAAACCGCTGGGTGAGATCATTCATGGTTTTGGGGTGAGGTATCACCAGTACGCTGACGATACCCAGTTATACATCTCCACCCCAAACTAGATCAGTGATGCCCTCTCCGTGATGACTCGCTGTCTGGATGTGGTACGGACCTGGATGGACGGAAACATGCTTCGGCTCAACCCAGCCAAGACTGAGTGGCTGTACATACCGGCATCTCGGTCCAGTCAAGATTGTCCATCGTTGACCATAGGGGGAGTGGTGCTGCCACCTGTGGATAGGACAAGGAAGCTGGAGGTCCTCCTGGATGCACAGCTCCAGTTTGAGGAGCAGGTGGGGGCTATTGCCAGGGGGGCCTTTGCCCAGGTCTGGCTGGTTCGCCAGCTTCACCCGTTTCTGGACCGGAATGCCCTGCGTACAGTCACTCATGCCCTTGTTACCTCGCGACTCGACTACTGCAATGCTCTCTATTTAGGACTGCCCTTGCACACCATCCGGAGGCTGCAGCTGGTGCAGAATGCGGCCGCACTGGTTGTGATGGGAGTTACCCAATTCTCCCATATTACACCCCTCCTGTGCGGCCTGCATTGGCTGCCGGTTGCACTCCGGGTGAGGTTCAAGGTTTTGGCTTTAACATTCAAAGTCCTCCACGACATGGGTCCACAATATTTAAGGGAGCGCCTCCTGCCAATATCGAGGACCAACTGCCCTGTACGGACACACAGGCAGGGGCTCCTCGGGGTCCCGTCGGCAAGTCAATGTCAGCTGGCGGTCCCCCGGCGGCGAGCCTATTCTGTGGCGGCCCCAGACTTATGGAACCAACTGCCTCTGGACCTCCCTCTGGCCCCTGACCTCCGCACCTTCCGCCGTGATTTGAAGACCTGGCTATTTGACCAAGTCGGGCTGTGATTACCTCGTGGGGGATATGGGATAGTTTTTAACTTTAATTTGGCTTTATTGGACTTCACAATGGTTTAATTCTTTTTTAATCTATTTATTGTATTTGTATGTTTTAATTGTGAGCCGCCTCGAGTCTTCGGAGATGGGGCGGCATATAAGTCCAATAAAATAAAATAAATAAATAAAAAAAATAGGGAATTGAAAGCATGAAAATCTACTGTTCTGCAGTAGCTTTGTATATCTGCAATAAAACAACTTATCTGTCCAAGCCACTCTTAGCTAGATGCAACCACCTAGCCAGCATGAGAAGAGAACTGCAAGTAGCTTTTATGAAAAAATGAAAGAAAGAAGGTTAACATAAAATAATGGGAGATGCTTATACATGCAACCAGATCCTTGAGCTGTCAGAAGCTACTCTTCACATTAACTAGGACTACTTAGCCCCAATAAAGGACTTCAAGTTCAGTTTTTGGTTTCCACTGAAACTACAATTTCCAGAGCCAATTCTTTCTTTCAGAGAAAGAATTATTGTGGGGTCCTGAGGGCAATCTTGTGACAACCGATTTACATTGTCAGCTGTGAGGACTGACAATGCACATGCTGGAAGCAAAGACCCTAAGACCAGACAGGATTACTTTCAAAACCTGAGGCAGGTGTATTGCATGTCCAAGGATGAGAAATGAACAGCATGAAATATGTTTAGCACATCAGGCCAGGAGAAAAAGATGTTAAGTTTGAAGCCTTGGGGCTATTATATATAGCGGACTGGATTCCAGAGCTTCTGCAGTAGTTTACTGTATCTGCAATAAAACAACTTATCTGTCCAAGCCACTCTTAGCTCCTGAGTGCTGGTTGAGAAATATTTATTGCCAATCCATATATGAAAATCTGACATCATCACTTTATATGAAGAAATTCTTAAAACAGGATCAAGGAACATTATTGTTATGCTGTCTGGTTTTGTGACAATCATAGTACCATGAATATAAGAAGGTAATGATTCTCATATTCATTCATTGCACACAAAATAGAACAGACACTGGTGTTCTTAAGAATGCTGTCATTATCTAAGTCACCTTCAAGAATTTTGAACTATGGAAAGACCAAATGAATGCTCACATGTGATATTTTCTTTTTCTGTATTGATGAGACAAGCTCTGAAGAAAGCCTTCAGTTGATCAGAGACAGATGAATGGAGATTAGAAGCAGAGGTGTTATTCAGCAGGTTTTGACCAGTTCTGGAGAACCGGTAGCAGAAATTTTGAGTAGTTCGGAGACCCAGCAAATACCACCTCCAACTGGAGATTTTACAGTGTCCTTCCCCTGCCATGCCCACCAAGCCATGTCCACAGAACTGATAGTTTAAAAAATTTGAATCCCACTACTGATTAGAACATACAGTACACTCCTCAGTTCCTCCATGGTTGTATATGAAGCAGATTGGAATAACAAACCAAAAGATGGAAATATATCCATAATATTTTTAAAACTTGCTTATTAGGAAAAGGAAAGGAAATCCAGAAGTGGTAAACCAAGGTAAGGCATGGGGAGGAGAAAACCTATATGACAGAATTGCTGTGATCAGACAATTCACAAATTACATTCTTTTATTTTGTGTATGCACAAGATGCTCTTTTCAAAACCTATAGGTGTATACATTTAAGAGGAGAAAAAAAATATGGTATTTAGTTTTACATTTTGATTTGATGTTAATTTTCTATAATTGATGCATTTTGGTTGACAGGTTTTATTTCTGTATTGAGAAAGCTATTACCAATAGAGGAAAGGATATTCAGTGATTAGAAAACACTTTTTCAAATAGCGTCAAAATCTAAATCTGGATATTGGTCTGTAAAATTTATTTCAGGGTACTTATTACTACTCTACCAAATCAGTACAAATATTTAAAAAAAAAACTTCATGCATAATGGTATTGGAGGTTGAATCCTTCTTGAAAATTGCCACCCCTTATTAAAGTGGGAAATAAAAAACACAACCTCTCACTCTGTGAAATAACATTCTGTTTTCTTAACATTCTGTTTTCTTCTGTTTTTTTAATTGTCTCTATTATTAGTTCATTAATATTTGTTTCAATACTAAACAGAATATCTTCCAGAACATCTGTTGAGCCGGGTTTTGGGGAATGACAATTGGCTACTAATAGCTGCAACAAAGAAATTATGAGAAGATTGTTTCTGAAGCACAAATGTTTGCTGTTGCTGTTTTCCAACCGTGAATATGATGGGGGTGGTGGTGTACAAATAAACATTAAGATTGAAGCACTGGGTCTCCCTGCTGTCTGCTTCACATGTTCTATGAATAGGAGCACAATTTGTTACTGCGTATCTAAACAACTGCTTAAGTGATCGATAAAGACCATTATCTTAAATCATAGCATGAATTCCCAATATCATACATATAATCAATAAAACACACAAAGAACACGATGGAAATTTCTCACTAAAATAGAGCCTGCTGCTTTGGAAATAATATTTAGTGGGCTGTATTTTTTAAATCCCCCCACTAATTATGAGCTCAGTGGCAGTTTATTCTGCAGTAAATCTGCTGGTGTGAGATTAAACCTGTTATTGAACAGAGTTTTGAATCTACTGCAAGGCACTCATCACCGCTGGAGAGTGAACATTGCTGTTATCTCATTTAAAAGTTGGCCAGCAAAGCAGCCCATTTGTTTAAAATGCAATTAAGCTGGTGTCTTGAAGAGAAATTAGCAAGGAGTACTTCATTCTGAAGGCATAACAGGTCTGTTCATAGTCATATTGTCCCTATGATTTGGGTCGCTTTTGCAACCTGGGACCTCCCTTTGAATGAATTTCCTGAGTGGTAATCATGTTCAACTGTTTCAGCCAAGGGAACAAACTGCCTTATGGAACTATAGACAAACCAATCATTACTGCCGTTCAATAATACAAATATTTGCTATAACCATTTGTGTAGCCTTCATGGAACTGCATGTCTCTGTATTTCTTTCATAAAAGGGTATGTTCACTGCATAGTAAAATGCAAGAAGATATGTTTTTCACTGATATTTTACCATTCTATCATTCCAAATTATTCACAGGCCATTCTGAAAGTAGAAGTAAAATCTCATTCAAATCATGGTCAGTTTTGGGTGAACTTCATGCCATGGTGTTTTTTTCAGAACATATAAAAGTGATTTGCTATTACCCTATTTTATATTTTTTTAATTTACTTTCCAGTCTAGTCCATCTCCTGGTACTAACCAGGTCCAATCCTTCTTAACTTTTCCAAGATCAGTCAAGATTAGTTAGGAGAGCCACCCATTGTAGAATCTTAGATATAAAGATATAAAATAAAACTGCCACAGTTGTGTAAACTAAAATAAATGAGAATGAATATCTGTGGCTAATACATTAACAACAACAAAATTACCCGTATCTCAGAATGTAGGCACAGTATACATGCTCTCTCTATATGCACACGGCATAGCTATTACCTCACAAAATTGAATTGGCCTTAGATGATATCTTTGTTGACTTCCATGAAGAACACTAGTTGGCAATTAAATACCAGAAAACTGAAATAGTGATCTTTGATAAAAAGCCTAAAAACATAAATGGATCATTGAGAGGAAATTGAACAATTGAAGGATTTCAAATTCTTAAGAGTGGGTATGTACCAGAGGTGGTATTCAGCAGGTTCTGACCAGTTCTGGAGAACCGGTAGTGGAAATTTTGAGTAGTTTGAAGAACCGGCAAATACCACCTCTGACTGGCCCTGTTCCCATCTATTTTCTGCTTCCCAAGTCCCAGCTGATTGGCTGGACCTTCTTTCGTTGCCCTGCACAGGAGGAGCTGGAAAGCAGGTTAGTGGTGTAGGGAGGGATTGGGCATTTTACAGTATCCTTCCCCTGGAGTGGGGAAGCAATGGAGATTTTACAGTATCCTTTCCCTGCCACGTCCACCAAGCCACGCTCACGAAGCCATGCCCACAGAACCGGTAGTAAAAAAGTTTAAATCCCACCACTGGAATGTACTATATTTACATGTCACTAGTTCTTGGAAAACCCTTATGAGTTACATGACATAAACTCAGCAACAATAATGAATTTCCATTACACCCAATTCAGGGAATGTATACTGAAGAGATTTGATGCAAATATTATGGCCCAATGCTTTATGATGCTCAGGTAGCACCATTCCGTAATTATAACTCCCTAAAAACAATCTAAAGTTTTTTCCACCAGCAATTTTTAAATGTATACCGATGGTTTCTGTGGTTGGAGGTAGCATCCCTGAATGCAGAAGAAAGGGTGTAGCTACTCATAACTAATGTTTGACTTTCTGTAAAAAGGCCATTTTTTCCAACATTAATCTCTTGAGTTTTGACAGATTAATTTCAGTGATCCTGGTAGTACTCAAATACCTTCTCTCTCTTGGTTTTCTTGAGCGTCTACTGTCTTCAGAATATAAATAAACCTTCCAAATGATCAAGGCCAGATTGCTTGATATTGAACAACAAAATAAACTTAGTTTAATTTCACATCATTTAGAACACCCAAGATAGGAACCAAATATTTAATCATTCTTATATCCCCAGCTCAGCAATGAGCCCTTTTAGAGCCAGACACGATGCTTTACCTACAGCAGTTCTCAGTGGCAGCTTAGCCAAAATTCCTTTTTCTATAAAAACACATCCCTGTAATTCAAATGCCGTAGAAACCACCCAACATGTTTTGTTGCATTGTTCATATTTTATCAAGATAGCTGTCAATCTCTCATCTTTCTTGTTGAAACATCTGCCAGGATGATAAGTTTTATCTTGCTCTTCTCTTATCTGACAATAAGACTAATGTCATATATAGTGGTGCTACATTTTGTGCTGTAGTTATTAAAGTAGGGCAAACAAATTACTACAGAATTATATCTACTATAATAAAGAATAAATATTATGCCCAGGCTGAGCTATGTTATAATATATCATTAGAATTTTGCATGTTATAATATATCACTAGAATTTTACATATGGTTTTCAATTAGTTTTTATTGTGCTTTTTTGTGCTTTCTAATCAGTTTTTGACTCATGGCAACTGCTGTAGTTTTCTCGGCAAGATTTTGGAAGTGGTTTGTCATTGCTGCCTTCTTCCCAGAGCTGAGAGAATGAAGGTCACCCACTTGGCTTTCTGCCTGAGGTGGAACTAGAATTCACAGTCTCCTGGTTTCTAGCCTGGTGTCTTAACCACTACAACGAACTGGCTCTCATTATTGTGACATAATTTAGCTGTTCAACTCTTTATTGTTTTGTCTATCAATTTGACTAGTGAGATGGTGGCATATAAATTTAATAAATAAATAAGTATGTGTGTGTGAGAGTGCATGCAGTAATGAATATTAACAAAAAAACCAATATTTATGATACAACTATTTTTCAAATTATATTATATTAAAAAACCACAAACAAAACTTATAGCTTTATTTGTGATTTATTGATAATGATCTCTATATATTTGTGTGCAATCCCTATCAGTTTAACCATTCACACATAGACAATTTTGCTGGATCTCATTCCAGCATCCTTTATTACCATATAAGATAAGGTAAGCACAACCCAATTGCTTCACCATTTCTGTTTCAAATTTATTGAAGTTTTTTCAGTCCTTATTCCATGTTGGATTTATTGGATAACAGATTTTAATTAGATTGTTGTTCTTGAGACCTGCTCATGTTATTTCAATGATTTCAATTCAAAACAACAAAAATGATGCTTCTTTTTGAATATGTAGAATAATGCAGGTTGATTAACATCATTTGCTGCAGCTTGACTGATATATATCATTTATGTCCAATGAGTTTTGTAGATAGAAACACACTTGATAAATAAAAATATTCTTAAAACGTTTTTCTTTTAATGTGGGGATAACCAGGAGGAAGTAGGAACAATAACATGTTACCATAAAGCAGACAGAAATAAGTTTTGCAGATTTAGTGTGTTAAAAAACTTTTAAGGCAGCTGGGAATTCATCAAAATGATTCCTTACTATGTATTCTTGGTTTTGAATTACTGTTCTGGTATTGTTGACCTGTTTTGAGGCATGTTTATAAGGAACCATGACATATTGATAATACTGTAGTCTTGGTTCTCAAAGGATCTTTAAATATATGGAACCTGAGGTTTTGACCAAGCTTCCGTTCTTCCAAACTGTTTGAATATAAATTACAGTTTATACATTTGTACAAACTCTAGTCTTTCAGCTGTTCATCTGAGCTTTGACACCAGACTATTCCATATAACTTTTTCATTCTAGTTGTAAACCCAAAGTTATAAGTTCACACTTTAAACCTATTTATTTGTTTCTTTTAAAGAAGCAAGACGGTAGGTTAATTTTGAAACTAGTTTTAAAACTTTCATGTATTCCTGCACTGATCTCCCATGGGGACATTTCATAACTTTCAAAAGGTACAAGACATAGTGAAGGACTCTGAACACTCTTTTTTGCAGGAAGGATTAAAAAAAATCCATTTTCAGCACAGAGGAACCTGTGGATTGAAACACAACCTTGAATTTGTAGTGTCAACATGGAAGTCAGCAGAATTAAAATCTTTTTAACAGTTTCTTTCCTTCCTTTCGTTCTGTAAAGGGTAGCTTCAAACTCAGATCTGTTTTGTTCAAAACAAAAGGAGCAGTAGCTGCTATTCTAAGGGGGAATGTGTCTCTTTGATAACCTGGAAATTTCATATTCCCAAGGCTTTTTATTCATTTATATATGAATAAGTAACACACCAACAAAAGGATCTTAGGTTACAGTTATTCCAGACTTAATTCTATCAGGTCAACTCATATGAAACAGGAGTAACTGGAATGGTTGCTTTGCCTGAACCAAGCCCCCACACCTCAAACTACATGATTCCAAAATCTTCCATTGTTCCACCAACATGCAAAATCCTCCTGCCTTTGTGACCCTAAATCATTCTACATGATCTAAAGAGCAGTATGGCATAGTGAGTCAGCAGTTTAGACTAGCAAGGTGGGAATGAGCTTAGAGATCATCTAGTGTGACTCTTGCTCATTGTAAAATTTGGCAAAGTATTTCTGACATATGACCATCCAAGCTCTTTTTGAGATATCCAACATAGGGGAACTCACTGTTTATAAACATTGATAGTTTATACAGTCTAGTTCCCTTCTTTCAACTTTCTTGCCAGCAAAACAGCAAACAACATTAACCCCAGGAACAGTAAGTACTTCTATAGACATGGTTGAGATACAACTTCTAACTTCCCCAGGAAATGTGGGACGACAAGGAGAATTGTACCTTTACAACACTTAGAGTCCCCCATCTCATCCTGTGTTCTTGAATAGGCTATTCAGTATAGTCCATTCACAAAGGCCATCTAGGATGCCAGGTTATCTAAGGTACACATTTCATTGGGGAAAAAAATCAAGTAGAAAAAATAATAGGTTTTTTTTTCCCTGTGGGTATGGGCCTCCAGATAGGGTGGCTTGTCTAGAGTTCCAGCTGCTATTTTGAATGAGTAATGGCTGTAGCTATAGTGGCTAACTATTGTGTCTAACCATACATTTCATCAGTGCTGCTGCTCACTTTATTTCATAGGCCATATCATTATTGTTACACAGTACAATGATCTTTGTTGCTCACATTTTGAAGTGATTGACTGCATTCCTTTGAAAACTTTCCACAATTCTGGCTCTTCCTTTGTACATAGATTTCAGCTCCCAGTGATGATAGCTCTACTGGCTGGGAAATTCTAGGAGTTGAAGACTGCCCAAGTGGAAAGACTCCCATTTGGGAAAGGATGTTGTTCCATTTACAGCACTAACCAACCAATTTGATTATTTGTCAAATCCGATTCCTCAAAATGTGGCTACCCATTAAACAACTACCCTTTTGTTAGGGTGGAACAAATGTCATTGCATTGGTTACAGCTCAAAGATTTCTGTCTTGCCATGAAAATCTTAGTTGTCTTAAGAAGGCCTTGTACACAGTCAATAGAAATGGGAGTGAAAAGTAAAGGAAAGTTAATTTCTTTTTAATTATCTTTTCTTTCTTTTTAATTATCTTTTGATCACAGATAAGAGGAACAAATTACAAGTGTTTCTCCATTATCAACAGAGCTTGAGGATGTCTGGGATAACACATTGGTAATGTTTCCAATTTTCTTCAAAACACATTGACAAAATTGGCAGGGCAGAAGGAAGGGGAAGTGATATAAATTTCAGAAAAGAAAAAAAAAGTCAAGAAAGTAAACTGCCAAGTGCCTTTAGAAAAATACTAGAGGTTAGCTGACAGTTAATAAAACTGTTAATGAACAGGGTCACTATCATTCATAGTGCTGTTGTTGCTGTTTTAAAGAAATAACTATGTGTAAGAAACTTATTAGACACTATTAGCTAGGATGACCAAAAATGCTACCTCTTTTTTTTAAGGAGCAGTATATTGTAGCTGCCAAATGCTCTGTTTACAAAAAATAAAGAAAAGACTCCCAAGTGTATCATTGATGGAAAGATGACAGTAAGTACTGCATTTCAGAGTTTAATCTATTGGGACATTCAACTGTGATGGGCAACAGCCTGCATTGTCAAAAGTATGCCACTAACTGAGATAGGACAAGATAAATCACAGCTAAATGAATAAATGGGGAACAGCACACAACAAAAATTCAAACCCATGCCCCATTATTGGTTCAAATACAAAACTCACTGATGATTTCAAGTTTTGTATATTAGTCTGGAATTGTTAGGTCTGAACAATTCATCAGCCAAAATAACGGTCACTTGGCCTTTTGGTATGTTTCTTTCCCATCCTGTGCTTTCCTAATTTATCGCTTAGTTGGTATGGATTGTTCATTCTGATATTTATTTGAATTTGCCCCTTTAAGGGAGCACACTCATGTCACTGCTGGACAGTCATTCTTCTTTTGTACACATCATCTGTGAAGACAGTGTGTCAGGTAGGAGTATGAGTGGGATGTGATGGCACTTGTAGACATGAGCAACTGACTGCATACAAGAGAAATGAAGATAAATAAGGACATCCTTGTTCTGAATATATTAAATAGAGTAAATGACCCTGAATAGAGTAGAGCCATGGTAGCGCAATGGTTAGAATGCAGTATTGCAGGCTACTTCCGCAGACCTCTGGCTGCCAGCAGTTCGGCAGTTCGATTCTCACCAGCTCAAGGTTAACCAAGCCTGCCATCCTTCCAAAGTTGATAAAATGAGGACCAAGATTTTTGGGGTCAATATGCTGATTCTGTAAACCATTTAAGGCTATAAAGCACTGTGAAGCAGCATATAAGTCTAAGTGCTATTGTTATGCTATCTCCCACATTAGGAAAGGTCCAGAGACTTCCCTTAGAGCAGGATAATAGTGTTTTTAAGTCTGGATGTTTCGAGAATGAAGGCATCATGAAATAAACCCCATTTGTCCATCCATGAAGGTTAAATCTATTTTCCTGACCACTCTTCTGTTCACATTTTCACTGATTAAGTAGTCAGGTCTAAGCCATCTGTATCTGATCCTAGCCAATTTTGGAAAAGCCAAGCAGGGTCCAATTTGATTAATGTTGGATGGGAGGCCACAAGAAATATGTGGGCTGTAGCAGGGGTGAAATTCAACCACCTCGGCCCAGCTCGGAGAGGTGGTAGGGACAATTTGAATCAGTAAAAAATCGCCCCTGGTTGCTATTACTATTATACCCAGCCAGGCCCATAGGAGAAGCTAATTGGAAGTCACAAATATTTACTTATTCATATAAATCAATTCATATTATAAATAAAGTTGCAAATAAGCAGCATGTGTCAGCACACTAATGATCACAAGGTATTTGCATAACAGTGACAACTGGAATTTCAAGAACATTTGTTATAAGTCAGCACAGTCACATGACATTGCATTTTACAACCACATTCCTTAGTTACAGAGTACCTGGACTCAATTATTGTCATTAACTAATACTTCTGTAATATATATAGCATCAGGGGTGGGATTCTACTGGTTTGGACCGGTTAGGGAGAACCAGATGTTAAATTTGCATCTGGTTCACCAAACCAATATTTGAACTGACTGGCTGGCCCTGCCCACCCCACCCTTCCCAGGAGTCTCCACGCAACCCATTTTTGATGCAGGTAAGTGCAGGGTCCGTGAAAAGGCTCTGGCAGGGGGGGGAATGGCCTCCTGGAAATCTGGAAATGGTCCTGTTTCTGGCTTCTGGAGGGCCTCCAGAGCCTGGGGGAGGCCATTTTCACCTCTGGACCCTTGGGAAGGCTAAAAATGTCCTTCCTGGAAGTTCTGGTAGGCCACTCCCACCATGGCCACACCCACCCAGCAACTGGGCAGTGAACCGTTGCTGGGATTTTTGAATCCCACCCCTGTGTAGCATGTGTGATAGGATTCTCCCCAAATTGCCTCTGACAATTTAGAAACATAGATTATTATTATTATTTATTATTTATTGGACTTGTATGCCACCCCCTCTCCGAAAGGACTCGGCGCGGCTCACAACTAAAAACAAACAATAAGTTAATTACTTAAAACACTATTCAACAATTACAAGCCAATTGATCTAAAACCGTAGTACAGTTATAAAATTTAAAAATTTAAAACCACCCCCCCAAGAGGTCAGCACAGCCCGGCCTGTTCAAATAGCCAGGTTTTCAAATCATGATGGAAGGTGCAAAGGTCAGGGACCAAACAGAGCCCCAGGGGTAATTGGTTCCATAAGGCAGGAACCGCCACAGAATAGGCCCTTCCCCGGGGCACCGCCAGCTGGCACTGGCTCGCAGACGGCACCCTGAGGAGCCCCTGCCTGTGTGCTCAAACAGGGCAGTTGGCACTCAATGCCAGCAGGAGATGCTCCCATAAATATCCTGGACCCATGCCTTGCAGGACTTTGAATGTTAACACCATTGCTTTCTAACTACTCTCCATTTCATGAGGAAGATTGGGATTTTGTCATTTTTTAAGGCACCAAAAATATCTGCAAAGGTGAGATTATGAGTGCTGCAATTCATTTTTCAGCTGTCAATTTTCAAACATAAGGGGTGCTCAAAAGTTGTGACATGCCTTGGGGATTGTAAATATATTTTGGTTACTTTAATATAACCCAGATGGGCTTGGTAAGTAACTACATAAATATCATAACTTTTTAACATTTTGTTTATTTCAAATGTGGCAGGACTTTCTTATTGCCACTTCTATTTAATCTCTGTGAGGCTATGGAAAGAAAGACATAAAATAGAGTATCCAGAGAAGCCTATTTCCATGGGGCCACCTAAGACTTCAACTTTACCTTAGAAAGAAGAATAGATAGATAACCCATAAGTAGACTATATATTATACTTAATGGTATATGTTTAGTTTTAAGCAGTGCTGAAGATGTTTTAAACTAAAGCGAACTCCTTCTGAATTACAGTAATTATCACAATGATTGAATGAGTTAAGGTGTGTGCACAACACATGAAAACCTTCCGTTGCCCAGTTAAGGATATCATGCAAACATTGGTTGGATTCATGTAACTATCCCCCTAAACCCACATTAAGAAAATACGAACTTCCGGTTGGTTGTCAGAGGGAAGGAACGTGAGGGCAGATGACTCTGCGGAGCACGGACCTTCATTCATCACTCGCGGGGGCTCTACGGAGTTCAAAGGGGGCTTGGAGAGCTCCTGAAGGAGAGGGGTCCCCAGAGAGAAGCTTCAGACAGCGGTCTGCGGCGGAATCGGGGTGAACCAAGACCGAGAGGGTGGAGGAGCGGGAGGCCAGCAATGGCCACCCCTAAGTGCTGACAGCCGACCACACTAGCGGTGACCAAGGGGAACCTAAGGTACAGCTTTGCAAGTTCAAAGATCATCCAGTAAGCAAAGCATTAAATAAGGACAATTCAGACGCCAATAGATAACTTTTGAAATACTTGAAGAGAAGATAAATAGCTCTGATTTAAGAGGGTGGTTGCGCGGCGAGATCCATGGTGAGCGAAAGAAGGGAAAGGAATGAAAGTTCAAATTGTTAGAAGGAGAAGAGGATTAGACAATTGAATAAATATATGCTGCTTGAATAAGACGTGTGTGGCTTCGGGTTAGACTCTAACAGATCTGAAACAAGAAATAGAGATCTGCTTTCCCCGCTTTTTAACTAAAAGATAGCAGCGGAGTTGACTGAAATGGACGCTGTGGACCTTTTATAAATCAAATCTTCAGGCACGAAGGTTCAGGGAAAATAGGATCGAAGGAGAGACGATTTAACAAACCCCAAGACAATAGTTAAATAGACTTGGACTTTATTGATCTGATCTGATTTCAATAAGAAAGCTCGCTGAGTCATATAGAATCTTTCATTGGAAACAACATCCGGAAGATAGCAATTAATGGGAGAAGAGGAAACAGGAGGAAGACTAAAAGGAAACTTCATGAGTCACGTTGTAGCACGAAGGAGCAGAACTGAACAGTGATACATTATACTTTTTGCGTTACTTTCTCTTTTTAAGCTTTAAGCTTTAACTTTGCAACTCTCAGACTCTTATTTAATTTGATTTTTTCTCTCTCTTTCCTTCTTTTTCTTACTAGATACCCTCCTTTTCCATACCCCCCCTTTTTACTCTCTTTACTGCCATTGCACATTTAGAAGTCTTTCCTAATATTTAAACATTTATTTATTTAAAACTATTGAACTATATACCTGATAAGTTAATTAATTTAGTATCATAATAGTTGATTTAGAAACAAACTACCCATAATTGTTTATGAGTTAATGAAATTAGAGTATTTAGAATAATTAATTAATTAATTGAAGAAAGTAACTAAAGCTATTATTAGTATTCTTTAATCACTGACTTAATGAAACTGTTGGAATAATAGGTAAAACTTTGATATATAGCAGATAAGTATTGAATAAGTATAACTACATTATATTATTAGCAACATATATTGAGATAATTTTGTTGATATAGAAATTACTTTAATTATAGTTCTTACGTTAAATAGGAGAATATAGATATACTCTTTTTTTTCTTTTCTATTCTTTTTATGAATTTATGAAAAGGGGGAGGAGATTAGGAAACAGAGGGGATCTGAAGGAAAGAAAATAAGGGGAGAAAGTAAACTTTAACTGTCACTGTGCGAAAACTGTAGGTAAACCTTGGAAAATGACGGGCACTACCAATGTCTCTAGGACTGGTACAGTTAGAAAAATACCTACCCAATCATCAACTACTACAATGGTGCTGAGTCCCTCTGCACAGAGGGCTATTGATGAGATGCTCCCAAAAGAACATTCCAACTCTTCAAAGGACCTACAAGGTCTATTATTAAGTATGCAAGAAATGATGGTTAAAAACCACGAGGAAATGAAAAACGAAATAGGGTCTGTGAGAACAGATTTAAAGGACAAAATACAAAAGATAGATGAAAAATTTGAAATATTTCAGCAAGAGATGAGGAAAAATCAGGAGAAAATATTAGAAATTGAAACAAGGGTGCACAAGGAGGAAAAAAGAGTAGATGAATTAACAGAAAAGTTAGAAAGAGAGAATAAAGAATTAGAAACAGCAATAATCCATCTCGAATCGGAAAAAGCAGCCCACTATCTGAGATTACAAAATGTAAGAAAAGAAAAGGGAGAAAACCTATGGGAGTTCATTGCAGGTATACTAGCTGACTTACTGGAGATAGAAAAAGAAGATTTAATGAAGGAAATTGATGAACTATACAGGGTTCAAACTACTTATGCAAGGAGATTCAATTTGCCAAGAGAGGTACATGTCAAGCTGGTTAAGAAATCCCTTAGGGACGAAATTTTACATAGATCTAGGGATAATACTTTAGAATATGCTGACAAACCAATAACAGTACTCAAACAAACCCCTAAAAGAATAAGAGACTTAAGAAGACCCTATCAATTTTTAACAGCTAGACTTATAAAACAAAGTATTAACTTTAGATGGCTGGTCCCAGAAGGTATAATGGTGACTTGGTGCGATAAGAAATACAAATTAGATACCATAGAAAAGGCAGAGATGTTTTTCGATCAACAATTAAATAGTGAGGGGGAAGATGAAGATCGGGAAGGAATGAGAAAAGAGGAAAGGGAAAGACCAGAGGCACATAAAAAGGTAAATATAATAGATAATAAAGATGACAATAACGGGAAAGAGGAACTTGCAGAAGAGCCCAAAGACATTAGAATTACAAGAAGTGCCAAGTACAGGATCCAATAAAAATATAAATTTGTGTGATTGCATATCTTGAAATATAAATGGATTAAACTCCCGGTAAAAGGAAAAAGCTTTTTAAATACTTACAAATACAAAAAGCTGATATCATAGCACTACAAGAAGTTCACATTGCCCAGAAACAAAAACATTTATTAGAGAATAAAAAATTAGGGAATTTGTTTGCGGCCTTAGATCAAAAGAAAAAGAGAGGAGTAGTACTTTATATAAAGGACAAGATTCCTGCTTCACTAATATATTCAGATAAAGAAGGCAGGATACTCATGGTAGAAGTCGAATTAAGAAAGACTAAATGCCTATTAGTTGTAATTTATGCACCAAACAGCCCCCAAGAATCCTTCTTCCAAAAACTATATAATAAACTTAAAGAATTACAATATCAAGAACTATCTATTATAGGAGATTTTAATGCGGTCATAGATAAATCACTAGACTACAAGGGAAACAATATCAACTTAGAAAAGAAAAAAAAGTTACCAAAAGTATTTTTCGACCTCATTAAAGAATTCAACATTAGCGATACCTGGAGAGAAAGGAATATAGGGAAAAAACAGTTCACTTACTACTCCAACCGCCACATGTCTTGGTCAAGACTAGACATGATGTGGATGACCAAAAAATTAAATTCAGAAATTCGAGACATGACAATGGAACCAAACGTATTAGCAGATCATAATATGATTAGGCTCAGGTGGGAGGGACAACAACAACCAATGAATTGGATGCTCCAGAGGTCGATTTTAAAAGATGAAACATTTAATAAAATGTTGATAAAGGAGTTAGATTTTTTTTCCCAAGAAAATAATCCCCAGGACACCTCTCTACAAAATAACTGGGATACGGTCAAAGCAGTAATGAGAGGAGTGTCCATTAAATATATGGCCAGGAAAAACAGGGAAAAAAGACAAAAGAGAACAAAATTACAACAGGAATATAACGAACGGGATGAGAAATTGCAGACCGCACCACAGGACAAACAAGTTAAACTAAAATTGAATATAATTAAACATAAAATAAATTTAATTGACAAGGAAGAATTAGCCCAGAAATTAAAGAAGACAAAGCAATATTAATTTGAAAATGCAAATAAACCAGGGCGCTGGCTAGTCTCTAAACTTAAGAAACAGAAAGAAAAGAGATGGGTCACTAAATTAAGAAACGAACAAGGGGAGATATGTTTCAAAGAGGAAGAAAAAAGGCAGATTATCCAAAAATATTATAATGATTTATATACAGAGACAAACCACGCAACAGAAGATCAAATCCAAAACTATTTAAAAAATGCTGATTCCACAGAAATCTCAGAGGAGGATAAGGAATCTCTAAATCACACCATAACTCTTCAAGAAGTCTATGAGGCCATCAACAGGCAAAAAATAGATAAAGCTCCGGGGCCAGATGGCCTCCTGGCCAAACTTTATAAAACACAACAGGAAATTTTAGGAAAGGAAATGTTAAAAATTTTAATGAAGTTTTAGACAATGCGAAGTGTCCCCAATCATGGCAAGAAGCAAAAATATCCATTATTCCCAAAGCAGGTACCGATTTAACAGACCCGGGGAACTATCGACCAATCTCCCTCCTTAACGTAGACTACAACATTTTCATGACTATTTTGGCTGAAAGATTAAAAAAAATACTTAATAAACTCATATCTACTGACCAAAATGGTTTTCTCCCACAGAGACATCTTAGAAATAATATCAGGGTAACATTAGATGTATTAGAATACTACGAAGATCGGAGTGCAGAACAAGCAGCACTACTATTTTTAGATGCCCAAAAGGCATTTGATAATGTGAAATGGGATTTTATTTTACAACAAAGCAAATATTTGAATTTAGGACCCAAATTTGTAAATGTAATCAAGGCTATTTACCAAAAACAAAAAGCTACAATTTTAATTAATGGGGGACTTACAGAAAAATTTCAAATACAGAAGGGAACTAGACAAGGATGTCCACTGTCGCCATTGTTGTTTATTATGACCTTAGAGACTTTAATTGGGACAATTAAAAAAGAAAGTGACATAAAAGGATTAAAAATAAAAAGGGAAGAGTTCAAATTACAAGCATTCACCAATGATCTACTTTTTATCCTAGAAGAACCACAAACTTCTGGACCTAAACTATTAGAAAAATTGGATGAATTTGGTCTTGTAGCGGGTCTAAAGGTAAATAAAAATAAAACAAAAATGATTACTAAAAATATGACAAATAAACAGAAAGAATTACTGGCGGCAACAATGGGCATTGAGATTGTTGAAAAATAAAATATTTAGGAATTATTATATCAGCCAGGCATAGCACACTTAAGAAGGATAATTATGACCCTCTTATTAAACGAATAAGGGAAGATTTAAGAAGATGGAATAATTTAAACTTATCTTTTATGGGCAGGATAGCCATGATAAAAATGAATATTTTACCTAAAATTTTATTCCTCTTTCAAAATGCCCCTATAAAACTAAAAAAACCTTCTTTGATGAACTGAATAGATTAATATTAAACTTTATTTGGCAAAAGAAAAGGCCGAGGATAAAATTAAAATTATTACAGGATGCCACGGAGAGAGGCGGGTTTGGCCTACCTGACTGGGAGTTGTATCATAGTGCTGCAACAATGACCTGGTTAAAAGATTGGATTAATCACACAAATACAAGAATATTAACATTAGAAGGATACAACCTCCAGTCAGGATGGCACGCCTTTCTTGGACAAGACAGCATAAAGGGATACAGCTACGTACAAAAACATAAAGTTAGACAGACACTTTTACATACCTGGTTTAAAATTAAGAAACAAATGTACATTCAAACTCCAATTTGGTTATCGACACTAGAAGCCTTGATGCACCCACATCTACTACGATCGATAAAATCATTACCTATGAAGAACTATTAGATGAAAAAGGGGATCTACAAACTAGGCAGCAGTTGAGTGAGCAGGGAATAGAACTGGAATGGTGGGCCTATCTGCAACTCCAATCTAAACACAAAAGACAAAAAGAAATTGGGCATTAGCAAAACTAGGACGAATTAGATGAAATTTTGCTAGGACCAGATGAAAAATGATTTAAAAACTTATCGGGTACTATTACAAGCCAAATTAGAAGAAGAAAATGTGAAGGAAACAATGATACTATGGATGAGAAATTTTGGTCACAACATAAATTTGGATGATTGGCAGAACATCTGGACTAGAAATAAAAAATAACTTTAGCAATTCCATATAAGGAAAACTTATACAAACTATTCTACAGATGGCATATAACACCAACAAGACTAGCCAAAATAAATAATAAAATTTCCCTATCTGTTGGAAGTGTAACAAGGAAAGAGGTACATATTACCATATATGGTGGAGTTGCAGAAAGGCCCAGGAATTTTGGAATGAAATATACAAATGGTTACGAGAAATCTGTGATGAGGAGATATACTTTAAACCAGAATTCTTTTTACTTGGAATTACAAATAAGATATACCCGAAGGAAATTTTCTACTTAATGATTCATATTATCACAGCAGTGAGGATGACTTTTGCACAAAACTGGAAAAACATTGAAACTCCAATGGAAGCAGAATTAATAAGGAAAATTATTGAGTGCGGAGATGGACAAATTGACAATGGAAATCAAAAATAAGGAAGAAACGGACTATTACAAAATATGGAACAATTTCTATGGATGGCTAGATAAGAGACAGATCCAATAGCTTTCCTGAATTGGACTTAACAAATGATGGACAATGAGTGATACGAACTCAGCAGTACTCGGTTCGAATTCAAAGTATGTTTTTTGTTTGGTTATGTTTTGCTTATGTCTTTGTCTGTGTGTGATTACTTAATAAAAACTTATAAAAAAGAAAAAAGAAAGAAAATACTCTTGTTTTGTTCATATGCCATGCTATATTTATATCTTCTTGTCTCAGGGACTGACTGCAAATGCCCCATGCTGCAAACAGTCCATGCTACTTGAATTTCAGGATCAACTTTTTTCAGCCACCCTCTTTGAGAGTAAAAGGGCTGCCCACCAGAATAACAGAATAACAACAGAACATCAGAGGGATTCAGCTGGAGTCTCCAGTGGGCAACTCTTTCACTCCACCTGGGCAATTGTTTAACAACTGCAATAAGGGATGTTGGGTTTATGATTGTTGAGTGAAGCAGTTATATGACGTCTTGCTTACAACTGCTTTACTTCAATGACTGAGAATTCTGATCTCAAACATGACTTGAGGACTATGTATTTGCCAAGTTCATGGCAAACAATTAATTGTACCTATTATTATGCAAATGGAGTGCCTAGGGAGCACTGAAATGTTAATCTCATCAGACAACACATTTCCCTACAAGCTGAATACATGGATTCCATGACTTGTCAATGGACCTGTTATTTTAAATTATGGAGTCTAAGTTGAAGAATAAATGTTACTATTATTTTGGTATTAATCAGAGATGATGTATCCATAGATTGATAGACAGAACATTGCTAACTCATAAATACTGTTTGTGGACATTTATAAAGATACACATTTGTTATCTGGATATACCAATGAAATCATGTTTCCAAGCGCCTCCTGCAAGAACAGGTTTCCATCTTCTATTTACTGGATTGGAACAGTCTAGGCACTTCCCCTGGTTTGGGAACAGTCAGAAGCTACAACCCTGGGGCTAGTCATAATAAATATCGGAATAATCAGCACATAATTGGCAGATAAAACAGAACAATCGATGTTGTGCCATGACAAAATGTATGTGGAGTGTTCAAGCATTGCAAGCTGAGATGTTTACATGCCTGGGAGTAAAATGTAATGCTTTCTTGGCCATATAAATATGTGGATTTAGAGCTTGAACCAATCCATTCACAGAGCTATGAGGAAATGCAAGGGGAAAACCAAATGAAGTTCCTGGGACTCTTGCTGATTGCAGATGAGATGATAAATAGGGTAGGAAAGGCTTCATGCAATCAGAAATTGGCTCTGGGCAGAAAAGGCAGCCATCGGTAGTTTATTTCCTCCTGTTAGAGGATTTGACAGGCTAAGCGGACCAGGCAGATTTGCATGCAATCAAAGACCCTAGAAACTATTGAGGCATGTGGATGTATTGCAGGGTCACTCTGCTTTGAAGATGAACAGAAATGCCTACACGATGGTGTGTTGCCACATGTCTGGAATCCACTAAATTTGTGGATATCCCTGGCTCTGAGCCTTTTGAGTTGGAACTAACCCATCAATGGTGGGATTCAAAAAAAATTATTACTGGTTCTGTGAGCATGGCTTGGTGGGCATGGCATGGCTTGGTGGGCATGGTAGGGAAAGGATACTGTGAAAATCTCCATTCCCACCCCACTCCAGGGAAAGGATACTGCAAAATCCCATTCCCTCCCCACCCCACTAACCTGCTTTCCAGCTCCATTCTCCTGTGCAGGGCAACAAAAGAAGAACCAGGTGATCAGCTGGGACTTGGGAGGCAGAGAATAGATGGGGGGGGCAGTCAGAGGTGGTATTTGCTGGTTCTCTGAATTACTCAAAATTTCCACTATTGGTTCTCCAGAACTGGTCAGAACCTGCTGAATACCACCTCTGTAAATCATTAACCTGACAGATCAGATCTCAGGTGTTTAGGGCATCTCTTGAAAATTAGAGTTAGTATTCAGCAGGTTCTGACCAGTTCTGGAGAAGCGGTAGCAGAAATTGTGAGTAGTTTGGAGAACAGGCACACATCACCTTTGAGTGGCCCTGCCCACATCTATTCTCTGCCTCCCGAGTCCCAGCTGATCAGCTGTGTCTTCATTTGTTGCCCTGCACAGGAGAATGGAGCTGGAAAGCAGGTTAGTGGGGTGGGGAGGGAATGGAGATTTTGAAGTAACCTTTCCCCAGGAGTGGGGAGGGAATGGAGATTTTGCAGTATCCTTCCCCTGCAGTGGGGTGGGAATGGAGATTTTATAGTATCCTTCCCCTACCATGCCCACCAAACAATGCCACGCCCACCAAGCCATGACCACAGAACTGGTAGTAAAAACTTTTGAATCCCACCACTGTTGAAAATGTCCCTGTTTCTCCCAAGCATGGCACTTGCTGTTATCTCAGAAGGGGAATCTTATCAGGTCATTTACATGGGTAAAGATTCCCCATAATAGAAAAGAAAGAACATTCATGCACTATTTTTCATTGCATCTGATGGACCACATCAGTAAGGTATACTCCAAAGTGCAGAGGGTAGATTAGAGGGGAAGGGGTTTATGGCATATAGAAGGGAATTAAAGAGACTAGTTGTATCTTCATCTCCTGTCATCTATCAAGTCTGCAATATAGCCCCAAACAGAGTTGGATTACTATAGACCATCTCATGATGAACTTCTCATCTGTAGTTTGTCTAAATGTTGCTCATTCCAACCCTCATCCTGAGCTAATAAAAGTTGGTTACATAATTTACACATAACACTTAGACTTATTTAGATAGTAGACCTTATGGTTGACTGTCATCTATTTGGTAGAATTGTCAAAATCAGCCCTCACTATATTGTTCGAATTCAGGCTGCTGTGCAGTAGAAGATTGCCATTTCAAGTGTACTTCAGCTTGTAAACCAACTATAAATCCTACAGTAATCTGTAGCGGTTCTCCAAACTTGAGAACTTGATGTTTGATTTGCATGAGGAAAGTCATACTTTCAGCAAAATTCCTAAAATATTTGCAGAAAGGGTGGTATTCAGCATCGAAGAACTGCTCTTTTTGCTATCACAGCTTGATTCTTGGTTCAGGAGGAGCCATCTGGGAAAATTTTGAGCCATTTGTTAAGGTATCTGATTTATAATCTTATTATAAATTAAATTATTGCTTTGAGGTGATTCTGATCCTGGAGCAAGACATTATCAGTATATTCCTAGGGGATCAGAAGCCAATTTTAGTTCTGATGTGTTGTATATACTTCTTCTCTTGTACAACTGGAAATAGAAAGATGATCTTCTTGTCAGGATATATTTTGGGTATGACAATAAATCCATATTCATGAGATTAGCAAAGGATTCAAAAATGAAGTTTTAATACATATGTATAATGCAGAGATCAAGCTGTCCTATTTATGATGAAAAGTCTAAGAACCTAGCTTTCTATTCATTTATCTCAAGTTCTAAATTCAGAGTGTATTTATCCTTTTGCCTTATCATGTTCTTTTCCTAGTTAATGGCACTTGGCCTCCATGTTTACAATAACGGTCTTGCTTAATCTTAAGCTTTTTGTTTCCAACTTGTTAGCTTTGTCATTCATAATAGCAGTGGCTTTGGTAAAGCTGGAATTTTTGAGATAGCTTTGCCAATTGGGTTGGATCAAGTCCCATTTAATTCTTTATTTAGATCAAGTGTCATGTTAGGACAAGATGCTGCACCAAGTTGAGAGGAAGTAGCTTATGCCCTTCAGGTGCTTTTATGAACCTCTACTATCTAAACTATTCTGGAAGAACCATGCATTTTGGAAAACCAGGGAATGGAACGAAAACTAGAATATCAGAAATATTATGTCCTTAAAACAGATGTTAGGGTACAAGCATCTTAGGTAAGCACTGCAGGTGAGCAATATACTTTGCAAGCAGAATTCAGCTCGAGGAAGCTGTACGTGAAACTCTATAATAGAGTTGCTGGCCATCATAGATCAAGGATAGGCAACCAGGTGCACTCCACAAGTTTTGGATTTTAACTTCCATTAACTGGCATTGTTGGCATAGGTTTGTTGGAGTTGTAATCCAAAAGATCTGAAAGACATCAGGTTATCTTCCCCCAAAGGTCTCTCTCTCTCTCTCAGGGAGTTAAGAAATATGAAATATAAATAAATACAGTTTTTATGTTCAACGTTCAACCACAGTGACATTCAAGAGTTGCAACGCAATACCCTCCAAGATGGTACAAAGGATCCTTAGCGACATCTTTTGAAGTAGTATAAAATACATCTCATTCTGTCCCTTTGTACATAATAAATGAGTTTTCATTACTATATGGTAACCAGAGTAACAATAAATTGTTAATTTGTGTGTGTGTGTGTGTGTGTGTGTATGTATGTGTATATATATATATATATATATATTTGTTTTCGTAGATTTTCACGGGTAAAGGTATGTAGGTCTTGGTGTATTCGGGTCTTGTCCCGTGTAAGATTGAGAATACCTTGGCAACGTTTCGACAAAATCTCATCCGTCATCTTCAGGCTGGTGTCTTCAGCTTCGTTCTTCTGGGAGAAGAGCAAAGCTCTCCCAGAAGAACGAAGCTGAAGACACCAGCCTGAAGATGACGGATGAGATTTCGTCGAAACTTTGCAATATTCTCAATCTACACGGGACATTTACCAAGACTACCTATATATATATATATATATATATATATATATTTGTTTTCGTAGATTTTCACGGTGCAGGTATGTAGGTCTTGGTATTCAATGGATGAAAGGCAACCACCATCCAGAAACCAGACCATGGCTGCAACACCAGCTGCTACACCCCCTCCAACCCCCAAACTAAGCAAACTGACACACGCTATAAACACATAGCCAGACCTCAAACTCGGAGCCAAACCAAGGCCCAGAATGCCACATCACAGCCTTCCACCCAGGATACTACATCACAGAACTCAGGAGATCACAACACAAAACATCAGGAGGTTGCAGCACAGACAACGACCCAGGAGATTACAGCACCACACCCAGGACATCACAACAATAGAACTCAGAAGGTCATCACACAGCCCATTACCCAGGTCGTTACAACACAAAAGGCTGAGAGACACACCTCCAGCACCTCAGCACACAGGGTCTCAGGAAAAAGCCATCCAATCTGCATACATCAACTCCACAAACCAATCAAAAAGTAACAACACATCCAACTCTAGAGTTTAAAAGGGAAAAACAGCCACGATCACACACTTCTCCCAGGAGAACAAAGCTGAAGACACCAGCCTGAAGATGACGGATGAGATTTCGTCGAACGTTGCCAAGGTATTCTCAACCTTACACGGGACAAGACCCGAATACACCAAGACCTACACACCAAGACCTACATATATATATATATATATATATATATTATATTTCATATATAAGGTATGTAGGTCTTGGTGTATTCTTTCCCGTTAAGATTGAGAGTATCTTGGCGATGTTTCGACGAGATCCCACTCGCCATCTTCAGGCTGGTGTCTTCAGCTTTGTGCTTGTGCCTGTAAGCCTGACACACAGACGAACCCAATACACAAGCCTGATGATGGCAGATGAAATTCTGCCGAAACGTCGCTACATCTTTAAAAGCACGACTATAATGACGTGGGAAAATACCCGAACAAAGCTGAATACCATACATATAAATACACGCGAAAACTTAAGAAAACAAATACACACACACACACACACACACACACACATATGCATATACATATATACATATACACAGAAACATAAGTTAAAGTAATAAACAGTTTCACTACTGGCAAAGATTTGAATGGGGGAGTATTTTAAAGAAGCCTCTGGTCATGGTCTTCACTTCTCTGGCAATCAAATGATAGTTCATTGAAAATCCAGGAATTTTTCTTTCTTTTTTGAGTATTAGCATTGGAGTTCCTCTGCAGAAAAATAGCATTATTAGCTGTAAGATATCCGCATCTTAGTGCATTCACTATGTGTTCAAGAAGGTCACTGGTGCTATTTAAAAATCTATGCAATGAGAAACTGCTACTTTATCCCTTTAAGCCAAATTGGGATATCCTTAATCAGCAGCATTTCCTATGAGGAATGATAGTACTGAGTATGATGGGTATTTATTTGGAGTTTCAGCATTTTACCTTAATTTTGTTGAATATGGGAAGGAGGGAGGGATGCTGCCAGTTCAAATATATAAGGGAGAAAAATCCTTTTATGATTTTTACCCTAAGCAAACAGAATGGATTCCCTCTAGTATAATTTATAGCACTCTGTCCCATCTTGTTTGAAAAGTGCCAAGCTATTTGGCATCTACTACCTCTGGGAGACTATCCCATGATTTAATAGATCTTGGTGTTAGGAAATATTCTCTGTACTGCCAGTTTAATCCTTCGGGTGCCTATTTTAGCTGAAGGGAGAAGTCAGATTCTGGATGCTTCTACTGATATTTCAAATACTGGGTTAAGGTAGCTAAACACCATCTGGTACCCAGCTGGTACTTATATTTTGAGACACCTAAAATTCTTCCAACCTTCTTTGGCTTATCTCTGCTTCTGAAAACAGCTCCTTAATCATTTTAATCACTGTACTATTTTGCTATCTGGAACCTTCCTTTTGTGTATACAATTATTGGAAGGAAGAATTTAATTATGGTTCAGAACCTGTTATTATTATGAACAAAACAGTGGAGTAGCTTTTTTTCACTCTGCATTTCAGTTTAATTATCTTTAACAAGTTTTAATTGTCTATCTTTCCCCACTCTCCAACAGAGACATGTACAACATTCCTTGAAAGATATGGAGATGGTTGGAAAGGAATTGAAAACATGGTGCTTTATTTGAATATTACAAAAGGAAACAAACATGGATTTTTAAAAAAATTAAAAGACATAGTAAAATCTTCACAAGTTTTTAAATCCAAACATTTTAAATAACCAAATAGTGATACCAAATAGTGATATCAAATTGAAGAATGGGGAAGAAATTATTCTCCTACCATAAAATAAGAGATAAAAGTCCAAAATCATTTGTTGTCTTGAATGAAAAAGTGTAATAAAGTCTTATAAATAGAGTCTTAATCATCAACCTTGACTGGCAGGGATTTCCAGAGGAAACAATGACTGACTGAGGTCAGCTTCATGAAAAGCAGAGCTGATGAAGAATGAACAGCTAATAAGTAGATCTTTCCAGACAAATATAGGAGATCACCCACAAGTGTTCCAGAGAGTTGCTCCTCATGAGAGGATCACAAGACAGTAGTCTGCCATGATTTGAGCACTGAGTGGTAACGGAATAGCTATCATGCTCGCAACTGCAGTCAGCGCCTTTAAAAGGAAGCTACATTTGCAAACGTCCTTTTCTAATCATGTTAGAAAATTCCTTGTTAACTACTTTTCAGCTATTGGAAAGACCTTTGGCTCAACAAGTCTTAAAACACTGGGTCAGTCTGATTTCAATCCTTAATGTAATAAAATGCTAACTACAAGCTTTAAATACTTAAAAAGTGAAGTAAACACCAAAAAGCCAATTAAGACATTGATTTTAGAAAGGTATAAATGGATTAAGGGTTCAGTTAATTTTGAAATAAGATTTTGGAATTAAGCATAAAGAATACTTCCCAAGAAACAGTGGACTTGATTTGATTTTTTCCTATGACATCATAAAGAAAAGCCATTTTAAAAATTGGATACTAAGCGGAACTAAATATTTTAATTAAAGGAAAAGAATATAAAGCTGATTAATTGCTTAAACCCAATTAAATACAAAATATTACAACACTGGAAATACTGAGAGACACTTGAAAAATGGAATCAGTTTAAGATCAGCAATGTCAATAGAGAAGTTGGAAGTGACCTTATAGGTCATCTAGTTCAGCGGTTGCCAACCAGTGAGCTGCGGCCCACTAGTGGGCCATGAGAAAATTTTGGTGGGCCGCAGAGAAATCTCACCCCCAGGGCACCCCCCCAAAGCAATTAATCCAGACTGCACAGAAACACAAGGCTGCGCTGCCCACATGGTCTGCCTGAACTCTCCTCGCCCACTCACTCCTTACCCGGCAAACTTGCCTGCTAAATTGCTATTTTTTCTTTTTCCGACCATCATCTGTTTTGCTGTGCCGAGAGATTTAGATTAGCTAGGAAGCAGAAAATGGTTGGATTTCTTGCTTTCTAGCTAGACTTTAAATCTTTGGCTCTGCCTTTTAGCACAGCCAAACCTCCCTTAGGACTGAAGATTCTATTATTCAGTGCAGACTCACGGCAAGCAAATTTGAGAGACTGAGCTAGGCGATGGCAGATAGATAGATCACTGAATGATTCTGTAAGCAACTCAATCTGCCTGCCTGCTTTTCCTGATTTTAGGTAAAAGTTGCTCTTTTTTTATAAAAAAAGTTCAATATTTAAATATATGGTGTGCTGTGAGTTAATTTTGTGAGTTTGCTTGCAAGCAAATTTTATGTGACAGCCTGAGCTAGCTGATGGCAGATAGATTTCTGAATGAATCTGTGATTCTGTGAGCAACTCAATCTGCCTGCCTGCTTTGCCTGATTTTGGGTAAAAGTTGCTCTTTTTTAATAAAAAATTCAATATTTATATAAATATTTATAATATTTACATACAAGCCATGCCCAGCCCATCACATGACCACCAAGCCACACCCACAATTTAGGCCATGCCCACAGAACTGGTTAGTGGTCCCTGGGATTTAAAATTATGAGTTTGGTGGTCCCTGAGGTCCAAAAGGTTGGCGACCCCTGATCTAGTCCAACCCCCCGCCCAAGCGGGAGACCCTACACCATTTCTGACAAATGGCAGTCCAATCTCTTCTTGAAGGTCTCAAGTGATGGCGCTCTCACAACTTCTGAGGGCAAGCTGTTCCATTGGTTGATTGTTCTCACTGTCAGAAAGTTTCTCCTTATTTCCAGGTTAAATCTCTCCTTGTTCAGTTTCCATCCATTATTCCTTGTCTGGTCTACAGGTGCTTTAGAAAACAGATTGACCCCTTCCTCTCTGTGGCAGTTCCTCAAATATTGGAAGACTGCTATCGTGTCTCCCCTGGTCCTTCTCTTTACTAGACTAGCCAAGCCCAGTTCCTGTAACCAGTCTTCATATGCCTTCTATGGATAGACTTCTATGGATAGAGTGTGTCCAAAAGATGTTTGGAAGAAATGGGAGAAGAGGAACAACAACAAAGCTTCATCCTCAATTCTAGTCACTTTAACCGTTCTAGTGGTGACAAGGATGTTTTCCTCTTTGTTTCAACTGTATATTAACTCTACCACTTGTGGTGACGATAATGGATTTTTTTCTAGCAACTAGCCTCCAACAATTCCAGAATGTTCCAGAGGTAGCCGCATTGCAAAGGGATTCTGGGAATAAATTGTTTCACATCAAATAACTACATATAGAGTGAGTGTCCTTATTAATTACCACATTAGCCATAGAATGCTGCTGCTTTTATGACATTCAGGACTGGAATGGCAGTAACTAGCTGCTGAAAAAAATATTACAGGCGGGAAACTGATACATACTACTTAAAAGACAAACAAAAGAGAAAAATAATGGCAACTGAAACAACAGTGATGGACTCTTTAAATTTTTGAGGAATTACAATTCAACAAAACAATAAGCTTGCTAATTAGTAATTAATGAGAATGCATTCTCTGAATATTTTTTTAAAAATTAATCAGTGATTAAATGCATTAAGATGCTAACTATGGCTGTACACTACCTAAATTTACATCGTTTGAGTTGGGAAGCCCTATAGATCTATTAATAAATTAACTAATGATCAGTACTAAATGATTTTTCCACATATGTTTTTCTATGTAATTTAAACCATGAGTTCCAGTTCTGGTATACAAAACAACCTCAATAGCTGGTATTAGTATATCTGGGACACACTAAGCCATGACTTTATGCCGAAAAGCTATCAATGGAACCATTAGGAGTTGAGCCAGCTTGATGGGACACAATCAATCCACACCATGATTAATGCTCACAAGGAAAAAGAAAAGCTTCCTTCCAGATAACAAAGGAAAGAAGGAAGGGAAGTGCAGATATCTGAGCATGCCATTTCTGCTCTGCTAGCTGTCGCTGATCGAGAAAGAGTTCTCTCTAGTAGCCCCAAAAGGAAATCAGTTCTTTCGCATGTGTGTAGCAGATTGGGGAATGATGTGGTATTCGCATTAATGCAACAGCAATGAATGAAAGGAAAAAATTGAAGCCAGACTACCTCCACAAAGCAATTTCACAACAACAGCAAAACTCAGTGTCGGCTGCCCTTTTAAATGTTACTGCATTTTTAAGCACTTTTGTGTTCCTTCCATCCTCCTTAATGTTTAACAAAAGAAATAGACAAAAGAAGAACCTTATTCAGCTGTAGAATTCAGCTAATATGAAATAATTATTTGCCACTTTCATAGGCAGACTATGTACATTTTTTAAAAAAGAACTATCATAAGGGCTGATTGACTGTTGATGATTGTTCTTCCATTTCATCACCACATTCCAGAAAACCCATTTATTCTCCTAGAAGGCTGAAAGCAACAGACTGCAGAGTTTAAGATGCTAAGATTTTGTAACTTAAGCATGTGCATTAGTAAGTACTATCGTTTTTCCATCATGAAATGTATTTGGAAATTAGATTTATATATAATACAGCAGTTTGTAGCAGTCAACAAATGCAACAGAAAAAGTTTTGGTGATCCCATGTTTCTTCTAATGCATTAATTTCTTCAAATAACAGCATCTTCTCTCAAAAAGTTTAAGATGTTGAGCCCCAATTTACACAACTTTTCATCATTATGGTCTTGATTAATTAGATCTGCCAAGCAGAAACTGCTGCAAATCCAGCACTTTCTGAGTTCAGGGCACTGAGTTGGGACCTCATTATGGATATCTGACTGGATCACTCTTTGTTAGTCTTCTGGAAGATTTTAAAAACCAAATTGTATCAGAGAGCTTTTTTTCTGTTGTGAACATTAGAATTTTCATTTCTGTTTTATTGTTATTACTTTCTTTTCCATGTTTTTTTATTTCTACTGCATTCAGAATTGGGTTTTTTTCATACTGCATTAACCTGTATTTGTTCTGTGAAAGTCACTAAGAGTGTCTGGATTCTGTGGGTTTAAAAATGTGTTAAATAAGATATCAAATTAGGAACATTTTACTAGGTCAAATTCTTTACAAAAGACTAGCACTGCTTGTTCTGACTTTCAGTGGCTGTCTAAGGAACCAGTTTTTTCTTCATCTCAGTTATCTGGTGCTTTAAAGGGAGATATTCTTTAATTGTAAAATGACCATATAAGAGGGAGGCATCTAACTGGATATTTTTGATTCCTAGCTATCCAAAATTCATAAAAACAGAAAAGAAAAAGAAACTACCTGGAACAAATTAAGGACCTGTCCATTCCAACATCCTGTTTCCCACAGAACGACCTGCCAGATGCCTCTAAAAGCTCATAAATAAGGCATGAGCACAATAGGTTCACCCTACCTCTTTTCCCATAACTGGTAGTCAAAGTCATGTCACCAGAGATACAATTATTCATTATGACTGATGGTGTTTCTCTTCCACAAATCCCCCTTTTAGTTATACAGGTTGGGGCCCAGCACCTGGTGTTATGGTACCTGCAGAAGATGCTGTCTGCAGATTGAAGAAGGAACTCACTTGAATCCCCAAGTGCTATCACCCAGGCTCACTGAGATAATGCTAATCCATTCCTGTCAGGTTAAGCTTTTCAACAGTGTGGTATGATTTATTTTAATTTTCTCCATTGGATTCTGGAGTTTACTGGTGGGCACAACTTCTGTTTCTCATTCGGAATTGAGTCGCCTTTGCCACAACTCCTGAATGCTGCTTCAACTTTTGCTATCAGCCTCTCTCCCTACTCCCCTCCCACCACCCAAATCTCCTACTTCAGCATACTTAAATTGTTCTCCTGTTCAACCTCAGGCAGATGCAAAGAGCTCCTGCTGTGCCTTTTGCCCACATTGCTGTAATGACAGGCAGCTTTGGGGCTTTCGAGAGCAGCAGGGGTAAATTTTCCATCCTGTCAAAATCAATTCTGCCAGCCGGCTTCTTGATGGGGGATGGTGCTGCCCCCTTCCTTCATCCAGATGGCAATACACTTCTCACATCATCGCAGCCCCCTTGAATCCCAATGCACGCTCCCTGGGGCAGCCTTAAGCAGAACCAAAGACCATGTCTCCTTCTTTCCTCGAGCCATAGTTCTTCACTCTTTACAGAATGAGGGAAAGGGGAATAAAGTGTCCTGATTCTGGGAATGTTTTGCTACGCTCGTTCCTGCCATTTCATGTGCTCCCCAGGCTTCTCAATTGACCAAAGATTCACCGTCAGTGCTTCTGATTGCAGCTTTACCCATGAAGTTTGTAGGGCAGGACTAATGTGTGCCATTAATGCATCATATAAAGGAGGATTCTGCAAAGATAGATTGAATCGGGGATGTCTTGGCTCTCTGTTTTGTTTATATCTTTCATTAGTAGATTTCTAAATAAATCCCTGGGTAGATTACAAAGTTACTTTAAGCATGAATTTTTTCCCCTAAGCAGATGAAAAATGAAAAATAATGAACATGATAGAAAGTAGTAAATAAATAACATGTAAAGCATATAAAATCTGTATTTCACTGTATAATAGATACCTAAAATCAGGCTGGTAAAAGCATTAGAAACATCTAGGGGAAAAGGAATATCTTTGCCGGTGCCGAAAAGATATTAACAAAGCTTAAACAATTTTATTCCCTCTTTTCCTAGATCAACAGGGAAGGGAAGGAGGTGATCTTCATGTAGTACTTAATGGATCTACCCCCGAATTATATTACTCTATTAAGTTTAATAGGGAAAGAATAAGAGTCTACTAGTGAATTTTGTGTGAGAGAGAATTGGAGTAATTCTTGTTGCAAGAATTCCTTGAATAACGTTCCCCAAATTAATGCTTGCCAAATGGGCATGACCTATGAGTTTCCATATGTTGAGCCTCCTACACATGACAAAGCAATGGGAAACAATCAAACACAAAGCCCATTTTCCTTCAAGTAGTCAGTCAAAATGAAGTGGCCAGATCTTTGCTCTTCTGGAAATGAGAATTACTTTAGCCCACGATTAGCCACTATCATAGGGCCTGGAAAAGATTTCTTCCCAGTGCTAGATTACTTTGTGTATGCTATATTTTGGTCTTGAGTGTTTTATACTGCCATGTTTTTTGCCATCCATATGAAATCACCTTATTTGTGTATTTTGATTTCATTTTTTTCCAGATCAAACTGTATTTCTTTTCTTGTTTCTTTGTTTTGATAAAAGAATAGACACGGAACAATTTAACCAGACTTCATATGATGGCTTCTGTACATATTACGCATGCAGAGGAACAACTAAGTACAAATGTAGGATCACTATATCTAAGTTGGAAAAAATCCAAAAATCAAAAGCTAGATAAGAAGATAAATAGTTTTACTGTCTTGTAGTAATCAAATGTATATTTTCATCTCATATATTTTAGTATTAACACATACAACCCCACTATATTTATCTCTGAGGCCAGGCTATGATAGACAATTCTAGTCAATCACTAGCAGTAAACTATCGATAACAGAGTTATAGGAAGGATTGTATTTCAGTAGGAAAGCACATGCTTTGCTTGCAGAAAATCCATGGACAATTTCTGGTATTTCTAACAAGACTTGAAAAAAGTCATGTTCACACTCTGCAGAGCTCCTGCCAGTCAATGTTAACAATCCTGGAGTAGATGAACCAATCATTTGAGTCAATAGAAAACATTGTGCTGTGGTCTTAAAAAGATAATAATGTGGTTTTTAACTGTCTCACTGCTGCCTAGATACTATCCAACCAATTTATCTGAACATCTTATAAATAGGCATTAAAACTTCTTCATTAGTTTCAACTAAATCAAATTATGTTATTTTTTTCTATAAATTGGTTAACTAGTTTATTGTTATTTGGCTCTTTCTCCCAGAACTATAGCTAGGCATCTCATTTATTTTTAATTTACCTGAACTGCATTTGAATTTATAAATAATGTGAATTTTCAAATATGGAAAAAGGTTTTAATGATTTTAAAATCCAGACTTAATGCAAAACTTAACTCTTCAAGTAATATCTGTCACCCAGATAAGATAAAATTAGACAATATTTTTATAGGGAACAGAACAAAGATGAATTTAAATAGAATATTTGGTATACATACACTATTAATTAATATAGTAATAGGTGAGCAAACCTTCAATAACATACACATTCCTACACAAATTACATTGAAAGGTTTTAATGCACTTAATGCACTTTATATGACAAGGAATCATTCTGCTGATTTCATTATGTTTAAAGCCAGCTTATAGAACTCTGTTATGGATATGGATATATATATAAACATATTCTACCCACTCTCTAATCTGCATCTATCCTTCCTTACATCTAATCAGTACAGCTTTTAAAACAATGCAACAAATAAACAATTTCATTAAAAAAAACCAACTGTCTGCAATCTAATGATCTTTGTAATACCATGCTCTCTTGGTATGAAAGAGTGGTATTCAAATACATTTAGAGAATGGAAGATTGGAAAATGCTACAGGATAGTCAATGAATTAAAAATCACAATATACAACAAAGCAGCATTAATATTAACTCTCCATCTGGTCCAAAATAAGCCACTGCTGCTTTCCTAATATTGGTTGAAACAGGAAGTCTTTCACTCATTTATGGAAAGGGAGAAGGTAGAGTATGTTGGGAAGATAATATTTTCTCAAAGAATGTGTTTTTTAATTTTATTAATGAACAACAAAAAAAAAACATTTAAAAACAATGAATGTGGTGCATACATAACAAAAAGTACAAATTTACATATATACATAAATATTAATCATTGTTAATGCAGTTACTCCTTTCTTTTTTAAACCAGTGGTAAAACTTCTCCCAAATTTTGTAATAATCAGATTCAGTCTTATCTTTTAATTCTTGAGTTACTCTATCCATTTCAGTGCACGTCCAAATTTTTCTAATTATTTCCATCTCTTTTGGCATATCATTACCTTTCCATCTTTGGGCAAGGGCTAATCTCGCAGCAGTGGTGACATGGACTATTAGGTATATTATCTCTTTATTATATTTCCCCACATTGATTCCCAATAGAAAAATGTGAGGTCTAAACTCTATTTTAATTTTACACATCTCTTCTAACCAGTTTCTAATTTTCAGCCAGTGCTTTCTCACATTTCCACCATACGTGGTAGTAAGTTCCAATTTCTTTGTTGCATTTCCAGCATTTAGGGGATAATTTCAAATACATTCTTGCCAATTTTGATAGTGGGATATACTATCGGTAAAACATTTTATGTAAGTTTTCTTTATATGATGCCACCAAAGTTATTTTTCTATTCCTGTGCCATAAAATTTACCAATCCTCCAAATTTATACCATATCCAAAATCTTTCATCCAGGCCAACATCATTTCTTTCACCTTTTCCTCTTCCAGTTTACATTCCAATAATACTTTGTAAATTTTTTAAATCAATTTCTCATCCGTTCCTAATAATATTTTATCTAATTCTGTTTTCCATCTACTAATACTCCATTCTTTCATATCTTTACTATACCTCAACTGTACTTGTAAATAGGCCCACCATTCTATCTCAAATCCCAAATCTCAAAGAATATTGAATGTTATCCACAAGTTCTCAGCAGACCTGTCACAGCTCAATTTGCTGACAGCTAAAATGATTTGCTTATCCAGAAAAGCTCCAGTGAACAACAATGTGCAGCTTCAGAGCTGGCAGAGGAGTATGATTTGTGTGTGTGTGTTGGGGGGGAGTTGTCTTCGGTCAGTCCCACTGAGCTGGTCTTCACTTGGGCTCAGCCATATCTGTTGAATGTTATGTGATCTTCTCTCAATCTGCTGCTTATAGTGCAGCATTGTCTGAAACACTTTGGATTACTAGAAAGAGGCCTGAACTCTAACCACTGGGGGACTGCTCCATACACTGCACAAACCTTTCCTTTGGCATATGCTGTTCATTGAGAAAGCAGGCACCACTGTGCTCAACTGTTGAGTGAGAATCACGCTGCATGAGACATTAAGTTAGCAAGTGATTTACATATGTAATTTATTAATGTGTGTGCACCACATGTGTGCCCGAACTAGGCTTTTCCAAAACAGGCACACTGAGAAAATTTATGAAAGTTGGGGAATTGCATTCTCCTTCACATGGATTTATATGAACACTCAGGGCCACTCTGTCACAGTGTGTGTGTGTGTGTGGGGAGGGTTCAGTTTTTTTTCTCACCCAACAAATTCCTTTTCCTTAGAAGAGCTAACAAGCATCCAGCAACAAATGACAAGGGGGAAATGCCTGCTCTGCTGCTTGTACATACAGCTCTAACAGTATCACCCAATATGTGTTCAAGTGCACAACCAAACAAGGAAAGTAATAAATGATAGGTAAAGGTAAAGGTTCCCCTCACACATACGTGCTACTCATTTCTGGGTGGTGCTCATTTCTGTTACAAAGCCGAAGAGCCAGCGCTGTCCGAAGATGTCTCCGTGGTCATGTGGCCGTCATGACTAAACACTGAAGGCACATGGAACCTTCCCACCAAAGTGGTCCCTATTTTTCTACTTGCATTTTTACATGTTTTCAAACTTCTAGGTTGGCAGAAGCTGGGACAAGTAATGGGAGCTCACTCTGTTACATGGTGCTAGGGATTCAAACCGCCGAACTGCCAACCTTTCTGATCAACAAGCTCAGCATCTTAGCCACTGAGCCAAAACATCAATTCAATAAATGATAACATGCCAGAATTTCCAAAGAGCACTACAGGTAGTCCATAACTGAGGCCAAATTTCTGCTGCTAAGCAAAACATTTGTTAAGTGAGCTTTTCTCCCATTTTATGCCCTTTCTTGCCAAAATTGTTAAGTGAATCACTGCAATTGTTAAGTTAGTAATGCAGTTATTAAGTGAATCTGGCTTCCCCACTGATTTGCTTGTCAGTAGGTTGCCAAAGGGAATCCCAGTTTTTAATGGAAGGAAGGAGATTTATTTGCATTTCTGTTTTTGTTTTTATAATAATTGTTTTAATGTGGATTTTTATATTTTTGTATAAATGTATTTTAATTTCAAATTCTGTTTTTATTTTTATTTTTTTTTCTTCAGTGTTTACACAGTGCACATTTTGTATGCTACACAGTTGCTTTTTGTAAGATGGGTGAGTATGCAAATTTGTTTAATAAAGGAAATAAATAAATGCAAGATTATTTTATTGCAAGTTCTGCACTTATTGCAATCCATACATTTCACTCCTCTTTCAATATACCCAACAAAGTGCTGCTTCCTTATATATTTCAACTAGAATAGGGTAGCCATTTTAATACAGTGCACCAAAACAGCATTTTAAAATTACCAATTGATTATGCTATAAAAAAAATACTACCAACTAAGACTGATAATAAAATTTGATCGATTGCAAGAGAAGAAAACAAGAACACGTTAGTATGAATCTCATTTGAGGTTAAAATCTCCTATGAAGAGTAATATTCAGTATAAGTGATAGCAGATCCAGAACAGATGAGAAAATAATTATGTATGCAGTCATTTTTTTCAGTTTGTAAAATAGGAACAAAGGAAGAAGAAAAATATTTCCTTTTCAGTCATGACATTGAGCTTATAAACTGACAGCTTTCATGTAAAGATGTTCCAAATGTGTTACTTAGAAATGCAGAGTTTTTATCATTACATAATTCCTATTTTGAACCATCATATCATTCTTAACTTGACACATGTCTGTCTTGCTGATGGCCTGTTGTTTCCTTGCATTTAGAATTGCAGTTAAAGATTAGACTATTCTAATTAACAAAATTGAGCATCAGAAAGGACATCTATAAAGACTAAAAACTCAGTCAACTAGAAAAGATTTGATTATTTTATTTTTCCTTCCATTATAGTGTGGTACAGTGGGAAGGAGCAAAAAGTGTTTAGGACTTATGAGTAAAAAGTGATTCATCCTTTAAGAAATATCAAGCTTATGAGGATGATCTTGACTGGCCCAGACATAATATGAAGGCATGATTTGTTTATCTCAACATCTACAGATCAGTCACAACTAATTATATATTGGGGGACAAGAAACCAAATCTGAATTTATAATTTAATGCTATTGTATCCTGTCAAAATTTAAGAATCCTAAATTTTTGCAGCTCTGAATTACCTACACCATTAACTAATGCAAGGCAAGACTGGTTTGGAAGTGGACAATCAGACTCTGAAGCTGGCAGTTGCCGCTCATAACTAAAATCTCCATTTCCTTTCACTTTTTCTTTCATGTGTTTTTCCAAGTTGCTTTGCAAGATAATAAAATTCTAAATTGCAGCAATAACATATTCACGATGCCTTGCTCAGAAACTCTATGAAGACTTGTGGGTAAATATAAAGAATCACCAAGGCAGCAGTAAATGTTTTCAGTGGGATCTACATTCTTAAATTGAGGGACTATACAATCCTGCTGGTAAAAAAAGGAGCAAATAAAAAATAATTTGATGCTAAATTCTTTTAATTTAGACAAGTACATGGTATACAGAGTTTGTATGTATTACAATTTTATCTTGCATATATAAATACCTTATTTTGGAGGTCACACTTTGATGTTCTTTGCTTTTAAAGAAAAAGCGCCTTCCCTTCTGACAATCATAATTTAGTTTTTTCACAAAATTATGGCCCATTTTTTTTTAAAGGAGTAGAAATAAACTGGAGCAACTCTCTGAAAAATGTTTGTAAGAAACCAGATTCCAAAATCTCTCTCTCTCCTCCTCCCTCCCTCCATTTCTTTTACATTTCAGTTGTTATAATGGCAAAGAGTAACAATCCTAAATGCAGAAATATGAAAAAAAAACATTCTTCCAGTTTGCATCAAGTTGTGAGCAAGAACATTCTTTTTCAAAGTGATCTGTTGATAAACAATATTTATTACATGTTTATGTGAACCGCTTCTACATTATTTTACAGAGAAGTCCTATAGTTGGAGATTTTAGAAAAGAAGCGTATTTTTCTTTGGTTTTGGTTTCAGGGAGAGGATTAGAATTGAAGACTGGCTGTACAACTTTTTGCTTGATATTTAAGTTCAAAAACATCTTTGTTCAAAAATTTTACAATCTGGAAGAGGCAACATGTTTTAGGAAAAACCTTTGAGCTAGACCTCATTTTTAAAAAATATTGCATTATTAAAAACAAGATTTATAAATGAAAAGAAAATCATAATCTTGCTAGTGGAATAATAATCACTTGAAATCACCAAGCAATCATTTGAGAAATGGATCCGAAAAAGAGAAAAAGTTCCAAATGAGGAAAGAAACGGAACATAAACAAAATAAAAATCATGAATATCAGTGGTGGGATTCAAATTTTTTTTACTACCAGTTCTGTGGGTGTGGCTTGGTGGTGTGGCAGGGGAAGGATACTGTAAAATCTCCAGTCAGAGGTGGTATTTGCCATTTTTCTGAACTACTCAAAATTTCTGCTGCCGGTTCTCCAGAACTGGTCAGAACTTGCTGAATACCACCTCTGGTGAGTATGCAAATAGAATAAAAGCTCTTGAGAATCTGGAAGGAAAACATAGAATATGAAAGAATTAAAGTGAAGAAATTCTGTCTGTCTTTAACTGTTATAGCCTTAATAGTCTGCCATTTCCCTGAAAGCTCAAGTCCTCCTACCAATTGGTACCTCCTAATTTTATCCAAACATTAACCTTGTAGGATGGGCTGAACTTACATTCCTGGTCAAGTCTTCCCCTCCCCCGGTCCCTCAAAGTATCCAGAATAAACTTAAGAAAAAAGTTGTTCTCCGGGGGCGGGGTGTCTTTGTTAGAAACAGGCAGATTGGGTCTCTCAAAGGGAAGTGGAGCACTATGCCACTCAAATATTTATTAATTATTTGGGTTTTTTAATCATTAGTGTTAAAATTGAACAATTAAAAAAATCTCTTTTTCCTCCCCCTGATAATTGCTTCCTTTGAGTGGGTGAAACCCTTACCTTAAAGAACGGAAACAACACAAATTTCAATAGACCAATGTCCAGCTAAAGCTGAGCTTGAACTAGCCATGATAGTTCTAGCTATCATGGCTAATGGCAGGAGATTGCTTGGAGGTGGAGTTCAAAAGATTAAGAAGGCATCAGAATGCCTTGTCTTGCAGCAGATTGTATATCCAAACCAAACTATCTCTTTGTGGACATGGATTCCCACTGAGTAGTGTTTTCCAGAAAGAGAAAACAAGATTCACAGCAAGGTTCTTTGGGCTAATCTTGATTCCCCGCTTTCTTTAAAATGTGTTATTTATGATATTTCTATTCTGCTGTATGTAAAAAACAACAAGGTAGTATACAATAATTCAGAGTCAAGAAACAATAAATATGTCATAAAATATTAAAACAATATCCACAGTAATATATTAACATTTTATTTATTAATAAAACGTATTTAATACGCTGTATACATTGTTTTTCAGCCAGAGATTCCCCAATGTGATTTAGAAAATGATAAAATGTGTAAAATGACAAACAATAAAATATATCAGAAATATGTTATTATTTGTGTACATCCCACACATTCATATGTGCACACACATTCATGCAGGCATAAGTTTTGTATATTTATATAAAATTCGGAATATTTCTGTGGAATATTTCCCCTTTCGATCTCTAAGGCAACTAGAATGTATTATCTCAGTTACTATATGTCTGCACGTGTCCAGTTGTGTGTATTCCTTATATAACAACTTTGTAACCATTTTACAAGATGTTTTATACACACTTCTATATATATAAAATTCCCTAATAAGTACAATATTTAAAATACATATTTTGATCAGAAAACCCATTGGCAAAATTTGCAGAAAGATGAAAGAGAAAGGTAACTGAATTCCTGTTTTTCTATGGTCATGAAATATGTTTGGTTTAAACTATACCTTCCTTGCTAACTCATGGCAATGAAGCTGTTCGTTGATTTTACAGTTCCAGGTATCTGCCTTCATTTGCAAATAAAACTGTATGCATTATTTCATTACCTTATCCATATTAAAGTTTGCCTAGGCTTTTAGAAAACTTGTGTCAACTGAAAGCAGGGGTGTATATGTAGTGTGCATATGCATATGTACATATTGCACACACCTCTTAATATTCAAAGAACCAATTAAAGACTCTTGAGGAGAGCGACCCCAAAATGTTGAATCATGAAATTTCAATGTCATTTTTTTCACATATTTCCTGCAATTTGTATACATTTTGTCTAATTATTTTGGAAAGTACATCTGCTTTGACACCTGCAGAATTATTGCAAGCTGTCGTTTTCATTCTGGGGGGGGGGATATTTAAATTTTAGATTTGGCACCTGTCAGGATATAGTACAACAAACCAGAAACCAGAGGGAGGACGGAATTCATGCTTGCGAATATTATTTTGCAATGGCTAATAATTGCCATGTTTCCGTCAGTCACCCAAAAATGACAAATGGTGCTGCTAGCGTGGAACTTCACGTCAGCAGGACGAGAAGGAAAGGGTGTCCCTACAAAGTAACATCTCCTGACATCACAGATTTTGTTCTGATTAGTCCACATAAAATGAATCGCTCCAGAAAGAAAACTTATAAACACTTGACAACACTTGCCTACCACCCACCCCCAAGTCCTGTCAAAAACATTTGCTCTGGTCCCAGGAACACGACTCTCAGTTACAGGTCCTGTTTGACAGACTAGGATATAGGGACCTGTCAGCTGAAGAACAGACGAAGATTATTGTGAAGGGATTTGGTACTTTGTGTATTTTGCCTAATAGGGGAGCCTGTGCTCAGCATTTCCTGAAGCAAAAGAAGACAGATGAAATCTCTGGGCACTTCATTGCTGCTGCCTCTCAAAGATTTCCTGTCAAAATGGCCTATGAGGGGAGAAAGGGTTGCAATAACATTTTTTTTTAACCTGGCAGGATTTCTAGCTTTGCTATGAACAGAGTTTGAAGGCGCTGTCTTTGTAAAAACCTCTGCTGCCAAGCTACCAGATGTAGTTGTGTTTAAAAATAAAAAAGCAATATGATTCACATTGCCATAGTGTACACTATAAAAGTAGTTTTGATTGACAGCTTATCCATATTTTATGAAGTGCTTCCTACTCCCCACCCCCTTCACCCCATTAAACACAGCAAGGAACTTTGATGTTAGTCCAATTCTCAACTTAAATAAGCCAGTGGTTGCCAACAACTTTAGTGGCAGGGTTTCAGCCAAGCATGAAGGGAATGCCATCTACTTTCTCCAAACTGGAAGTTGTCTCTTTAGTTTTTCTTTTTCTTTCTGCCTCTCTCCCACTTCCAAGAGAGTAAAAAACAGCCCAACGGGATTCACTAAATTTTGAAGCATCCCCACATTTGCAGAATATAGGATTGGGAGCAGGCTGTTACTCATGGCAGAACACAATGGGAAGTGATCTCAACATGGTTTCTACTGCTGTCCTAGTGTGAGATGAGATGTAGGGAAATCATTCTGCATGGGTAGGATTTTCAAATCTATCTCAAAATCTAATTTTTGGACCAGGAGAAACATTTTTTTAAAAAAAGAATTGCATCTGTAGGGTAATGCAGGGAGAGAAGGAATATTCATGATAATATAGCCATCTTCCTCTATAACTTTTGTCAGTTAGAAAGAGTTTGTTCTTGTTTTTGGTTTTTTTGGAAGAATTGAGAATTGCAAACACAGATACTCAAGCATTTTTGTAAGGTGGTGTTACTGTACTTTAATAACACAATCTCTCTCTTCATACTTGCTTGGAAAAGAGCACTATGAAATCAATGAAATGGAGCTTATTTCTCAAGAAAGCTGAGAATTCTGTGATACATTTATATTGAGACTTAGAGTTTTGGAGTTCAAAACACTAGTGTAGCACATTGATTATTATGAAGGATCAGCTTATAGAGATACCTGGTACCTGATGTAATATACTGCAGTCTTTTCAATTAGAAGAATCAAATTTAGGAGGACTGAAAACACTTAAAGAATGCATTCTTAAAGAATTACAGAGTCATGATAAAAACTATTAGGATATGCTGGTTTATGGGTATCTTAAATATTTTTATTCTGATCCTGTACAATTCATCAGAACAGCCCCTTAAGAGTTGAGATATGAGTTATAAAAAAGTGGGGGGAATCAAAGGTCAAATTGCCCCTGTGGAGGTTGGAGCCCTGGGCCTTAGGCCTTCATCTACTGCAGCCTGGGAGTCACTGCCTGGACTGGCTGAGAGCTCTGGGGGGATTTTGGTCCTTCCTGGGAGTTTCTCAGCCCCTTCATTGGAGGTTGTGTGGGCAGCAGGACCTAGTTTGGTTCTCGCTGGTGGCCCTTTCGGCTTCTACTTTGCCTGTTCTCAGCTGAGCTCCACCACATGTTTATTGGACCCGTGCCCTTCCTGGTTGGTTTATGCCTCCAGGAGGTCACGCGCTGGCTCCGGGCAGTGGTCAATGCTTCATTGAGGGAGGGGCTGTTCCCTGCCGCCTTGAAAGAGGTGGTGGTGAGGCCCCTTCTGAAGAAGCCTGCCTTGGACCCAGCTGTGTTGAACAACTTTCGTCCGGTCTCCAACCTTCGCTTTTTAGTGAAGGTTGTTGAGAGTGTGGTGGCCCAGCAATTGCCACTTTTCCTGGAGGAAGCCGACTACCTGGATCCATACCAATCGGGCTTCCAACCCGGGTACAGCATGGAGACAGCATTGGTCGCGCTGATTGATGATCTCTCTAGGGGTTTTTCCTCTGTCCTGGTCCTGTTAGATCTCTCAGTGGCTTTCGATACCATCGACCATGGTATCTTGTTGCGGCGTCTTGGGGGGTTGGGAGTGGGCGGCATTGTTTTACAGTGGTTCTCCTCCTACCTCTCGGGACGCTCGCAAACAGTGTTGGCAGGAGGGCAGAGATCGACTCCGAGGTCTCTCACTTGTGGGGTACCTCAGGGGTCAGTTCTCTCGCCTCTCTTGTTCAACATTTATATGAAGCCGCTGGGGAGATCATCCGTGGTTTCGGGGTGAGTTATCATCAGTATGCTGATGATACGCAGTTATATATCTCCACCCCGGACCACATCAGTGATGCTCTCTCCGTGATGTCCCGTTGTTTGGAAGCGGTGCGGATCTGGATGGACAGGAACATGCTCCAACTCAATCCAGCCAAGACAGAGTGGTTGTGCATACCGACATCCCGGTCCAGTTCTGAGGTTCCATCTTTGGTCATGGGGGGGGAGGTGTTACCACCCGTGGACAGGGCACGGAACCTGGGGGTCCTCCTGGACTCGCAGCTCAAGTTGGAGGAGCAGGTGGGAGCCGTGGCCAGGGGGGCCTTTGCCCAAGTCCGGCTGGTTCGCCAGCTGCACCCATATCTGGACCGGGATGCCCTGCGCACGATTACTCAGGCCCTCATTGTCTCCCGACTGGGCTACTGTAACGCTTTCTACTTAGGACTGCCCTTGCATACCACTCGGAGGCTTCAGCTGGTGCAGAATGCGGCCACATGGGTAGTGTTGGGAGCCTCCCGATACTCCCATGTTACACCCCTCCTGCGCGACTTGCATTGGCTTCTGGTTGCCCTGCGGGTGAGATTCAAGGTTTTAGTGTTAACATTCAAAGTCCTACATGGCATGGGTCCAGGATACTTATGAGAACGACTCCTCCCAGTTTCAAGTACCAACCACCCGGTACGGGCGCATAGACAGGGCCTCCTCAGGGTGCCGTCCGACTCAATGTCGCTTGGGGGGACTCGGGAGAGCCTATTCTGTGGCGGCCCCACTTTATGGAATCTCCTTCCACTGGAGCTCCGGCTTGCTCCTGATCTCTGTACCTTCGCACGAGTTAAAAACCTGGCTGTTTTTACAATCTGGGCTATGCTGACTCCTTGGGTTTTCTTGATTTTAATCTTTGGGGGTTTTAATGTTAATTCGGCTTAGTTTGTTTAATACGCTTTTTAGGTAATTTATTGTTGTATTTTCTTTTAATCTGTGAGCTGCCCCGAGTCCTTTGGGAGAGGGGGCAGCATATAAATCGAATTAATAAATAATAATAAATAAACCAATAATTCCACCTATTCCATGGACATCTCCTGATTCTGCTATTTGCACATCTCTGAACTCTGACTTTGCACTTTATCTTCTGCACTTTAAAGACCTTTGATATTTATTGCTGCTTTAATCCGAATTCCCCTTCTCTGTTGTCACCGACCATTGTCCTTGACTATTGTTTAGGCCTGCTGTTGTGAGAGAACAGCAGGCTGCTCTGTTGTTCCAGCCCGGTGAGAACCGCCATGGTGGGAGAGTGGTGGTTGGACCATGTTTTCATCTGCCCCCCCCAAGGGATGGTGAGAGAGCCTTTGGGGGTCACGATATGATAACTGTAGATGCTGGTTGCAAGGACTGGAGACGATGATAACGACTTTTTAATTCTAATATGTTTTAACATCAATTATTTGTGGCTGTTTTTATCTTCCCTATCATCTGTGTTTTAATTTTTATCATGATTTTGGCTTATTCACCTATGGAGGTGCGGGCCTACAGGACTGTTCCCTTGTCTCTAGTATGGCCCATGGGGGTGTCAAGAGCTTACCTTTATGATGGATTGTTAGATCTCGAGAGGTGGCATTGCGTGACCAAAGGGGGTAATTTTAAATTGGGCAAAGGGAAACTTTTAAATTTTTTGCTTCGTTATCTTAAAGGGTTAGGGAGGGGGGAGGGTTGTCCGTCTGGGCATGTAGATGATCAATTTTCACCCAGAAAGGAAGGAACTCAGTCCAGCCCAACTGGGGATCGTGCTGTGGAGGGGGGGGGGGCCCGTTGGACTCCGGCAGCTGAGGCAGGGATGCTGATCCCCAGGGTGATTGGACTTGGCAGGGGATGGAGAGGTGGGGAGTCATATCGCGTGAAGGGAGCGTGCCGCCGCTATCTAAGAGCTGTGGCGTGCTCCGACTCCCATGCCTCTTCCCACTCCCGGGGATACAGGACTCAGAGGCCCTGGGCTCAGGTTGGTGTATTTTAATGCCAGGTTCATGGTTAATATGGCTCCACTCCTTGGTGAATTGATCAGGGAGGAGGCTGCGGACCTGGCCTGTATCACTGAGATCTGGTTGGGGCCGGAGGGTGGAGTGCCTCTGGTCGATCTCTGCCCCCAGGTTTTCAGATTTTGCACTGGCCGTGAGCTCAGGGGAGGGGTGGGGGGTCGCTGTTGTTATTCGGGAGACCCTGATTCCAAGGGAGGTCACCGTTCCGCAGATAGGCGGGTGTGAAGCCCTCCTCTTGAGGTTGGGGCCTGGTGGTCGGTTGGACCTGTTGCTTATATACCTATTCCCCAACTATGTGGCAACAGCCCTGCCTGGGCTGCTCGATGCCCTCTCGGGAGTGGCGGTGGAGTTCCCAAGCCTTTTGGTTTTGGGTGACTTCAACCTGCCCTCCCTGAGGGGGACGTCGGGATTGGCCCAGGAGTTCATGGCTTCCATGGCAGCTATGGACCTGACCCAAATAATACAGGCCCCACACATGAGGGGGCAACACGCTCGACCTTGTTTTTGTCTCGGAAACATTGGCGTAGTGATCTGGGGGTGGGCACCGTGAATGTCCAACCCATAGCATGGTCAGATCACTATCTCCTGCGGCTGGTCTTCCACCAAGTGGCCCCACACCATTGGGATGAGGAGCCACTGAGATGGTTCTGCCCCAGACGTCTGATGGACCCTGAAAGGTTCCAGACAGAACTGGGGTTTTTGCCTGCCTCCCTTATTGACAGCTCGGCCGATGTACTGGTGGCCACTTGGCAATAGGCTGCCACTGAGGCCCTCAACCAAGTTGTCCCCTTGCGTCCCCTCACTCACCACAGATCTCAGATGGCTCCTTGGTTCACGGAGGAGCTTAGGGAGATGAAGCGGCGTAGGAGGGGGTTAGAGAGCAGGTAGAGGTCGACCCACTCCAAATCTGACCGAGCCCAGCTAAGAGCCTATATTAGGACTTACCTGGTAGCTTTGGGGGTTGCGAAGAGGTCATACCTCTCCACTCTCATAGCATCTGCAGATGACCGCCCAGCTGCCCTGTTTAGGGTCACCCGCTCCCTCTTACATCGGGAGATGGGGTTGGATCCTATGCAGGGTAGAGCTGAGGAATTTGGTCAGTATCTGCTGGATAAGTTCGCTCGGATTCGGGAGGGGTTAGACTCTAACTTGCAGTGGCCTGAGGTGGGAGGGACAAGAAGTCCAGCCGATATCATCTGGGCTGAGTTTGATCCTGTTTCCGAGGATGAAGTGGACAGGATTATGCGACGTTTGAGTTCCACCACATGTTTATTGGACCCGTGCCCTTCCTGGATGGTATATGCCGCCAGGGAGGTCACGTGCGGCTGGCTCCGGGCAGTTGTCAATGCTTCATTAAAGGAGGGCTCTTTCCCCGCCGCCTTGAAAGAGGCGGTGGTGCGACCCCTCCTGAAGAAGCCTGCCCTGGACCCTGCCGTATTAAACAACTTTCGTCCGGTCTCCAACCTTCATTTTTTAGCAAAGGTTGTTGAGAGTGTGGTGGCTCAACAGTTTCTGCTTTTCCTGGATGAAGCGGACTATCTAGATCCCTATCAATCGGGCTTCCGGCCCGGGTTCAGTACAGAGACGGCATTGGTCGCACTGGTGGATGATCTCTGGAGGGCGCGGGACAGAGGTTTTTCCTCTGTCCTGGTCCTATTAGATCTCTCGGCAGCCTTCGATACCATCGACCATGGTATCTTATTGCGGCGCCTTGAGGGGTTGGGAGTGGGAGGCACTGTTCTGCAGTGGTTCTCCTCCTACCTCTCGGGGCATTCGCAATCGATGTTGGTAGGGGGGCAGAGATCAGCCCCAAGGGCTCTCACGTGTGGGGTACTGCAGGGATCGGTCCTCTTGCCCCTCCTGTTCAACATCTATATGAAACCGCTGGGGGTGATGTATCATCAGTATGCTGATGATATCCAGTTATACATCTCCACCCCAGACCAAATCAGTGATGCCCTCTCTGTGATGTCCCATTGTTTGGATGCGGTACAGATCTGGATGGGCAGGAACAGACTACAGCTCAATCCGGCCAAGACTGAGTGGCTGTGCGTACAGGCATCTCGCTCCAGTGAGTATATTCCACCTTTGGCCATAGGGGGAGAAGTGTTACCCCCTGTGGATAGGGCGTGGAACCTGGGGGTTCTCCTGGACTCACAGTTCAGTTTGGAGGAGCAGGTGGGAGCCGTGGCCAGGGGGGCCTTTGCCCAGGTTTGGCTGGTCGCCAGTTCCGCCCTTACCTGGATCAAGATGCCCTTCGCACGGTCACTCATGCACTTGTTAGATCCCGACTCGACTACTGCAATGCTCTCTATGTAGGACTGCCCTTGCATACCATCCGGAGGCTCCAGCTGGTGCAGAATGCGGCTGCGCGGGTTGTGATGGGAGTTTCCCGATACTCCCATGTTACTCCCCTCCTGCGTGAGTTGCATTGGTTGCCGGTTGCCCTCCAGGTGCGATTCAAGGTTTTGACATTAACATTCAAAGTCCTTCATGGCATGGGTCCGGGGTACTTGCGGGAGCGTCTCCCGCCGATATCAAATACCGGTTGCCCTGTGCGAGCACACAGGTTGGGACTCCTCGGGTTGCCGTCTGCACGACAATGACGGCTTGCGGTGACCCAGGGAAGGGCCTATTCTGCATCAGCCCCTGCCTTATGGAACCAGCTACCTGTTGAGCTCCGGCTGGCTCCCGATCTCTCCTTTTTCCGGCGTGATCTAGAAACCTGGTTGTTTTTACAGGCTGGGCTGGACTGATCTCCTGGGGGAGAGGGTGGGTTTTAAATTCGATTTTAATTTGGTTTTATAGTTGTATTTTGGCTTGTTTAGTTTAATTTCTTTTTAAATAATTTATTGTTCTGTGTTTTTTATCTGTGAGCCGCCCTGAGTCCTTTTTGGAGAGTGGCGGCATACAAGTCAAAACAAATAAATAAATAAATAATAAATAAATTGCAAAGCCACACCATGCATGGACCTAGAAGAAGATGTCAGGATGAAGGCAGATCCAAAAACCTCTAATTGGGAAATGTTTGCCATCCAGCCAGTAGCTGTTTCTTTCTTTTGTGTAACATATGTTTGCATTATGGAGAAGAGAAAGTAGAAAAGTAAACAGGCATGGTAGTCTTTTATCAGGGAGGATGTAATGACTCCACATTTTGCAGGGGATTCAGCTTGATGGTCTCTTAGGTACTTTCTAACTCCATAATTTTATCATTCTAGGAGTACTGCTGTAATACCATACATAATATGTAATGTTTATATGTATGCTAATGTTTATATAAATACTTGGAATCCATTTACAGAAGTACAAAAGTAAGATTTATAAAATAAATCCAGAAGGAAATTTGGTTAAACCCAAGTTATATGTGATAACTGGGAACAGAAGTAGTAGCATCCTTGCCTTAATTTTTTATATTAAGATTTCTGCATATTTCTCAGATATCTGATGAAGGAGGCTGGCTGATAACAGTCTGAATTTTACTGATAATGTGCAGAAATTACTAAAGAAGGCTGAGTCTGATTCTTGTGAATATTTATGTTCTGTATTTTGCATAGAGGCAGTTAATTTTCCAATTGCAAAATTAATGCAAATTAATTTATTAAATAATTAAGGTGCATGTCTTTCATTTATATATTTTTTCTTTTTAATTCTTTAAAATCCTTGGTATTTAAATAAAAGGAAAATACCTTACTATTTGTTTCTCAAGGGCGGTCCTGCTCCAAATTCATCTTTATTTTAGCTACATGAAACTGAATATATGGGAAACCATTTTGGGAAAGCAAATTTCTACAGATTTTGAATTATGTTAATCATGCCAATGCTACTGTTAGTCTAAGTTACACAACAGCTGTTTCTCATTTCCTGTGTGTATTTTCTTCCTGCAGAAAGTCACTCAGGTTTGTAACATGATAAAATAGCCCTTATACACAGAAACATTAAAACTTTCCTTTTTATAGCTATTTCATTATATTTAAATATTTTTGTGAAATATCCTGCAAATATACTTTTGTCTGGATTCCTAATACCAAGTTTCTACTATAAAGTTCAAAGGCCTTCTATCAGGATTTGTGTGTATTTGTCTGGATTTGTGTGTTTGCAAAAACTCAAAGATATGTTAGCCTGTAATTTGGCCCAATAGGGATCATTAAATTTATTTCTTGATCTGTCTGACAATATGTACAATTGGTAGAAATATCCTGGGAAAAAAAGCATGGCAATGTGATGAGAAATTTTCTTAATCTGATGTCAGACACAGGTTATGGTAAAGAAAGTGATAAGATTTACATTAAATGATAACATATTATACTGTTGGGGATGGACTGAAGTAATGAAAAAGCATGTTTAGTTTATCTAAGAATTAGTTACAAAATTCAAGGAACGCTAAAATGCATTGTTATTATTACAGTTCGTAACACAGATGTTTAGACTGGATTTGGCATTTTTATCCACCTAATCAAGTCCTTCCTAAGGATCTGGGATGGGAAGATGTTCTTGTTAGATGGTCTTAAGGTTATCATTGCAGGATGTAAGCTATTGTTGTTACTATTATGGTTTGTTGCATGGCAAGCCAGCTGTTTAGGCTAGATTTGGCATTTTTATCCATCTATCAAGTCCTTCCTAAGGACCTGAGATAGGCAGATGTTGTTTGATGGTGTTAAAGGTAATTTTTCAGAAGAAGAAGAAGAAGATGATGATGATGATGATGATGATGATGATGATGATGATGATGATATCATGTATTTTTATATTATACTTTAGGGTAACATTTGCTTGGAATACACATTTAAATGGTGGAGGTTTTGCTGATAATTTCAAATGTTATCTCCTCATAGATTATTGGAAATTTCTGCTAGTGATGGCTGGCTGGGTTAGTTGATGTCTTTTTGTTTTCTAAGAGCTTGTCTTTTCCTGTCTGTTAAATAATATTAATTGAATTTGGCCTGGATCTTTAAACCTATATCTATTTCACAGAGTCATTCAATAAATTGCAATGCCAAGTTGTATCAGATTAAAACAGATTTATTTGCTAGAACAGATCAATAAATATATTATTAGTAAATATCGACAGAGTCTTTTCTTCTTTCGTTCCTCTTAAACAGTCCTTCAAGGAACTAGAAGTCACTATGAGAGATTCACAGTTCTTCCTCTCATAACCTCTTCTTAGATATAGCTAACCTCTTTAGAAAGTCCCTTTCTCTTTAGGTTATAGATCTTCTCTCAGATCCCCTTGCTATATCTTCTCATACACAGACCTCAGTCTGTCAGATCCTAATATCTCCTCAGAGTCTTGGATCTTCTCAGTATCTCCAATCTCCTCAGACAAATATGAGTCTCCACAGAATCTCCTCAGAGAAAATGACAGTTGACAGCCCCTTTTTTACTCAGGGGCGTGTCCTACAGTATCACAGTGGGGTGCTCAGTGCCACCCTGTCATTGGTAGGTTTGATCACCTCATCAAACTCTACTAATTTGTAAACTGCATAGTAACTCCAGAAAGTTCTACTTTCTGACACTGTCTATACTAATTTTCTAATATATAAGTCAGCCAAAACATCCTTGGGATATTTCCAAGAACTGCCTACAGCTACAGCTGATCCATTATTTTTTAAGGCTCTTTGAACCCAGAATGACCCACTGCCTAGATAGGGTTCAAGGATTCAGGCTTAACTTGGAGCCTCCCATTGCTAACCTTTACTTTAGTATATTGAATTAGCTCATATCAAGCAACACAATATAACAGGGTGGAACATCCTTCAGTCCCAGAGAGCTGGTTCAATGGAAACCGCCCTAAACAAATAAACAAACAGACCCCAAACCAAAGCCAAATGTTTCTTTTCAAAATCTCTTTGCACAGGGTCTTTCTTAAAGCAACTTATTCAACTTTTGGAAGTTTCAGGAAGGGGGGCTAGTAGGGAGACAGTGAATAACAAGCTAGTCTGTTCAAGAAATATTTTGTGCAATTTGCACTAATGGTGTTTTGAGTATCAGGCACAAATTCTAGCTCAATTTCGCCTCTAGATTAAGGCTGTAAAACATAGCTTTTATTTATCTTCTTTCTGTACCAAGCAGACAATCACTGCTATGGACAGGCATTTCTTAAAAATAAGGGTAGTGAATTTTCACTTATAAAAATCAATGTAGCATCTTGTTGCAGCATCTGGTGCCATAACAAAGAAAGGTGACAGGATATGCCTTCAAATGGTTTTCAAGGGTTCTTTTAATGATAAGATGTTTTATCCATTTAATGAAACAATCAATGAGTTGTTTCAATATCCATCAATACTCTTTTCTTTTAACCTCAAACCATTTTTTCCCCTTGGTCTTGGCTCATTTCTCTATTTGAAATATCTCCACAGAGGATGGTAAGTTACATAATGAGAACCATTGTATTTGTGATATAGCCATAAAGTTTCTGGCTGCAGTTTGGTTGCCTGTCTTGAGCTTCAAGTCACACAGCCAATATCATTTGATAGGATGATCTTACACTATCCCTTGATGAAAATCTAACCACTGAGTTTTGTGAAAATGGATTTGCACTGGGTATAAAATTGCCAGTAGACTAGTTTAGCCTTTCCCAACTAGTATTCTATCATGAATAGAATGTCTAGGGAAGATGGGAATTGCAACTTAACATATCAGGAAGGCATCAGCTGGACAAGAGATGAGGGAAGGCTGGACAATGGAAAAGCAACATGTTTGATTTTTGTTTTTCTGAGACCAATTCCAGATACAAAACTAGTTTTTTTGAAAAGGAGGCATGGTGGAATGTCTTGGATTCCACACAAACCCCCCCCCCCAATTTTTTCCCTTTTAGAGTAATTTTATTCAACATTACAATTAAAAAGATTTTAAAAAAATTAATACAAACTAATCAAAATAAAAGATCACTTCCAGGGAAGAAATAGCAAACCGAAGATGGCTCTGCCAAGAGCAAAGCCAATGACTGCAATAGAATGAAGAGTCAGTGAGTGGACTGGCTGTTCAGGTTTCCCGTCTGGCAAGGAGACAACTTGGAATTATGCACAATTGCTTCAGACAATTCCTCATGACTAGACCCTCTCTGGTGGGTTAATGTCTGGGTGACCTTTGGGGACAAAGCAAAGAGATAGTGCCTAGGAAACATCAAACAAAAGAGATGGGACCCCTTTTGCAAGTTGTTCATTAATAGTCAAAAGAAGATTCTTAGAAAGGATCCACCCTAATTGATCAGACAGTTAAAAGTGGTGGATAGGAAATTTGTACTTTCAAACTTGCAAGATTCTGTTAATGTAGCTTTAACATAAACATAGAATTAGCTCATCTAGTTGTATTTTCTGTCTGGTTTACCTAGAGGGGTTGATATAAATCCTGCATTGCTTGTAGTGCTGTACCAATATATTTGTGAACTTATGTGCATTGATTAAATATGATAGGGAAACAATTATAATTTATTTATTGAGTTTTAACATTTGCCTGAATAATATCCTATAGTACACAAAAAGAATCACAATTGTTCACTACGTTTATCATTACGCAGTCATGCATTTTCTCTACATAAAGAGAAGTAAGGCTAGTATTACTACTCCAAATCTTGGAATTGGAACCAAAGAACTTATTTCATCCACAGGTAGGCTACAAATTAATAAAACAATAGATTTGACCTGTCATGTAGAGTTAAATTAAGCATTCTTATAACATCAATATTATTAAGAACAAAGCAACAATAATACCCAGGGAAAAGTTTTGAGAGTTGATCTAAATGTGTAGCAATAATGAGGCTCGAACATAACGCTGATGAAATGTTGGCCCGAACGCTACCCTGGTGAGAAAAGCTGTGAAATAAAGCTTGTGCTCTTTTCTCAGTAGCGGAAGCTGCTGTTGAATGTGTGGAACCCTGGTGGAAGCAACCCAAATAAACTTTTTTAGCCCATGAACAGTTCCATTTATTAATTAATCTGCAATTATCCCCTGAGGATAGTTTGCAGCATAGTATATAGGTAAAGCAAATTTTAAACCATGATTGCACAATTAAGTAAATGAAGCACAGAGATGATTGCTCTGATCAGTAATGAACTTTCACGAACGCTAGATCACAATGTTATAGCTTCACATGGAGAGTCGGCTCTAGCAGGGGCTTGGGAAATTGTTGGAATACTGCCAGAATAAAAGACATTGTGCTCAGACCAGCCATGAGACCATTCTCTAACTTTAGGAAAATAAATAATGTGACTTTCAATTTTATAAAATAACTCTTCTGAAATGGTCAGATGATTCCCAAAAAATTTGGGGTGAGGAAATCAGAAATGAAGAAGAAATCTTGTCTGTTTTATTAAGGACTACTTAACTGTTAAGGGAAAGTAAAGAATTGGGAGATCACCAGTGGTGTGATTCAACCGGTTCGGTGAGTGTGCGCTTTGTGCGCATCCTCTGCATTTAAAAAAGCCCATTTTAAAGCCTAATACTTACCTTCTACTGCAGCACGATGTGACTAAAACAGCTTAGGCACGGCAAACTGCTCTATCGCGCGAATCAGCTGTGCTGAAAAACCAGGAAATAAAGCACAGGAAAGAGCAGGGGAAGGGGAAAATGCTCACCGGAACTACCAGTTCACCTGAACTGATCCGAACCTGTAGAATCCCACTACTGGAGATCACTAACCTAAATCCTATAGCTCCTAGAAATATGCCACCAGTTTCTTGTTCAATTAACACTAATATAATTTTTAAGCAGTGCTTCTCTTTTATGGGATTTTGTTTTGCTCAGAATTTATCTGCCGGCATCTGAATAATATAAGAGAATGGCAATGATTTAGATTTTTTTAATATCTCTTTGCTGCCATATGGTAATATACCAAATTTTCGCAGTCCTAACCTGGCAATTCCTTTAAGATGTTATGCTAAAAGACAGAGTATCACTACAAAATAATGAGATAAAATAATAACTGTGGAATCTTGCTTCATAACAGATCACACTCTTCATGATCAGAATCATCAATTCCTACCTGGTTCTTAAATTAAAAAGGCCAGAATATTATACCTTTTACAACTGAGCTAGAGTTGCTTTTCTTCATTCCTGGCATTTGACAAACATTTTTCAGGTAGGCAAACTATAGATGGCACCCTTTGGCCCATCCATTTGTTGCTGGACTCCAGCTCCTGTTATCATTGGTCAAGATGTGGTAATCACACCAACAACACCTAACACCCTGATCCTCCTTTTCCTATACATACAGATATCAGATGATAAACCTACTCCAGTTTCCATGCTCTTACTGTAACTGTAGCCTGGTTGAAATCCTCGATCATTTTTCTTGGTTAAGAAATGTTTCATTTGAAGAGGCGCAAATGGTGTCATTTTAATTCTGGTTAGCAGAAGAGCAGAAAAGATTTGGTGAGAGGTCCTTGGTGCTCTCTGAGCTTGCTTGTTTTCTTTCAAATGTTTCATTACCCAAACTAGATAAGATCATTAGTGCTAGTAAGGAGTGTGCTTGCTGTCAGTTTATATTCTACTGGCTTGCCCTGTCAGAATAGATGGGGACTGTTTGCTGTTGGCTTCTTTGGCAGTTTCTTGATTAGGGTATTGTTTACTAGATGGTTGGTCTGATGTTAAATTTGGAGTGAATCTATGCTGATCTGGGTGCTGATTGCTGGTAGAGAGGTGCTTAGCAGAGGTGATATTCAGCAGGTTCTGACCAGTTCTGGAGAACCAGTAATGGAAATTTTGAGTAGTTCGGAGAATCCACAAATACCACCTCTAACTGGCCCTGTCCTTGCCTCCCGAGTTCCAGCTGATTGGCTGCGTCTTATTTTGTTTCCCCTCACAGTAGAAGGGAGCTGGAAAGCATGTTAGTAGGGTGGGGAAAGAATAGGATTTTGGAGTAACCTTCGCCCAGGAGTGGGATGGGAATGGAAATTTTGCAGTATCCTTCCCCTGCCACACCCACCAAGCCACGCCCACCAAGCCATGCCCACAGAACTGGTAGTAAAAAAAAATTGAATCCCACCATTGGTGTTTACATCTTTGGGTTTTTTTAAAAAATGTTGTTGAGTCTGTGTCTATTGAGGGTTAATTTGTCAGACTGTCAAACTCTAGCATTTTGGGACTTGACTTGGACTAGGATGGTCACAGTTTCCCAATTGAAATTATGGTTAAATCTGTCTCTTTGTTACGTAATTTTTAAAAAATCATCATGTCTTCTGACAGCTGTTTGGTATTCATGGATGTGTTCAGCCAGTCTTCTGCCTATTTGTCCTACATAGTAGTTGTTGCAGTCACTACACCGCATGTTGTAGATTACTCCTGGTTGTGCTTTTGTTTTTCTTCTTCTGGGGTTTGGTGATATCACCCCCCCTTCTCAAGATATGCCAACCTGTCTTGCCTACAATATTGCAAAATACTGGCCAGATTTCCTATTCTTGCTCATCAGTACTTCTGTGTTGAGAGCCTGAAGTGGGCTTAAGTCCCTGTACAGCCTGTGTACAGCCTGTGTGCACCCTGTGTGGTGTCACCATTCATTCGTATGGCTATTCTCCATAGTGTCATCTGAAAAACAACAGAGTTGGCAAAGCATTTTTAATTTATATAATTTATATAATATATATAGCAAAAAGTTAAAACTAACTGAATGTGTTATTTTCCATAGATCTTTAGATTTCTGAGAGAAGAAACCATAATTTTGGGTTGCCGGTTGCCCTCCGGGTGAGATTCAAGGTGTTGGTGTTAACATTCAAAGTCCTTTACGATACGGGTCCGGGGTACTTGCGGGAGCGTCTTCTGCCAACATCAAACACCAATCGCCCTGTGCGTGTGCACAGACGGGGACTCCTCGGGGTACCGTCGGCTAGACAATGTCAGCTAGCGGTGCCCCGGGGAACGGCCTACTCTGTTGCGGCCCCCGCCCTGTGGAACCAACTCCCTCTGGAGCTCCGGTTGGCTCCTGATCTCTGCTCCTTCCGCCATGATCTGAAGACCTGGCTGTTCAAACAGGCCGGGCTGGACTGACCTCCTGGGGTTTTTTAAGTATTTTAATGGGTTTTAGCGATTGGGCTTATCAATCTAATTTTGTTTTAAATATTTATTGATTGTTGTACTGTTTTAAGCACTTGAGTCCTTGGAGAGTGACATATAAGTCCAATTATAAATAAATAAATATAAATAAATAAATAATTTTAAATAACAATAATTGTTGTCAAAATTTAAAATTTCTAATGAATGCTGACATTATAAGAGAAGGAATTTTAAAATGCCCACTGAAATAAAAGGAGCTCATCTGTGTTCTCATACTAGAAGCTCTGGGAGTGATAATCATTTTTTCCTTGGGTTATTTTAGATTTTTGCTCTTAATATCAAGAACTGAGAGTTCTATTTAATGCTATAAAGCAACCCTGAATAAATACAAATAGTATAATTTTCTTCTGCTGTTACATCCTCCCACAGTGGTGAGTGTAATTAGGAAAAAGCTACATTGCATGTTTTGAATAGTGAATGCATCTGATTGTTAATCATTATATTTACATAGTTTATATGAAAAATATTTGAATTAATGAATGCCTTGACTTTCTTTCTTTCTTTCTTTCTTTCTTTCTTTCTTTCTTTCTTTTTTCTCATTAATATTTGAACTGAAGTATTGTAATATTACAAATACAGTTTTACACTAAATCCGTAATGCCATATTTGTATATTTGCAGAAAGCATATTTGTTTTCTGGCTTTACTGAAAAAAGAAGTAGACATATATTGGGAATATCGAAATAAAAATCAAAGAGACATTATTTGGAGAAACATAACATCTTATAGAGAGGATAAAAAGAAACATGCATTAATATGTGATGTATTTGTTAAAGAAATGATAAACTACAATATTTTTTAAAGATAATGGAAAATTACCCCTCTGAAGTTTAATCTGCAAAATACAGAAAACAATCGTTCATATTAATTCTATGTATTTTTTCATCAGAAATGTTACTGGTTTCTGTAAAAAGACATTAGATAAAGAATGTATGCAAGACAAAATTTCATCTGTGCAACAAATATAATAACTGCCTGCTTTATAAACTGAAGTACAAACAAAATGGAAGAAATGCTTTAGCTATTTTTGAAATACAGTAAGACGTGTAAAACAATTCCTTATCTTTCAACAACCTCAATCATCTAAAGGAGGGAGAAATTGGGGGTAACTGATATTTAATAAAACAGTTTAAATATGTCATTTTCATGTCTGAAAGTTATATCCAAAATGAATAACGGGTAATGGAAAAGCAAAATGCTTTTGAGTTTTTCTCAGAAATACTGCCACTTGGTTCAGTGACTAAATATTTATTATTAAATATTTAATAGTATTACTTTGTTTTATTTATTAATTTTTATGCCATTTATCTTCCACCACAATGTAACTTTTATTAAAAGTATTTTTAATACCATTTTAAAATATCCTCCTGGGTACTTTAGAACATATTTTGGCCCATCATCACAATGCTGATGTAGACATTGAACATCTGTGAAATTACTTTTTCCCAAATGGAGCCTCTGTTGTGAATATAGTGACATGATGACTTCAGATGAAAATGTTGCATTTTGACCAATGTTCCTTTGACAATTAACTGTTTCCCCCTAAAGGATAAGATAGCTCTATAAACAACAATAAATTATATAGCTTTAAAGATAAATTTACTGTGCAGATAAAAACATGACACTGATGCCAAAATGGTCTTCCATCAGTGTGCATTCCAATTCATTATTGCATGTCATCCAATATTTCTAAAGATTTACTTTGCTGCATTCTAAGAAGACCTACGCAGCCTATGGTGGATTTAAACGTAATACACAAAATTATCTGCTACAATGTCCTACAAGTCAATGACTACTTCAGCTTCAACCGCAACAATACAAGAGCACACAACAGATACAAACTCAATGTTAATCGCTCTAAACTTGATTGCAGAAAGTATGACTTCAGCAACAGAGTGGTCAATGCCTGGAATGCACTACCTGACTCTGTAGTTACATCCTCAAACCCCCACTCCTTTAACATCAAACTATCCACTATTGACCTCACCCCATTCCTAAGAGGTCTGTAAGGGGCGTGCATAAGTGCACCATCATGCCTCCCATCCCTGTCCTATTGTCCCCATTTAATCATACCTGTCTTTTATATTCTTACTCATGTTTATACTTATACCTATTATTTTGCAAGCAATTGACAAATCAAATCAAAAAATAAAAAATAAATAAAAAGAATGTTATAAATGACAGTGAGAAGCCTGTTAGAGCCTTCAGGAATCCAAGAGGAAAATATTATTCAGAAAACTTAAATCCTGGCTGTAGCACCCTATTTCAAGCAACTGTGCTTTTATTAATTGCTACTGTGCAAATCCAGGAAGAGACCTATATGGTGTAGGGAAAGTGGGTGTGATGAAAGGTGCTGTAAGTGTACCCATGTATGTGTGCAGAGTCTTTCTCCCCTTTGAATTCAGATCACTAACTATTACTTAATAAAGAATGTGTTAATTCCTCTGAGAGTTTTCTAGCACTTTTGGCTGCTGGTCCATATCTGGACTTTAGAAAATGTTTTTGCTTAAATTTTTGCCACTCTGCTATTTTTAGCAAATTATCAAACTTGCCATTAATCATGATTTAATCCTATTAGTAGAGTCAAGTTCTACTTGCCACACTTCTCCCAGGATCTTTAATAAATGCTTGCCTTACTATTTTCTACTTTTGGTACCCAATAAACCTAATTTAGTCTGGTCATAAGGATCAAAATGAAGTTTTGCTGCTCCAGGACCTGCCAAAATTGTGGGACTGCTGGATATCCTCCAATTTGTAAATGTTACCAGATAATATTGATTGCAAGATGGATTGACCCCTGAAGTTAAATTTCCAGTAAGAAAAAACTGCCATTTATTAATTTGAGACAGTTAATCAATTTCAGAATAGAATTCAAAGAATCCTGGAGGTCATCTAGTCCAATTCCCTGCTCCCTGCTTATCCTATACCATTTCAGACAAGTGACTGTTCAGTCTCTTCTTAAAAACTTCCGGGATGAAGCTCAAAACCTCTGAAGTAGTGAACATTCCATTAGTTAATTGTTTTCACTATCAGGAAGTTTCTCCTTAATTCTAGGTTGCTTCTCTACTTGATTAGTATCCATCCCTTATTTCTTATCTTGCCTTCTGGTGCTGTGGAAAATAAGTTGACCCCCTTGTGGGAGCTCCTCAAATACTAGAACATTGTTATTTTGTCACTTGTAGTCCCTTTTTTCTCCTAGACTAGACATTGTTAGTTGTTAGAGACCCAACAACTTACAATATAAATTTAAACCTGGCAGTCACGAGAGCAATCATATCAACTCAAATCTTAAAAGCACAATTGTTACACAATCTAACCAATGGATTAAAAAAAATGAAGATTTTATTTCTTTATTTAAAAGATTTGTATGGCTGCCCATTTTTAACCACAACTCTGGTCAGCTCACAATAATAATAAAAGGACAAAATTGTAAAAACAAAACCTCATAAAAATAAAAACAAAAATAATTGGTGCTTGCTAATGATGAGAAATATATGGGATACAAATATTATTTTCAAAACTAGATGTATTTGTTCAGTTACATCACTTCCTTTAAAAATGATAAGGCAACCATCCCTATAAAGTAATATTTTGCAATGAAAAGGGAAAAAACATTCAAGGACAAATGCAAAGTATTGGATTAGATTTACAAAAATCAGTGTTTGCACACACCCAGTTCTACACAGGAATGCACAGGTCAGTTCAGGGGATAGCTTAATATACTAGAAACGTTTACTGTAAAGAAGGAATGCATATTTCAAAAGTAATCTTCAAAGAAATACTGGCCTTTACATAATGCATCGTTCTGACCTGAGGGAGAATGCCTCACTAGCATTCTTTTGCGTAACTAATTTCTAATACAAGGTGTACTTAAATAACATCCCAAGGCTTTTTAATGATAGCAGAAAAAAAGGATATCGGCACTATTTACCTGATGAGCTGAGGTTTCCAAATACCATGCTAACTGTCTTGAGGACTGAATCAAAGTTTGCCAGCCTTGTTATTTATTTCAGCAATCGAGTATAGAATAGTCTTCATGCAGCCTTTACTGATGGCAAGATCTGAAAGTCATTCAAGTCAGATGAAATTTTATGCAGGAACATGTTCCAGCATAGAGGAAGGAAGCAAACAAAAGTGTATTGCTTTGTGCAAAATGCATGACTTTTGAATAAATTTGGATCTTTTGTCACCAGAACCAGGGTATGATGGTGATGATAATATACCGAGCTATATAATGTTTCCATTTCTAAGAAAACAAGTTCCAGAAACTAAGTTTGCAAATGCTGCATCCCCAAGAAAATGATTAGAATGTTAGTCCCCAGGGCGTCATTATAGAGTGCAATTTGTATTTAAATTTCTATAACCCTTAAGCACAAAAAAAGTGCTTGTTTATAAGTATGGATATGCTGTTTCCCATTTATGGACAATGTTTATCCTTTTCTCAAGGATCAGCATTTTATTACTTAGGAAGTTTGCATTGCAGATCGCCATATGCTGTTAGAAGTAGTTGTTCTTTTGTTCTTTTGTTGCTGTTTTTTTTTTCTTGCTTTATTTTAGCATTGTCTTTTCTTGTATGGCCAAGGCTTTTAGTTAAGGCTGTGAATATGATATATTTTTATTATTATTCAGACCCTTTCATTCTGCCTTGTAAAAGGGTAGAAAACAAAGAACTTTGCTATGTTTTGAAAATAGCAACATTTTGAAAGGAATCCATACAACTTCAGAAATATTGGTATGATTAATCTGAAGTTGCTTCTTTTTAATTTTATTTTTCAGCAAAAGAAAGAAGGAATATTTGAATGAGCTGTAAATTACTCATGTGTCCACGGATGAAGAGGTCTTGACATTCCATTTTGATTTCAGAATACAAGGGAGAATTTATAAAACACATTTAAAAAAAAAATAAGCCAGCTATCCTCTAATAATATTGAATGAAATCTTCAAAGCAATCAGCTCAGCCTTCTTTTTCTTTTGCAAAATCAACGGTAGTTTGTCATCAGGCAGGAATTGATTTTATTTTCTTTGCTATCCAACTTTCTTTTAACCTTTCAAATCGCTTGTATAATTATTTTAATGAAATTACCCCTACCGTTCTGCAGGCTCTGATTGTATTTTACACTGATTAAGAAGCAAAATAACCTCTTCTAAACAGAACACTTTTATGTTCCAACTGCTGTGTTTATGCAAGATAAGACAGAATCTAAATCGGACAACAGAGAATCAAATAGTATAGGGAGATGTCCCAAACCCAGCATTTGCTGGCAATCAGTTCAATAGTATTTTCTTGCAGGTATCCATATGAGTGTATTTATATAGCATTTGGCTAATCTTGGCTGATCCCAAAATGTTAAGCAGAATTGGACCATGTTGGCATTTGAATGAGAAACCATTTGGGAATCCTACAGCTGTAGATTAGTCTGGAAAGTAAAACAAAACCAACCAAACAAACAAACAAAAAACCCAACCAAAACCAGGAAATAGCACACGGCATGCATAATATCGGCAAGAAAGCTACATAAATATGCCCACAGTTAAAGAATCCAGCTGTTCCATAAAATTGTGTTAACCACATTATCAGAGAAGTAAAAAAAATAATCTCCACCTGCTGCCACAGTGCTTTAATTTTAGTATTTATTACTGAAAGTCCACTTTATTTCATAAATGTTGGTCTGAAACAGAATAGTTTTGTGACTGAAAGGCATATACTTCTTCAGTCTTTCTCCTTTTCAATGTATAGGGGTGTCTTTTTAATCTATTTATACTAGGGTTCTTCAATCTTTGCCACTTTAAGATGTGTGGACTTCAACTCTCCTGAATTTCCCAGCTTGCACAGCCAACTGGGAAATTCTGGGATCTGGAGTTTCCACATCTTAAAGCTCAGGTAAGAAACACTGAATTATATAAATGGTTATTTTGGCTATTGCTTCTGCTAAGAGAATCCATACTGGCATCAGAGCTTCTCCCAGCTCCCGGAGCACACTTTTTACTGACCTACAATGTTCCCGTCATTGTATCATCAGTTTCATTATGGCTGCTATAAAAATGCTTTAGCTACTGAGTATGAATGGAGCTGTAGATAAGACTCCCATTTCTTATTTCTTGCCTGCAGAGCACAATGCACAAGTACATAATTGAATGGAATTCATTCAGTACTATTGTCGGTGTATCCTAAATCGGCCCTTCAGAACCGTCTCTTTCGGTCAAGGGCCACATTTGATCAGAGAATGGCATATTAAGGGATCCAATAAAACAAGAAGAAGAAAGAAAGGAGGTGCCTGTGTATGTGTGGCTTAGTTTTGTGTGTGCAAAAAAGGGCTTAACTAAGAAATGAATTATATATGATGTGTGCATTTAATGAATTTCCCCCATCTGTCACATTAAAGCTACAATACAGCCACAACTTTTAGAGTCTCTCAGTGAGCCACACACAGCGTTTTTGGGGTGTTATAGGTTATGCTGCTTTAAATGAATCACATCTCTACTTAAAATGTCAGCTGCAGATTAATTGGGTTGCTGCTTTATTCTATATACAGTAATGTCACCGGTGGCAAGCCTATATATGTTACTGTCAAAATACTGCACGTAGGTTACCCTCTTGTTCATGATACATAATAATATGCCTTGTTCTTTTTTTCCCATTAAAAACATGAACAGGAGAGAAGGTGGTGGGAGGGAGAGAGGGGAAAAAGAGTTTTTTTGGAAGTACAAAGAAAAGACTATTGCAGCATAGCTTTTCTGTGAGGTTTCCTGTACTTTTCATCAATATGCTTTAAGCTTGATCTGCTTCAGTTGATGGAATAAAGTAATTAAGTCTCTCTGCTCATTACAAAGTAAGTACATTTGTGAGCTGAGAAGGTCCTTTGAGCCAAACAGCCTGCCAGATGTACAGCAAAGCCCTGTGAAATGTAGGGTTAATACTCCAAGACAGGCAATGCAATCTCTTGGGAGGTGTGCTGGACACTGGAGCCACATCATCCCCTTAACCTATTTGAAAGAACACTACAACTCTTCTCAGCATCTTCTGAAGGTTTCTATTCTCCTGTCACTTCCAATACTGGCAAAATATAAAGGCATTGAAAAGGCAGCTCTTGAAGTGTTAGAATAGATCAGTGTTTTTCAACCATGGCCACTTTAAGACGGGTACATTTCAAGCTCCTAGAATTCCCCCATTGCTGTCTGAGGGATTCTGGGAGTTGAAGTCCAGACAGCTTAATGTTGCCGAGGAAACCATGAGATTACATTGCTGAGATGTCCAAACTAGGCCCAGTTTATTGAATCTGTGGTATGTAATCATTTGATATTACTGGTAGTCCTTGACTTACAACAGTTCATTTAGTGACCGTTTGAAGTTACAACGGCACTGAAAAAAGTGATTTACAACCATTGTTCACACTTATGACCATTGCAGAATCCCCATGGTCATGTGATTTACATTCAGATGTTTTATAGCTTTTAAGGAAGGAGCTGAGGGAGACATTCAGCAACTAACAGTGTTTATTGTAACAAGGAATCAGATTACCCATGGCAGCCGCTAACTAACAGAATGGCCAGCTGACAGGCAACAGCTGATACCATCTGACAGCTCCCTTTTATAGTTAGCTTTCAGATGGCTCAGCCAGTAGGAATGAACTCCAGCTCCTGCTCAAAGTGCATACCAGATCGGGAACTTCCATAGAACACAGTACTCCTTTTTCCCAGCTAGGAGCATGCGTAGTCATTTAGGTAGGCGGGGCGTCTCCTAGCTCACCCTGACCTACGCAGTTCAGTTTGAACAGCCAACAGAAAAGGATCTGCTGTAAGACCCACAGTCTCCAGTAGAAGCGGCGTTGGAGTTCTTGCCAGGGATGACTCAGATGGTAGGCCTGTTTCCAAGTGCAGCTAGTTCATCATCTTGAACCTCAGGTCATCAAGCTCCACGCTTTCTGGTTGCCTTTCCTCTGCAAGCTCATTCCCTGAAAGGTGACCTGGGGATGTACTCCAACGACCTCTTAATTGGTCGATATGGCAATGACATATTCTGCCATCCTGTAAACTTATTTTGTAAAATACAGGGCCCATAATAGCTACCACTTGGCCTGGTACCCACAGAGGACTACCTGCAAAATTCCTAGCATAAACAGGATCATCTACCTGGAAAGATCTAACCTTGCTATAAGAATCTAAGAGAATTGATGGTGCATAGCTTGGGTGTAGCCTGTCCAAATATTCCTAAGCCTCCTTCCCATTAGTAATTCTGCCAGGGAATGATTCATCACCGAACTGGGGGTGATGTGCTGAGACAGTAAATATTTGGCTAGTTTTGAATGCCAATTCTCACCTCCCAGTCGTCCTAAAACTTCTTTGGCTGATCTCATGGTTCTCTCAGCCTGACCATTCACTGCTGGGTGATAAGGAGCTATCAGGCATGTCTGACCCACATCTTGGCTAAAAACAATTCAAAATTAGCTGCTGTAAATTGTGAACCATTGTCTAACACAAGAATATCAGGGAACCCATGGATTACGAACAGATGCTCTAGTGCTTTGATCACAGCTTCTGATGTAGTCATGTGCATGAGGGTCAACTCTACCCATTTGGAATAAGAGTCAACTATAATTAGGAATGTGCGGCCTTGGAAGGGGCCTGCTAAGTCTATGTGGACCATGACCACCGGGTCTTAGCCGATTCCCATTCTCCCAGACTGGCAGCTGGTGGGGCTCATCTTAATAACTGACATGCTTGGCAGGTTTTGACCTTAGTTGTGATATCTGTGTCTATGCCTGGCCACCAAACATAGCTTCTTGCCAGGGCCTTCATCCTGGATATTCCTGGATGCCCCTCATGCAGATTATCTATTATTCTGGGTCTCAATTGGCTAGGGACAATAACTCAGCAGCCCCACAATAGACACCCTTGCTGGGTGGATAATTCATGCTGCCTGGCTCTGAAAGGAATTAATTTGGTATCTAATGGTCCTTCCGGCTACCCCCTCCTCACCCAGCCCAAAACTTCCAGGATTAGATGAAAATTGTGCAATATCCATGGCAGTTAATGGTAATTGTTGATCATCCAGTAAAAGTACTGCTGCTGAAGGCATGGGCTCTACAACCTGGGTTGGCAAGGGGCAGTGGCTTAGAGCATCTGCATGGTTTCCCTGCACTGTGTGATAATGTGTAGGAATAGGCAGCAAGGAATAGTGTTGATCGAGTCATTCTAGGAGATAAAACTGTAGGGCTTTGACGATCTCCGGACAGGATGCCTAACATGGGTTTATGGTCGGTCACAAGCTCAAATCAGTGACAATAAAGGAACTCGTGAAACTTTTTTACAGAAGCGATGGCTACTAGGGCCTCTTTATCAATCTGAGCATAATTTCTCTCAGTACTGGACAAAGTTCTTGAAAAATAAGCTGTCAGGACTTCCAGGGGCTTTTTGGCAATTTGTGTGCAAGAACAGTGCAGATAATTTATTATATAAATTCCAGGTAGTTCTCAACTTAAAACCTTAAGAGGCTTGGTGGTGCAGGCTGTTAAATGCCTAGCACTTAAGTTCCAGCTGCCTACAATTACTGTAGGCTCGAATCCCACCAGGCTCAAGGTTGACTCAGCCTTCCATCCTCTCGGGGTAGGTAAATTGAGGACCCAAGATTGTTGGGGGCAATAAGCTGACATTGTAAAAATGTCGCTTAGTAATAAGCAGGCATATACAATGGAATGAAGGCTATTGATGAGCGCATTGGGTTGTATCCCAAAAACTTGTCAGCTGCCCTGAGTCTTCGGAGAAGGGCGGCATATAAATGTAATTTAAAAAAAAACATTCATTTGGTGACTGACGGCAGTGAAAAAAGAGACATGGCTGATCCTCACACTTACAAACATTGCAGCCTCCCAACAGTCATGTGATCAAAACTTGAGCACTTGGTAACCAGCACATATTTATGAAGGTTGCAAAATCCTAGAGTCATGTGATCACCATTTGTGATCTTCCCAGCTGGCTTCCAACAAGCAAAGTCAATGGAGGAAGCTGGATTGATGTGATTTGCTTCTTCCACAGCAAATAAAGGTCATCAAATTAACCACAATTCACTTAAAACTTAGCAACAGAAATTCTGGTCCCAATTGTGGTTATAAGCCAAGGACTACCTGTACATTAAGGGATGTGGTGGCTCAGTGGCTAAGACGCTGAGCTTGTCAATCAGAAAGATCAGCAGTTTGGTGGTTCAAATCCCTAGCACCACTTAATGGAGTGAGCTCCCTTACTTGTCCCAGTTTCTGCCAACCTAGCAGTTCAAAAGCATGTAAAAATGCAAATAGAAAAATAGGCACCACTTTGGTAACAGCGTTCCACGTGCCTTCGGCGTTAGTCATGCCGGCCACATGACCACGGAGATGTCTTCAGACAGTGCTGGCTCTTCAGCTTTGTAACGGAGATGAGCACCACACCTACAGCCAGAAATGACTAGAATGTATGTGCAAGTGGAACCTTTACCTTTACTTGTACATTAAATGCATGAACTGGTTGTCATTTTCTAACAAACACTTCCTTCCTTATTTCACAAATGACATTTGAATATTCCTAAACAGAATAATAATTTGATTAGTCTATAGAGATTGAGTTTTGATAGGCCCTATATAGCCCCAGTGTACTGGGCTTGTGAAATTCTTATCTGTAATGCAGTTGAATATTTTTTTACCTACCTTTACTCACTGCTTCTCATTCTTTTCCAGCACTTTGCATAATGATGCTTATTTTTCCAAAATGGAATTGTGTGATGGATATATAAATATGTATGTATTCCTCGTCTGGTGCTTCTACATCCTTAAGAAAGATTAAGAAAATACTTTCAACTGTTCCTCCCAGGGAAGCATACTTTAAAATATCAAATTTCTCCAGTGGAAGTTGTTGGTTTCTTAAAATCCTTACCTATCCCACCAAGCCTCAAAATACAATTATCTTAATATAAAACAGTAGCTGGTGAAAATGTTTTAAGAGGAAAAACACATATTCTGCATAATCTCTTCTGATAAATACTGTGGTCATAGCATTGCAGAAAAGCAGAAGTTTCTTTAGAATTTCTTTTTAAAAGACAACTTCATGCGCAGTTTGTAAATACTAAGTTTTCCTGCCCACTTTGCTCCTTATTTGATATTTATATTTCGCATTCTTTTTTCTTTAAGCTGCCATTCACTTCAGCAGATAGAAACTGTGCGGGCAAGTTAATCCTGTGCTTAGTTGGATGCCCTAGACTTAATTTTGAGTACAAAAAGGTGACATATTAAAGGGAGCAAGTAGTTTCCATGTAATGCAAAAATCAGAAGTAATGCAGCAGTCTCTTTCCACTCGATGAGACCTTCTGTGGGTGGGAAAACTCACCCCTGCTCCTGGTGACAGGAAGCATCTCCAGTGTTTTCATGTTACTACTTCAATTCAGACATGATGGGTCAGAGGGTGGAAAAGAAAACCTGGCTCCTCAGAAAAAAATGTCAATGTCTTTTTTTAAATGTTGTTAAGCTTTGCCAAAGCTGTGTGTGCACCCTGGATGCAGAGGATCAATAGTATGTGGGAGACTGCTTGTGAATGCAATGAACTGAAGTGTGATAGACTCAATAACTATTTCTGGAATGAAGCTTCCCCATTAAAATAGGGGCCACTGAGTTCAAGAAATGTTTTTCAAGCATCCACTGAGATCTTCCTGGCTCCTACACTATTTTTCCTTTCCTAATCAATAGAGTGCCAGTATAATATCTCCACCAAAATTGGGGCTTTAAATGAACCACTGGCCGCTCCTTTTATTTGGGTGTTCAAATTAAAAAAAAAAACAGGATTATTTTAATTGTGAGCAAAAAGCCATTCATTGTTGCTGTTGTTATTATCCAAACTGATCCACAGAAATCAAACAGTTAAAACAAGAAAGCCTTAGTATTTTTCTTCAAGTTCATTTGCACTATAATAAGAATAACATTAAGACTTATTAGGAATAAATGTGTTAAAGCTTATTTTGTCTCAGTAGAGGAGAAGTGCTGAAGAACTTGCAATTAATTCCCTACCCTATGTAAACACTTGCTCACACCCCTATATATGCTCCAAGTCAGAGTCAGTCCCCTAGTTACCTTGAGTGTTGGCCAGTTGCTGAAGGCTTGCTGTCTTAAAGGAACAGGCTGATCATTTAACCAACTGCACTTATTTCACTGATCCAAAACCTTTGTATTTCTAGTCACCCTCAGCTTCCTGCCACCTTCCTGCTTGTTTTGTTCATTGTCATCTTGTGTGATAAAAAAAAGACTTTCATAAGAAAGAATTTTATACATTTCTGCAAAGTTTCCTGGAGGAGACAGGGAGAAAGAGAGCGGGGGACGGAAGGAGGAAGGAGGGAGAGAGAGAAATGTAGTGCAGTATAATGTAAGGTTGCCTGATGTAGTACTGGCAATGCAGTGTTGAACATTAAGGTGATGTCAACCCTAAAGTGGACTTGACTGAGGCCATCTTTCTGGCTTTAGGGTTACCACAAGGCAGAAGAGGGGACAGGGAGAGGGAAATAGTTAGCTGGGGTTTGCAGTCAAAACAAAAAGTTTTTCCTGTGGGAACCAAGGTCATTCCAACAGGTGGTTGGGAGAGGAGGATTGAAGTAACCCGACAACCAGCCAGCACCTCTATTGCACAATGTGACTGATGGCTTGGAGGAAGGGGAAAACTTTCATTTTTAATCAGGTGAAAACCGCAGGAACTTTCAAAGTTAGTTTTCACCAGTTGTGCCAATCTGATGTATCCAATAAACTGTTCTTTGAGCAATCTACCTGCCTCAGAGTTCTGCTTTCAATGGGTGCATTACTTGGAGTGCTGACAGGTGACATATTTCACTGAAGCTGAAACTAGCTTCTAAATACATGATGACTGTCACACATTTACAAATTCTGGTATGATACAATTTGGTATTGCAGAAAAGTTGAGCACAAAGCAAGAAAGAATGAAGCATTAAACTAAATATGTAGAATGCAGGATGCAAGATTGAAAGTTTGGGGAAGAAAAGCATTCCCAGATTTATAGGCATTCCCAGATACATAGCATTACCAGATATATAGATATTATAGTGTTAAATATGCATGACGCTGTATTTACATGTGTTATGTGATATGCAAAATGGAGTCTGATGCCAGACTCCACTCATTGGTTCAGCTGCTGGCGGGAAGATTTGAATCCCATCAGTGGCTGAAGTATTGGACAGCACTGGCTATAAAAAAGCTGGCACCTACCACATTTGTTTGCTTTTTGATTCCAGCTTTAAAATAGTTTCTTCGCACTCCTGAGTCCTGCTCCTTCCTCATCCACACCCATTTAACACCAGCGATGAAGGTGGGATTCTGAGGGAGACAAGGACCTCATGGGCACCACGGCCATTTTCCAGCTGAATCACAAACTCGACCGTTCCAATCAACAGTGAACCAACATGGCCCACCAACCCCTATCGATCCCATTCGAGCCAACCAAGGAGAAGTGGTCCTTGTACATGGGAAGATTCAACCTAAACTTGGAGGTGAACTAGACGCAGGCAGCATCCAACGCCAAGAAGAAGGCTTTCTTTTTGACCTATTGTGATTCAGAACTCTATGAACTAGCCAAAGCCCTGATTGCAGATGAGCTGGCAAACGTTTCCTGGGACAAGCTACAATGAGCATTGAAGGGGCATGCCTGGCAAACCGGAATGACTTCTACATCTGGAGCCAAAAAGAGGGGCAAAGCATAAATGATTTCATGGCCGCATTGAGGAGACTATCAAAAAATAGTAAATTCTCAAACACTGAAGAAATGATCCAGGACTGGCTAGTCCTCGGCCTCAGGGACTTAACCTTGTAGAAGAGACTGTTTGCAAGGAGGACGTCTCATTCAAGGAGGCCCTGAAAGAAGCGAAAGCCGCGGAAGCCTCCGACAGTTCTGCAGCCTGAGTCAAGGGCAACAGCAAGGTCCACGCCACCCATGTCATGAGGAGGGCACCACGTAATTCATCCTGCTCTGAAAGCAGCGACGTGAGGAGGAAGATGTACACCGGGTAAAATCCAGGAAACCCAGAACCACCAAGGGAGCCGAGCCAAGCCTTGCAGAGACTGCGGAGGGAACCATCCCTGCTCTGCCTGCTGTTTTAAGGAGACCATCTGCAGGCAGTGCGAGAGGAAAGGCCACATTGTGGAAGTCTGCAGAGCCAGCCAACCAATGGACAAACAGAGCCACAGGGCATACTCTCCAACCAGGCAATACAAGGATCGGAAGGCATTTGGTGTGAAATTCAAAAAACAAGATAGCACTCAGGAGGAAGATACCCACCATACCTTTGTTGGCTATGCACATGCCCACGTGGGACACACAGACACTTTTGAATCCAACAAGATCCTCACCAAGGTGAGGTTGATGGGAGTTGGATGGATGGCCCGATGGAAGTTGACTCCAGTTCTTAGATATCAATGATTTTCTGAGCAGCTGTCCAGAGGATCAACCCCCACATTAGCCAGAGCCAGCTCCTGCCACAACGAATAATATTAAAGGATTATCAAGGCTGCAAAATACCAGTGGTGGAGAAGAAAACCTGCCATGTGGAATACGGAGACTTCCAGGGAACCCTGCCACTGATCATCATGAACCGAGATCTCCCCAGCCTCCTAGGGAGAGAATGATTTGTGCCGCTGCAGATCAGCCTCACTGGCATCCACACAACAGCAATGACTAGAGCAAACAGCGAAAGTGACAGAGATGCTTTGGAGAGGGAATTCCAGGACGTCTTCAGCAGTGAACTGAACAAGTATAAAGGGACCCCTATCAGTTTTAACCTCAACCCCAACATAGCCTCTGTCAGACTGAAGTCCCGGAGAGTCCCTTTTGCTTTGCTGCCCAAGGTCGAAGAGCAACTAAACAAGCTGGTAGCTCAAAGGGTCCCCGAACCGGTAGACCACATGAGATGGGAGACCCCTATAGTGAACCCCGTGAAGCCCAATGCGTCAGTCCAGATCTGTGTGGACTACAAGAGTACCCTGAACCTCGCACTGCAACAGAGTGCATTTCTGGTACCAGTAATCTAGCACCTATTGCATTCCTTGGGCCGGGGCAAAATTTTAGCTAAATTGGACCTAGCACAGGCATACCAACAATTGCCTGTGGATACAGCCACCACTAAAGCCCAAATGATTGTGACCCAAAAGGGCGCATTCAAGTGCAACTGGCTGCAATTTGGGGTTAGCATAGCCCCCGGCCTATTCCAAAGCATAATGGAAAGGCTATTACAAGATCTGCTGGGAGTAGTCCCCTATTTTGACGATGTAATAATCTCAGCCGGAGACAAACCCCAGCTAATGAAGAGGGTCTGAACAGTACTAGAACGATTCCAAGAAGTGGGGCTTAAGTTAAAAAGGGACAAATGCTACATTGCCATACTGAGCGTAGAGTTCTTGGGGTTTCTAATCAATGGGTCAGGCATCCAGCCCAAGGACAGCAAGATGAAAGCAATTAAAGAAACCCCCATCCCACAGAGAAAGCTGAACTTCAAGCTTTCTTGGGATTACTAAACTTTTATAACATATTTCTGCCACAGAAGGCGATGATAGTGGAGCCATTCCATAGACTGCTACACAAAAATATAATGTGGAAGTGCCCCCCTGAAGACACCATGTTCAACAAAATAAAGAACATTTTAACATCAGACACCGTACTAATGCAATACAGTGAAACCCTGCCAATACGGCAGGGAAGCCGTTGCCGTCGTAGCTGGAATGAAATGTTTTCATGAATACCTATACAGCAGACGCTTCAAGTTGGTCACAGACCACAAGCCACTGCTTGGCATTCTCTTGGGAAACAAACCTACACCCAACATTTTATCACCGAGAATGCAAAGATAGACAGTTTTCCTGCACAGACCAGGAAAGAACATTGCACATGCTGACGCACTCAGCAGGTGCCCCCTGCCAGACTTAGTGGAAGACCCAGCCCCCGTGACTTCTGTATTCCTTGCAGAACATCTCAAGCCGGGCTTATTGATGGCAGCAGACATCACGAGACTCACCACGAAGGACAAAACGTTGGCATGAGTTTTGAACTGGGTATGGCGGGGCTGGCCAGACAAGATGGAGGGAAGGAATTCAAGCCATTTAAAAACAGGCAGCTAGAGCTGTCAGCATTAAGGGAGTGTTTGTTATGGGGAGACAGGGTGGTTGTACCGCAGCCGTTAAGGGAAAGAGTTTTGGGATTGCTACATGAAGGGCACCCCGGGATGGTAAAAATGAAGGCCCTAGCAAGGAGTTACATCTGGTGGCCAGGGATAGACAGAGACATTGAGACCTGGGTCACCAAATGCTCACCATGTCAGGAGTCCTGATCCACCCCTCCCACAGCACCCCCCTTCAAGTGGGAAAAGCCCTCAGCACCATGGGGTCTCTAGACTTTGCAGGATCCTGCCAGAGGCAAACATTTCTAATCATGGTTGATGCCTACTCTAAATGGTTGGAGGTGGTCATCATGAAATTCACTACAGCCAAGGCAATGTTCAGAGCATTGCGAAAAATATTTGTCATCCATGGGCTACCCGATGTGCTGGTTTCAGACAATGGCCCGCAATTCACAGCACAACAATTCAAAAGCTTCCTTGCCCAACTGGGGATCCAACATGCCCTATTGGCACTGGCTCACCTGGCCATGAATGGGCAAGTGGAGAGAATGGTCCAAGAAATACTAAAAAAATTAGGCCCCGGCGATTGGCAGGAAAAAATTGACAAATTGCTGCTAACACAACATAGCAACAAACAGAAGCCCAGCAGAAATGCTCATGAACAGAAAATTAAGGTCTGCCCTGGACAGGGTCCATCCAAACTACACAAACGACACCCCTCTAGACTGCACAGGGAGGTGCAGGACATTCACACCTAGAGATACAGTGTATGCATGCAACTACTCGGGAGGGGAAACCTGGGTCCCGGCAAAAATAATCAAAAGCACTGGACCCAGATCATACAGACTGGAGGTAGAAGGGGGAAAGACATGGAACAGGCACATAGAACAACTATGGGGCCGCATAGCTCAACCCCCACACCAAGCTAAACAACACAACTCACCTCCGGCAACAACGAGACCCCAGGAATTAGAAACCCCACAAAGGCACATAATAGTAAGGTCAATCCTGAACAGGATAGCGGAGGACTTATATGGGGGTGGAGGAGTCCAGCGTAGTATGTCTGAGGCATCTAGCTCAACAGAAACTGCCATGACTCTGGAAACTTTCGAGGTGCTTCCAAGGGCAGAGTCTAGAGCAGCGGCAGACCTGTCCACTCAGGCTGCCACCTAAGGAACAACTGAACCATGCAGGCTCACTCGCACCCACAGAAGCCCTGCCTACCTGAAGGACTACGTCAGCCACGTATGCGGTGATTGGTCAGTCTGAACTAAGAGGGGAGGAGTGTTAAATATGCATGATGCTGTATTTACATGTGTTATGTGATATGCAAAGTAGAGTCTGATGTCAGACTCTACTCATTGGTTCAGCTGCTGGCAGGAAGACTTGAAGCCCATCAGTGGCTGAAGTATTGGACAGCACCGGCTATAAAAAATCCGGCGCCTACCACGTTTGTTTGCTTTTTGATTCCGGCTTTAAAATAAAGAGTTTCTTCGCACTCCTGAGTCCTACTCCTTCCTCATCCACCCCCATTTAACACATAGCTTAATCTGCCCTAGCCCCAAAAGGCCTGGCAGTGGGAGTGAGGAAGGATGGATGGATGGGAAAGAAGCAAGCAAATTACTTTGGAGAAGATAAAGAGACCTAGTTGAGAAATGGGTGTCCATAGAGATGGCTCAAGAGTGTCAAAATGGCAGGCTGTAAGGAGTGACAGAGATGACCATAGAGAAGCAATGTGATGGCAGTAAGAAAATCATGATTTAAGCCCAGGACAAGAAGAAAACATTGCAAAGAAACTTAAACTGATTAGAGCTTAGCTTTCTTGGGCATGGGAGAGATGGAACACCCTGTCTGACTTTCAAGATTTTGTTACTAGACAAAATATTAATATTAATAAATTAATAAAGCAAAGTTCCAGTCATTTCTGTCTCCTGATCTGGCCTACCTCAAGGAGCTGACAAAGCCACAGCGGGAAGATTGAAGCCTTGAATCCTTTTGAAAAGGACCTGATAGCCAACACACCACCATAAAAAGGACTGAGGCTTTGATTAGCTAGTCACATCTGCCAGTTCGACCTCGTTGTAAGTCATTGTGAATATCTCTGGGAAATATAAAATCCCAACTTTAGGAGTGCCAAGAAAGACAAGAGAGAATGTCAGAGAACATTTTAAACCAGCAGGGTAGGCAAAGGAGTGCAAAGTAGTTGACTCAAAATGCTATGAAAACCTGTAGGAGAAGCTGAAAAGCAATTTGCAGATCAATCCCAAGAGAAGGATGTGAGGACCAGAAGGAGAAGAGGAAAAATAGGTTGAAGATCTGGCAGCAGCAAAGTGCAGGAAACTTGGCCAAAGAGAATCAGGTGAACCGATCTTGGAAGGGGGAATGCTTTGGTGACCAGACTATCCATTCAGTAGCTTAATAAAACATTGTGATTGTATTAATTGTATATTATACATGTGTCAGTATACACAGATATAGATAAATGCAGAAAATAATTCTTGATTATAGCTAAGGGATTCTTTATCTTATTGGGTGCTCCAAGAAACAAAGTAGACTGATTTAAAAGGTCAAGATAGTAGCCATGACCATTTTGGATGTTTTTTTTTCCTTTTCTGGTTCATTTGGGGAGGGGGTCATGTTATATTTATTCCATATTTGTGTTTCTGTTTATATCTTTTTAATGTTTTTACTTGTGAGCCACCTAGAATGTTTGAGCATCATTCAAATTTAACAATAAATAAATACAATATCTTTGTATTTAAGAATACAGTTTTTAAAAGGATACTATTTGTGGAGAGAGAAACATACTGCAATATTAAGGATATTTCACAGGCAGTTGGAAGTTTAAGTTCTGAATAGCAGGTAAATCAGGCAGTTGCAAATATATATATATGCAAATATATATATTCAACCGTGTGTGTGTGTGTGTGTGTGTGTGTGTGTGTGTGCATGTTCCAGCATAACTCTGGAACGCCTTGAGCAATTTCAACCAAACTTGGTACACAGATGACTTACCCTCTGGAAACAAATACTGTGGGGGTAAGACAGCCCTAATACCCCTCAGGGGTGTGTGTGTGCCTTAAAATGGATTCTACTGTGTAGCACAGCGGACTTGCCATGGTAACGGCTTCACAGTACTCCACAAGGGGCTCCCTCTCAGCCCTCCAAGGAAATGTCAGGTGATTGGCCAAGTGCAATCAAAAAAATGAAACACCAGCATAGACAAGAAATTCCCGAGGAGAGGAATAGAAGAGTTGCTGCGCGAGAGACAGTACAACAGCATGAGTCCCGACTGCAGAATTTTTCTGTCTAATACAGGATTGGGATAAATAAATACCCGGGCAATGCCAGGTTATCGGCTAGTCTAGCTATAATACTGGAATCAGTCCTGACTTTCAAGAGCTTCCTAAAAATGTGGCTTTTCTAAGTAGAATCTCTTCCAGCACATATATAATTTAATTTTATCAAGGCTGTTGTAAAATTTTCAACCACAGCAGGCAGAGCTTTAAGGGACAACTCTCCAGAAATGTCTGTAGAATGTGTCCAAAATCATCATCATCACCACCATCATCATCATCATCATCATCATCATCATCATCATCATCATCATCATCATCCTAGCTTGGATGATGCAATTGAGCTCCACCTCTTTTCTGTGTGCATATAATAAGAAGGGTAGTTTCAGTTGCACTGTTGGGGATATCACTGTTTTTGATTTTTCATAAGATATTGTGCAAATAGAGCTAGCATGCTTTATAAACAAGATGCTAAAGATAAAAAAGAATGTAATGAATCAATGTATAAGAAAAAATGTAATAAATCAGTAAATATTTTGTTTATAGAACATGGGAATTAAAGGCATACTTTGGAATGCTACCAGTGTTATGCTTTTGATTTTCACTAAAGCACACTTTGTTTTACTGTCCATAACTACACAAAATACTACAACAAGACACCTTATGGGTAGAAATGTGTGATGATCACTGAGATATCCAAGACTGGAAAAAAAATCCTCATGCCTTCTCACCATAGGGCAGCCTTGAATTAACTATTAAATGAGACAGCCCTTTGCTTAATACATCAAGAAGGGCATTGCACAATTCCCCTTCCCCCAAATTATCAGGCCCTCTTAATTTTTTTAATGTTAGTCTTGACTTTAGTTTTCTTTTTCTTTTTTGTATTTGCATTTTCTTCCTGTTATAGACATTTTATTAAAAGAATACATTAAAAGGTGTGGACACCACGAATGTTTTCTATTGATCCAGTTATCAACAAATAATTTGCAGGTATTGTTTACTGCTGTTTATTGTTAAATAAATATTTTTAAAACAAATTTTAAATATGAGAAAATAAATAATAAGTATTTAATATAATGGAGGTGGAGAGTGTCCATCCACCCTCAGGGATGATTTGGGGAAAATGAATAAGAATAGGAATAGAATGGATAGATAGATAGATAGATAGATAGATAGATAGATAGATAGATAGATAGATATGGAAGGATGACCATTGGTGGGTTATATTTAGGATATTAGTTAACCTTAATTTGGCTCTGTCATATGGAGAAAGAGTAGCCAATAGTGAATCAGACCAGCCTAGTAAGTTCACACTTACATCCAAACAGCATCCTGATGTCTACAACCAATATTTCTCTTACTCACATGTAGATGCTTCATTTTTTCATCTGCTTTGAAAACACCTCTCAATACATTAAAACTCAAAAAAGTAACAACAGCTATCAACAGTTTCCAACATGTAATTATTCCAAGTAAAATCGCAAAATATTTATTCAGTCATTTGTGACTAATTTACTCTGCCCTCCACAGAACATTTTTCGGGCAGCTCACAGAGTTAAATACATGAGATATAAACAAAAAAAACTAAACTAAACAGCTTTGGAAAAAGATTAGTAACAAGAAACAATAGCAAAATTCTATTTTAAAACCCTTACTGTAAAAAATAATAACCCAAAAGGAGGGGGGGACCACAAATATTAACCTGTTGGGAAAAAAACATAAAGTCTATGTTGTACCTTGCTGACGAATTTTCTTGGCTTCTGCAACATATCTGGATTACCCAAACCCAATGACAAAACTAAGTCTTTTAGTTAACACAAAAGTAAGCAGCATTTGATTCCACACAGAGTAAAGATATGTGACAAAATAGAGGTAGTCCTTGACTTATGACCCCAGTTGAGCCCAAAATTTATGTAGGTAAGTGAGAAATTTGTAAAGTGAGTTCTGCCCCATTTTATGACTTTTCTTGCCTCATTTGTTAAGTGAATCACTGCAGTTGTTAAGTTAGTAACACAATTCATTTGAGGTATGGAAAGCCAGAGGAGTTGCAAGCTGGTGAAGAGACAATCATTCAATGAATAAAAAAATATTTGTACACACATACACAGGTAGCTCTGAACTTATGACTGGTGACCATTCAAAGTTACAATGGACCTGTAAAAGGGCACTTATGATCTAGATCCAAAATTCTGATGGTCTCCCCCTCCCTGCTTTGGTTACATGGCTGAAGTCTAGATGCTTAACAATAAGGGCCACATCTATGTCCTGTGGCCATGTGACTGGATTTTACAATGGTTTTGCTGAAAACTGTCAGTTACTTCCAGTTCCAGTTTCATCAAAAATGTGCCCGTAATCAACCATTATCAAGAGTCATGGTGGTGCAGTGGTTAGAATGCAGTACTGCAGGCTACTTCTGTTGCTTTCCAGCTGCCTGCAGTTATGAAATTTAAATTTCACCAGGCTCAAATTTGACTCAGCCATCCATCCTTCCAAGGTCAGTAAAATGAGGACCCAGATTGTTGGGAGCAAGATGCTGACTCTGTAAACCGCTTAGGGCTGTAAAGCCCTGTGAAGTGGTATATAAGTCTAAATGCTATTGCTATTAGTTCAGATAACAACCACAACTGCTATGTTCCTTTTACAACTGCCACTTTCACTTAACAACTACTGCAAAAAAACATCATAAAATCAGGCCAGTCACATGAACAACCTGTTTTATAACTTTTATGATTAATATCTGATGTGGGCAGGTTCCATTATGGTTCTTAATTACCTGTACATGGTTTATATGTGGAAACATATATTACTCTACCCATGACCATTTCTTAAACATTTGACATTTCTAAGATATACATATTTCCTCAGACTGAATGCTGAGACCTGGTAAGTAAAATGCAGGATAATGTCTTTTTTTAGGAATAGTTTGTAGGCCCAAATCAAAGCAAATACAGTACTAAATGAGAGAGTTGAAGAAACAATTTGATGACTCTTTTTTTACTTTTCCAGTTGTGAGGAATAAAATGAATCCTGTTACTTTCCATAATTCGAAATAATCCTCACACTTCAGAAATGAACTTTATAAGGAAAAGACAGAATGTCTAACTTGGTCTTTTCCTTTGGAGTCTAGATTTGTCTTGTGATACCCTTCTTCAATCACTGCAACTTGATTGTTTTCTTCCTCCTGAATTTCTTCTATCAGGCTTCTAAAGAAAGGTATGGAGATGCTGCCATTTGGGGAAAGCATTGCTTCTTTAAAATTCACAGCAATTCCTGAAAGAAAGAAAGAAAGAAAGAAAGAAAGAAAGATCTTTTCAACATTTGCTAACCAACAAGGGAACCAAAACAACCATTTTAGATGACCAAATCTTGTTACAGCCAAATTAACTGTGCTGTCCTTTTAAAAAGTAAACAATGCATGCTACTTGCACACTAAAATCAATCCCACTAGATCAAAGCAGTCAAATACTGATAAGGAAAATTTGGGGATTTGGCCTTGTCTACATTTTAGGGGGAATTACCTAATTTTCTCTATGAGAAATCAGGTGACCATTTTATTAGGACCAGAAATCCCTAATAAAAAGAAAGAAAGAAAATCGCAGTTCCCATCATCCCTGCCAAGCTGGACAGACAGATAGAATTAATCTAAAATATCTGCTAAATGTTGGGCTGCCCACCCTTTCTTTAGATTATGTTGTTATCCAGATATGCTAATTTGGGTGGGGGTATTAAGTGCAATTTAAAATATTTTTTAAAAAAATAAAATGTATAATTTAGGTTCATGTGTATGCGCACAAGCACATGTAGATTTTCATGAGGTGCTTTTGAAAGAAAATGCTACTAATTTACAGAAACAAGATGCAATAGTCTAGACTAACAAAAAACAAAGGTGAATTGATGTAGACTGGAATTAGTGTGATATATCTATTCTATTTTGTTCCCCTTGTTGTCCTACTGTTAACAGCATTAGGATGTAGATAAGAAAAACAGGATGATGAGAATCAGCACTCCAGATGAATCCTTTCCATCATTTGTTTTTCATTTGTTTTGTTTTAAAACAAGGGAATGCTCTTGGCTACAATTCCCCACAGTCTTCCTAGAGAATAAATCTTATTGAATTCTGGAAGGTTTACACAACTGGAATTTTATTGATAACCAGAGATCTCACATTTGGTTTGGCCCAGAGGATGTACCAGGGAGAACTGATCTATTTCATGCTTTTGAATACATTTCTCTGCTGTCTAATTAAGGAACATGTGCAAGATAAGTCATAGCTTATTTTGTTCTCACAAGCTGGGGCTGGAGAGTGGGGTGGGGGGAGTACCAGATTGTTCGCAAGCTAATATTAGTCTGGTGAGATGACACCATCATTGTATTCCTATCAGCTGGAAGGATGTCACACATTCTCTTGTAAGGAAATTTGCTTTCTCGCTTCCCCCCTCTCATTCTTTTTTATTCAACACAAAGATTTAGCCACAATCTGTGATGCCAGTACTTTGCTGGAAGGAATAGTTCAGGAGCTCTACTGCTGTGTTATTATCTGGGATCCATTATGTTTTACATTTTTCAAAAATCTTTAAGCTAGATCTTTGACATTCAACTGCCTATAAAGACATACACCACCTGATGGGAAGCTTTGATGTGCATTTTGAGGATTAAATAATCTAGATGGAAGGCAATGTGTCTCCAGCCAAGAAGAAAACCATGGAGGAAATTTTGCCTCCTGCCGTTTAGCACCACTGGCAGTCAATACCTTTTAGCTTACCCTCTAAATTTGATTTCATACATATTTACAGACTATTTCTTCCTCTTACGATTAATTCTTTGGAGACCAAATTAAGAACAAAGATAGCAAGAAGAGGCTTCATCAAATAAAAATGTAAATATGCTGCATCTCATTTGCAGATGAAGAAGCTTTATTTAAATATTTTCTCAAACAGAATATCATTATCACTTGCAATTGAAGAACAGTAATAGCCTAACAAGCAAGCAAAAACCCATTGGGATGTCAAGGAATGTATGTGTTCTGGTAATGTCGTTTAAATCCATTCCTCTCCTTGGATTTTTCTGCCTCTTTAGCCAAGCGGTGGGGAAAGAAAGATGGAAGGAAAAGCATCGATAATTCTGTGTCAGTGCTGGATACCTAGCCTCATTAAGGCAGATGGAATGACAGGATTATTATTGTTATTACTGTTTTCGCTTTTAAAACATCATGAGGTATCCTTTGTCGTACAAAAGTATCAGTTAGTAATATGACCTTTCGAAACTTGTGAATCTGTTATATATATCTTAGAGTGACTTAAAAGGATATCCCTATTTTGTGGATTATCAGCATCCTGAATGCTTTTAAAGTCAGGTTTTCTTCCTTGCCATGCATTCTGCTAAAACATACTTAAAATAAATCATTAGTCTTTGATCAAGTCCTGCTGAAGTTTTTTAAAAACGAACAACAATATTTCAAATTCCAGAATCCTCTTATCAATGGTCAAGATAATTTAAGACACCCCAGTGAACTTGCATTGTAATTGTTATCATTTTATTTGGTGTATTGTAAAAAGGGATTAAAACATGTTAGAACATTAAAAACATAAAATAGAGTATCATTACTTCAATGTTAAAACTTAAATAGGGGAAGTCGGTTAATATAAATTTTAAGTGCAGAAACACTGACATTAGCCAGATTTAGTTTATTCCCTGACTACTTGAGCAATAGGGAATCAGGCCACTGAGAGAGTAATGTTATTTACACTTATCCTCCCAATCCTTTTAATTGTGTGAATTTTCTCCAGTATAATACTTCTGAGTCAGTGGTGGGATTCAAATTTTTTTACTACCGGTTCTGTGGGCATGGCTTGGGCGTGGCATAGCATGGCTTGGTGGGCATGGCTTGGTGGGTGTGACAGGGGAAGGATACTGCAAAATCCCCATTCCCTCCCCACCCCACTAACCTGCTTTCTAGCTTTGTTCTCCTGTGCAGGGCAACAAAAGAAGACCCAGCTGATCAGCTGGGACTCGGGAGGCAGAGAATAGATGGGGGTGAGGCCAGTCAGAGGTGGCATTTGCCGGTTCTCTGAACTACTCAAAATTTCCACTACTGGTTCTCCAGAACTGGTCAGAACCTGCTGAATACCACCTCTGCTCTGAGTGCATATGTGTGTTGTGCTCTTCTGAATATTCAGAAAGTTACGGTCGGCATTGCAAAATTTAGAGTAATATACATGGCTGTTGAATAACTATACAATTTTAGAAAATACAAAATAGGCATATCTGTATGAAATCCAATTAATTTCCCCACCTTTGGTCTGTAGAATAGAATAGAGCTGGAAGGGACCTTGGAGGTCTTCTAGTCCAACCCTTGCTGAAGCAGGAGAACCGATCCCATTTCAGACAAGTGGCTGTCCAATCTCTTCTTAAAAAGCTCCAGTAATGAAGCGCTCATAAAATTTTGAAAGCAAACTTTTCCACTGGTTAATTGTTCCCACTATTAGGAAGTTTCTCCTTAATTTGAGGTTGCTTCTCTTCTTGATTAGTTTATATCCATTGTTTCTTGCCATGCCCTCTGGTGCTTTGGAAAATAAGTTGACCCCCTGTTCTTTGTGGCAACCCCTCAAATACTAGAATACTACTATCATGTCCTTCATTTCTCTAGGCTAGCCAAACCCAAATCCTATAATTGCTGCAAAGCAAGTGAATACCGGATCATTATGAGATAACTGAGTGAACAAATGAGAAAAAGAGTAGGTGAATAATTAAGTAAATAATGGATAAGCTAAAATATTGCTAAGTAAATGATGAAATTGCACTCCAGAACGATCTGATTTCAGCTCCCATAGGTTTGGGCTTGTGCGAAATAAAATCAGTATGTATACGGATTGTTTTGAGTTCTGCAAGATTTATTTATATAATGCTTTTTTTAAAATTACATTTATATGCCGCCCTTCTCCGAAGACTCAGGGTGGCTTACAATTTTTAGGATACAATCCAATGCACTCAGCAATAGCCTTCATTCCATTGTATATGCCTGCTTATTATTACTAAGCGGCATTTTTACAAAGTCAGCTTATTGCCCCCAACAATCTTGGGTCCTCAATTTACCTACCCCAAGAGGATGGAAGGCTGAGTCAACCTTGAGCCTGGTGGGATTCGAGCCTGCACAAATTGCAGGCAGCTGGAACTTAAGTGCTAGGCATTTAACAGCCTGCACCACCAAGGCTCTTTTCCTTTTTGTCACTGGAACTTCTTATATATCTTCAAGGATGGCTAAAGTCAAAAACTCAAAAATGGTCATCTGAGCTGCGCAACTTGGGATCCAGACAATGGGACTTGTTTCTATATATGTACCAATATTTTCAGAAGTTATACTGAAGCAGCCTCATGTACTTTAGTGAGTCTGAATCTCACTTCAACTCTGTTTTTTTGAAATCCATATTGATGTTCAAATGTAAAAAGTGTCACTGATCAGCTAGTATGGTTCCACACCCATGATTTCAGAGTAAGCCAATGATTTCAATTTTTGCAAGTTAGTGAACAGAAAGTGAACCAAAATTCATTGAGATGTTGGTTATCTCTGAAGCCAAATAAAAATATTTGCTCTATTCAGTCAAGAATGGTAAGAATAAGGTGGCTATATGGTAGGTCTTAAATTTTCTGGGAAGTGATCCAGGTCAACAGAGAGAGAAATTGAAAGGATAACCATTTCTACCCTGGCTCTGAATGAAAAGTAGCATTTTAAGTATTTAAATAAACAAGTAACGGAATAACTACTTTGAGTAACTAAATCAGTGCTGATGAATCCCATTATTCTCCTGTCTGATACTTGATAAGTATTCACATATGAATGATCCTCTTATCAATAGATTCTGGAGATTATTGCTAATTGTTTGTTTTTACTTCCATTTCTCTGATGCATATTTTTTTAAAAAAAGAATGGAGCATAATTAGTAAAGGGGGGAAATCATTTTAGTCAGATAATAACAACTTTCAAAAGAAAAAGTTGCATAAATAGTGAAACAAAATCCAATTTTTAACAATATATTATATATTAGGCCCCTTTAGTGCTTCATGCTTAGTTTCAAAAACCTGTTTCAAAAATTCAGGAGTTGAAATGTTATTAAAGCAATTGTCTCTTTTCAGAATAACTCCAGAGGTCATCCTCATGATCAGAACCAAAGAAATAACTGTTGTAAGGTTTTGTGGATAGGTGCTATGCTCATAGTTTGCATGTTCCACCACACCTTTCTAGAACCAAAAATGAACTCTGGCAGAACAGTGGTATATATCTTAGATGAAACACATTGATATAAATATTTGAAAAAAAGAAGTAGAAAAATAATCCTTAATTATTCAGAAAAAAAGACCTCTGAACCATTTATACCTTTTTCAAGATTTGTAAAAGGTGAAAATAATATAACTTGGATTTTTATAGCTTAAAAAATGCTTTGGCATATCCAAAACCTAAAAAGCCATAATATTAACTGACAAGGCTCTAGAACTTTGGTTTGATGAGTTTCACCCAGAGAGAGAGAGAGAGAGAGAGGGAGGGAGGGAGGGAGAGAGAGAGATGCCCTATTACAATTTTGTAATTGTATTCAGAGAGCAAATATTTTAAATAACCCAGGTTCCTATCATCTGACTTAACAGATGTCACTTTTTGCCAAAATGCAAATTCCTTGAGAAGCAGCATGTGTTCAGTACTCTTTGCCCTGACTGAATTTTCTATATTTTTTTCCTTTTCTTATTATGGATGCATATTCTTTTGGCTGGCTAAATAGTTGGGTATTCTTACTTTTTATTAATAGTATTTAAGTCTATTAAGTCCCTTCAAATTTAATGTCTCTGCCACTGGAAAAAAAACAACTCAAAAATTTAAAATGCCTCCTCCACCGCTCAAAAACTTCCAATGGGTTTTAAATTCATGTGATGCTTAGACTTAAGAACCTGTTTAATGTCTTTGTCACTGCTGGTATATCCATAATTTATGATCTTGACCCAAAGGTTACATCTGCAGATGCAACAAAGGGTAAATAGATTTACAAGATGTCTCTGAACACTGAATTGGTAGAATCTATGTCATCACCAAACTATTGCTAAAAATGTTTAGGGGCAGAATACAGTATGAGTGGGTGGACGAGCAGGTAATTAGTGGATAATTAAAAAGAATCCAAGTTGGGCAGATTGAAATGATGATACTCTGGTTCTGTAGAAGCTATGGATATGAATCCATGGACAAAATTATAAACAGTTGAAATCTCCTTTTGTTCTCCTATTATAATTGTGCTTTCAAGATGACTTTCCCAGCTTTCAACTGGAAATCATTGCTCTGATGGCCCTGCATAAATAAACCAAGCCCAGAAATGTATAAATCTCCATCTTTTTAGGAAAATTTTGACAGTAGATAGTAATATATTTGAGGTACAAGGCAGAAGAAAGGGAATGGTGTTTTGATCATGAGAAAGAAAGGGTTAAGGTTGACCTTTTTAGAAATATATTTCATTCAGCCTTTTTTTAAAGCACTAAGTTTCCCATTTCTGTGGATGAAATGTGTTCTGTGTTAATAAGAAGTTTCCTGAAATGTTAATGTCTAATTCATGAGAGAGAGAAATTGTCACCTACAAGGGTATATTAAAAAAAGGAGAAAGAATATAACTATACAAATAGTTTGTATAATGACTTTACAAACATGAATTATACAAATGAGCGTTTCCATATCCTCGAAAGTTTTTTACCAGTAGTAATGAAAAGGGGAATTAAATTGTGCTTTTATTTTGCTGTTCTTATCTCCTGAGGCTAATTTAGGCCTTAAGAAAAAAAACCTGTAATACTCATTCATTTTTCTCTGCCATGTTGTATGTTATTTTAAAGGTAATATCTAGGGTGTCCTTGCTTTTAAATGTAGATTTATTCTCTCTGGATGAAGGTAGGTGAAGCAGCTGCAGTAGAAAATATGAAAAATTACCATTATTTTTTTTCTTTGGGAACCCCTCCTTTATCTTACTTCTTCAGATAAAATTAAAGCATTGTTAGTGGTTGTAGAGCTGGATGGCCTTAGGCATCAAATGACAGTGTGCCACTGAGACCTTTTGGTATGAACAGTTAACTTTAATTTTAGCCTATATTATACACCTAGCCAATCCAGCCTGATCTCCAAAAACTAAGCAGATTCATATTCAAGGAGCTCTATGGTGCAGTGGCATCCATAACAAAGCAGTGACATTAAAATGACATGTCTATCATGATTTCATCCTGCAACTGATGTGATTATGGAGCTACAATAGGACATCTGATGTGAATGTGTTGTGTTGTTTGCAAGATTACATCAGGATGCATCATTTATCTCTTTTTGCTCCCCCATGGATACTGAACTTTGTATGAGCAAATACCAGGGCATTTTTGTGAGGAAGGAAGGAAGGAAGGAAGGAAGGAAGGAAGGAAGGAAGGAAGGAAGGAAGGAAGGAAGGAAGGAAAAACTTGCATACAGTTGCCAGGAACATTGCATACATTTTTAGAAACAGCATATAGGATTTATTGTACATTTTCATCACATCTAGAAAACATATTCTTTGGCAGGACAAGCAAGTAGTATATAATTTAGAAAATTGTAAAGATTTTACAATTTTACATAAGTTTACATAATTACATATTCCACATGATGAGTGTATAATTCTGCTTTAATAATTTCATTCTTTTGTGTTAATTTGCCAAATTCCCTAAGAATATGTTCTGTACCATGAAATGTGTGTGTGTGTGTGTGTGTGTGTGTATACAACTATATATGTCACTCCAGACCTACATTGAAATGGCTTGTGGTTGCAGTATTTAACCAGTGGGCACCCTGACAAGATTTCAGAAACTCAAGTGGGACAAAATTAGTGCCTTAAGCTTTGCAAAAAATATGTATGCAATAGTACATAAATAAACTAGATTCATCTGCATAATCTATTTAGGACATATCATCATTACCTTGGTGCAGAATGTTGTTTCCATATTTTTTAAAGAAATAGCATATACGCACATAATTGCCGTTAAATCATTTAAACTGATACGAATGGATATAGAAGCAAGCATATTTGAGGTCTTGTTTTTCAAAAAAGTGAAAGATTACAGGTTTAATTCACTGTACAGGAAAATTATGTACCCTAGGAAAGATTTAAATACATCCAAGACTGTGCATGGAATTTGATTTAAAACATTTCCCATTCTGACAAAACTAAATTTATTTGGAAAATACATTAGGAAAAGGCAACCCTTTTAAGGCTGACCTGAACAATTTAGGAAATGCTCAAGAATATCATTTTATTAGTATGCATTTCTACTTGGAACAATAAATACCTGACATCATCTTTAACCTAAACATTTTTGAAAATGCACTTGGATCAAGTATTCAAATTGAGGAGAAAATCTTTTGAAACTTAAAAAACCAATACAGTGATAGATACATCCATAAGGATCATTTTCTTCCCTCTGAACACAAGCAACTTTATTTGAAAATGCAATAGTAATAATAAAACAAGTAACATTATCAATGTATTATTTGGCAACCATTTAGAGTGTTGGCATTTCTGAGTGGATATAGATATTCTGTAAATATGAGAAAAGAGAAGGGAATAACATGGGCTGCTTAAACCACATACAAACCCCAATTCAAACAACTGCAAACTATATTGTTTTAATTTATGAGTTTATTATGCTAGTAATTTATACCATATTTTTGGGAGTATAAGACACTCTGAAGTATAAGACGCACCTAGCATTTGGGGAGGAAAACAAGAAAAAAAATTCTGCCTCTGCCTCCCAGCGATTTGCCTCCTTGCAGCAAACAGCAAACAGCCTGTTTCAGCTGCAGCACAGCCTGATTAGCATAAGCAGCTGATGGTCAGTTGGATCGGCCACCTGATGATCAGCTCTTTCAGGCTGCAGGGATAGCCTATTGCCACTTCCACATCCCATTTTCAGCCTCTGCATCCCATTTTCAGCCTCTGCATGCCCCATTTTTGCCCCATTCCAGGTGGCAGGAATCAGAATGGGCAGAGAATGGGGCATGCAGAGGCCAAAACCAGGACCCACGAAGGCTGAAAATGGGATGTGGAGGCTGAAAATGGGGCACATGGAGGCAGCATTAGGCTATGGCAATCCCTGCAGCCTGAAACAGCTGATCATCGGGAGGTTGATCCTACCAACAATCAGCTGCTTATGCTAATCAGGCTGTGCTGAAGCTGAAACAGGCTGTTTGCTGTTTGCTTCAAGGAGGCAAATTGCTGGGAGGCAGAGACCAAAGGGTGGGGGCTGGTGGTTAGGTGGGGCTTCAGCAACATTTGCTGTATAAGACGCACAGACATTTCCACCCACTTTTGGGATGGAAACAGTGTGTCTTATACTCCAAAAAATATGGTAGTTTCCATTACATGAAATTGGAATAGATTATAGTTCAGGGGTTTTTTTATGGCCCTACTCATTGTCTTTGAAGTGAACATAAGAACATAAGCAATATCCTGCTGAGTCATACCAGTTCCCGGGCCCATCTAATCCAGCAGTTGTGTTTTTTTCTCATAGTACACTCTCTCATAGTATACCTGCACAAGGAAGCTCACTAGTTTCCCAACAGACACAATCACACTTTCATGAAGGCTAACAGGTGTTGATATTCATGACTTCCAAATCTTTTTCTTAAGCCCACCAAAGCTGATTGCCAAAATGTGCTACTTTATACATTATTTTAAAAAACATTTTGTATGTTCTGATTCTTCCAGAATTTAGGTTCATTGAGTGACCTCTGATTCTAGTACTTTGGGAAGGGAAAAATAGCTTTTCCTCATCCACCTTAGCCACACAGTGTATGATTTTGTACACCCAAGCAGATCCCTCTTCACTTCCTTTCTACACTAAAAAGGTTCAAATATTGTAACCTTTCTTCAAAGAAATTCTGTTCCAATCTATTGAACATCTTAGTTGCCTTCATCTAAATCTTATCTAGCTCTATTGAATACTTTTTCTGAGATGTGTCTGTGGAGATTCTTAGTTATCCAGGTCATGGTTGTCCAAAAGTACTTTTTTCAAAAGGCAACTGGACTTTTCCTGGCAGACAGTTCACTTCTCATCCAAGAAGCTTTTTCAGTTCAAGAAATTTTGATCCTCTGTACACTTAACCCCATATTTATGGATTTGCTTTCATCAGAAACTCATAGAGATGTCATGGCTGAATAAGATATTCCATAGTCTTCATAAATCAATGAAAATTTGACCATTCCTTCCCAGCCATGACATTGTGAATTATCTACTCTATGTTTAGAGAATGGATCTGTCCAGCCTAAGAACCACTGGTTGCACTTGGTCAACTATATATCCCTTGCATCTTAAGGAAAAAAGCCTAAAGTAAGTGGTCTCCTTTCTATTATACATTCATCTCTAACACACCTTGGAACATTATAATGTGAACCATGCAGAATAAACCAAGCTTTTGATAGTAGAAAAAGCAAAGGACCTGCCAATGACCTGTAGAATATCTGAAGACTGAAGTTTACTAAATGCAGCAGTAACTCAAAGTTTAACTTGTATTGCAGAGACATACATACACATTACATGGAATGAGTACATCTCTTAAAATAGAAAAGTTCAAGTCAAATGTTTAAAAAAAAGAAATATATCAAACTTTATCTTGTATCAAAATTACAAGTGCTTTAAACTGATACATGTTGTATCAGTAATGTACTTTTGAAATTGATTTCTTTTCCTCTGGTTCAATGGTGAAAGCACTACTTATTGATAGAGCTCATTAATTCAAACTCTTAATTAAGTAGATTAAATGAGGTTTAAATTTAGATTTATTAGTGTACGTCTTTGATGCTAATTAAAGACCAATTGATTATTTAAAAAGATTTTTGCTGAATTTTTAGCTGTTACAACATATAAGTGAGCGCAGAGGAAGTGGATGGGAAAGAAGGGAAGGAAAAAGTATTTATTTTTAAGGTAACAACTTAGGTACCTGCAGCAGCAGAAGTTTGTTCAACAAATGCGTTTTTCCTTGTCTAATGCTTGTATAACAAATAATTGTTCTGTAACACAATTTATAAATCAAAAGTTCTGCTAAATCCATTTAGGTTATTTAAAGTGTTAAAATACATTATTAATCATCCAGATACTGTAATCCTGTAAAAATACTAATAAATGTCTATCTGTATTTATTAAGTTTTATAGCATGGTTTAATGAACGCAGTTACTAAATTTTATTGGCACATGAGCACAAAGCACAACTGTATAACCATACATAAAATAAAGATGCTAAAAACAATTCAAGCAAATGACCAATGATCACATCAATATAGAAATTCTTAGTATACATCTTATTCATATAACTTTATTTATTTATTTATTTATTTATATTTATAATTGGACTTGTATGCTGCCCCTTCTCCGAGAGGACTTGGGGCAGCTGACAGTTAAAAGACAACAATAAATATTAAAAAAAGAATTAAACCAAACAAGCCCAATCACTAAAATTAATTTAAAATAAATTTAACCCCCCCCAAGAGGTCAGTGCAGCCCAGCCTGTTCAAACAGCCAGGTCTTCAAATCATGGCAGAAAGAGTGAAGTTCAGGAGCCAAATGGAGCTCCAAAGGGAGTTGGTTCCACAAGGCGGGAGCTGCAACAGAGTAGGCCCTTCCCCTAGGCACCTCCAGCCGACACTGTCTCGCAGACAGCACCCCGAGGAGTCCCCATCTGTGTGTGCACACAGGGCGATCGGTGTTCAATATTGGCAGGAGACTCTCCCGCAAGTACCATGGACCCAAGTCATGAAGGACTTTGAATGTTAAAGCCAACAATGACTGTTATGCAAATGACTGTTCAGTCTTTTCTTAAAAACCTCCAGTGATGAAGCACCCACAGCTTCTGAAGGCAAGCTGTTCCACTGGTAAGTTGTTCTCACTGTTAGGAAGTTTCTCCTTAATTCTACGTTGCGTTTCTCCTTGATTAGTTTCCATTCATTGTTTCTTGTCTTGCTTTCTGGTTTTATGGAAAATAAGCTGACCCCCTCTTCTTTTTGGCAGCCCTTCAAATACTGGAACACAGCTAACAGGTCACTCGTAGTCCTTCTTTTTCTCTAGGCCAGCCATGTTCAATTCCTATTGCTGTTCTTCTTATGTTTTACTCTCCAGGCTCTTAAACGTCTTAGTTGCTCTTTTCTTAACTTTTCTCAAAGTCTCAATATCTTTTTTGGAATGTGGTGACCAAACTAGATACAGTATTCAGGTATGGTCTCAATAAACTTTTATAAAGCAGTACTAGTACTTCATGTGATCTTGACTCTATGCCTCTGTTTATGGAACCAAGCATTGCATTAGCTTCTTTTGGCTGCTGCTGCACACTGCTGGCTCATATTTAAGTGATCCAGTAGGTCTCCAGGGTACCTCTCACTGTTATTGTTTTTGAGCCAGGTTTCACCTAATGTGTACATATACCTTTGGCTTTTTCCTGCTTAAGTGTAAAACCTTGTTTTTTTTAACATAACATTTCATTTTGTTGGTTAGGGGCCATTGTTCAGGTCTGTCAAGATCCTTTTGGATCCTTAGCTTATCTTCTGAGGTGTTGACTGTTCCTGCCTGTTTAGTGTCATCTGAAAATTTGATGAGTTCCTTTTCCATTCCCTCATCTAAGTCATTTATGAAGATATTGAAGAGCATCAGTACTGGCCTAAAATGGAACCTTGTGGTACCCAACTGCTTACTTCCCTCCATGCAGATGTAATAGCATTAAGGACTACTTATTGAGTATGGTTTGTTAGCCAGCTACAAATCCATCTGGTGGTGATGCTGTCTGTCTCACATTTTTCTTGTTTACCAAGGAGTACATTGTGGTCTATTTTATTGAATGTCTTACTGAAATGTAAGTATACAATGACTACAGAATTTCACTTGCACTGGACAAGAACAAATTATGCAATACTAGAGGAAATAAACTAAAACAGTCCAGGAAGCTCTAATAAAGAAACTAGGGCTTAAATATTTTTGACACAGTGTGAAAATAAGAATTATTATCAACAATCCTGATGCTTTAAAAAAATTGAAGGTAATTGGAGAGAAGCTGACAAAATACATGATAACTAGATACTAATGACACAAGCTAACAAGAATTAAAAGAAAACATTTAATTTAATTTACATCACACTTTTATTACTTTATTATAATACCTAATAATCCTACTTTTGTGAGGTGGATTGGATGGAGAGGTGAGGTTGTGAAATTAAAATTTCTAATAAATGCAATTTTGAAAGCCTACCTATAAGACAAATTTTGCAATATTCTTGACACTTGTTCTTGCTCACATCTCTGTTTCAGCTGTTACCTTATCAAAATATTAGTAGGAAGAAGCAATAATAAAAATAAAACTCTACTTTCCCCAACTTCCTGTCCTCTTCATATATTGGACTTCAAGTCTTCCAAATCTTACACAAGATAGCCTTTTACTTCAGTTATGACAACTGGAGCCAAGTACCCTTAGAGGACACAGATTAAGGAAAAGCTTTTCTAAATGGACATTATACTGAGGCTGTTCATTCATATTGGATGTTGTACAGTAGTAATGTTACTCCCTTGTCACAGGAAATTACACCATCTGCTTAATTCTGTTTAATTCATGTGTCAATACTGAGCTTTTAGCTGTGACAGTGATGATAGGATTGATTGTCAAAAGAAAAAAAGAAAAAATACATTTGTTAAAAAGAACAATATCAGGGGTTTTACTGTTTTATTTTACCGTAATGTATAAAAAGTTCATATAGGTCCAAATTCATTCCAGGGTCCAATTTTCTTATGATTTCTCTACTCAAGGATCAAACAAAAGTCCCACATAAGTTGGAACAGACTCTGTACATCAAGTTACCCATTAAACCCTATTCATATCCAGAAAATACATGGGCAATAAGATCAAAATATGTCACATCAAAAACAGAACAAAAAGGCCTCTCTTGAGTTGTCTTTCTCCAGGCTATCTACTAAGTGATCAAAACTATTTATTTGCTGACAATTTTAGTTTGAATTTATTTGTCAAAGATGACAATCCTTTAAAAATCAGCAGGCAAGACTGAAACAAAGAGTGAATTAGGCTAGAGACAAAGGTGAGTAAAGGTATATCTTCTCTTTCTGTTACCCCCTTATTTATTAACATTTACATTTTATTTAAAAAGCATAAACTTTCGTGAGCTGCAGTATTCTCTATGATCTGATAACAAAAGCTGCAACTGAAAAAGCCAATGTCTTATTTTTATTTTATTTTATTTTTGCCACTGTAGACTAACATAATCCTCCTCCCATAAATGTCCTCTTATTTGCTTTCTCTTTATAGCAGTCTCCTTTCCCCAGGTAGCTGGCTTGTAGGATAACAGACCATTCTAGAGGTCTGGTGTGGTTTTTGTATAGGCCAGAGGACAATATTCACAATCGGAAAGATAGGCTGCTGGGCTCTGGTCTGGATAATCAATGTCCAATAAAAGGCTGGTGTTGGATTGACACCAGTCACTCTTATTGCTGATTTTACAGTTTGACTATTATTGCTGCTGCCCTGAGATGAGAAATGTGGAAGCTAAATTATTAACTGAACAAATAGTATTAAATGGTCTGCACACAAGATAGCAAGAAACTGCAAAGCTCATAAACAAACATTTATTGATAGAACACAGGGTATGCCTGAACTTATTGTGGTAGGCTGTACAAAAAAGGAACAAAACAATCCTGGATGAATCCATTCCTGCCTAATCACATCTTTAACTTCCAGCCTGCAATTAGAATCTGTAACCTTGCCTTAAAGTAACACAATCTTAACTCCTTACACAATGCATAGCATAGTTTCTCACTTCCAGACCGAGTAATCAATTGTTTTGATAACGTTGCTTCCTTTAGGATCCCATTGTGGTATTCATCCTTAACATAGGCACAGGGGAAAAAGTAGTTGGGGCCACCTGTTAAGGCCTATCTCTGCAGTGCCTTCTTTGGAACAGATTGTATGAGGTTGTGTAGATGGTGCTTGGCTGATAAAGAAAAGAAGGAAAAGTTGGTCATGAAAAACTGCACCTTGGGACTGAAAAAATCACTAGTTGACTCAAATGAAAAGTCAAGGGCAGGTGAGTGCCTTGCTGGTAGTCATTGTGTCATCTCCAAACCTGTCTATCTCCTATTTGCAAATAGGAGTCCAGTAAATCCCGTTGTTGTGGATGTGTCCCACTGTAATTCCCATCCATAATTCAGAGTCCTATGGATAAAACAAATGTAAATTTAAAAACACCAGTACTAGATCTAAATCTTCCCCTCTTTTGAGTTGTGAATCTTTGACTAGAAATTTCAGACTACAGCTGTGTGCTTCAGAAGCATTAGAATGCTGTCCTTTCAGTGATATTTTCAGCTACATATGTTAACATGGGAGATTGGCCAAATTAATTCAGGGCTTCCCAGAGGGTTATATGGGTTTTTGTTGAAGGAAATAACCACTCTTTAAGTTAACTGACCGACCAACCAAGGTCAGAAAGAAACTAAAAAGGAAGTGGGCGTGAAATCTGGGTTTCTGCTATCACTCATAACCAAAAACTGCATTGCAGAATAATTGTCAAGCCCAGAGACCAAGTGGAAGGAAATGTTTCCACAGCAGAGCTGTCAGATCAATTTTAACCAAACAAATTATCATCTCCAATCATAGCACCTCAGGACTCTTCCTTCCAGCATCATATGAAAGGTCAGGTGCCAGTGTGAAAGAAGAAATGTCTTTTCATACTGGGACACTTAAAGCCAGACTTAAGCCACTTGAGAAATGGACTGGCAATGATATAAGGATGGAGCTGTGAGGACACCTGTCATTAGCAAACATTAAATAGGGCATGTTCATGCCACAGTAACTAGGATGTATGGGTGAGTCCTTGGGGCAATATTATGCAGGCTTTCATTAATGTTTTGTGGACTCTATATAGCTTGGTGGCACAACATAGTCTCAATTACTATAGACCTCCTGTGGAGCTTATGATAGATGAACTTGTCTGGTCTGCATTACTTCTACTCTTTCTTCTTTAAAAAAAAACTCACAAAAATATATGGATGATTACTTGGCTGAGTTTTCCCTGGATTTTGGGGAGCAGTTCTTGTTCAGTTTGATGAGAATAACTGCTTTTAACATTTCTTGATAATGAGGAAAAAATGAGTAAAATACTCGTGGATGAAGTGTAAGATGCTTATACTTAGAAAATGGTTGCAACCTGAAAAAGAAGTACAAATACAATCCTATATAGGTAACTCATGAAAAGTCCTCAAGACTCAGGCTGAAAAACAGAAGTCTATTTCATAAGATTAGACAAGGTCGAACAAACTCAATGACAAATTTCAATACAGTATCCATGTAAATAAAGCATACAAATATGTATATTTTCTCTAGAATATTTATTTTTCCAAATGTATGCACACACACACACACACACACACGTATGCATAAAATATATTTTATTTGTTTAAATGGAGAAATTGTTTCAATTGGTGGTGGTGGGGATTGTGAATGTAGGTGAAATTAGCATGAACTACTTGATTTCTAAAGAACAAAGCTTCCAAGTTTCCAGGCTCAAAGCAGTTAAGAAACCAAATATTTACCATCTTCTAAAAGTGTGCACTTCCTGCACACTTAGATAAAATACAGATGCTAAGTCACTGGCCCGCAAGAGCCTTTCACAAATCTATAATAAAAATAATTAAATCAGTGAACTGTGTTTAGATCAGTTTTTCTTGCCAGTTTCTGAGAACTCTGGGAATTCAGAACCACAAAAGGATCATTTGGAGTCCATTTGGCAAAAATGTCAGAAACTTACTGCTCCTGGGAACATCCTTTTTCAATAACATTAATAGCTCTAGATGGAACTGAAAAGCACCATACATTAAGAGTTTCCTGCAAAGTTCCCAATAAGAAAGGAAATAAATTCAACTTGTCAGATCAGTTTGTGGGCCAGTCAAGTAGGATTTTATCAGAGCCTTAAGTGGTTTGCAAAACTGTGCAGGTATCAACCAAAAGGTGGCTGTAGTTTTTGATGTTTCATTTCCCCATCCTTTTTTCAAATGTTCTTATAATCTCAATTATTCAGTGATGTATAATTCATTAGCATTCGGTGTTACAACTTACTTGTGTTTTCTTCAGAACAAGAATTATTTATTATTTTCTATCTGTAAATTCTATTACCAGTTCTAGAAAAAATGCCAGCTCATGGAATGTAGTTACTTAGATAATGAACTCCAGGTTCAGCGTATGGTTTTAGTTCTTCTTTTCTTTTCTGTACTGAATTTGCTGCTTTTCAGATGTTCTGAATGTCTGCACTTCTTTCCCACTAGATATTATCAGAACTTCAGAACTTCAACTTGGATCTTGCTACTTTCCAAAAGGAGCCTGAGTGAACAAATAGCACCAGGAGTTGGTGCTTGTTTCATTGATTTCAATATTCTTAGACCAAACTATCATATCTGCTTGTTAGTATGAATCTCCTGTATTTTTGAAGCCTCAATGTCTTAAATGTTTCTAAAACCTGGAGGGGGGAATAGATAGGTTCTGAGTTTCTTTCCAATGTAATATTCAGCCCCACAGGGAAAAAGAAAGGTAGTTGTGTTTTCTATTGATTAAACAATTAGGAAGAATTAGGGCTAGGAAAAAAAATGTTAAACTGTTTTTAGACAAATAATCAACTGACAGAAAATTGCTTCTTTAAAAACAAAAATGTGTCCTCTAATCTGGGTGCATTTATGGAACTGATTTCATTTGCACACACAGTATTTAAATGCATATCTTTATGGACAGGTGTACGTAGATGCATATACAGACCCTGCCCTTTGTGTGCTTAACTTTGACTTGTGCTAATGGAAGTCTGATACCAATTTGGAAACATAACCCTGAGAGCTCCTTGATTTCACTCCATCACTGCGCACTAAGCACAGGAGAGAGTTGAAGGAGCGCATTGTCTCACATCCAATATTCATGCCGTTATTGAAGAACACTGCAGTTCTACATTTGCAAACTGTCCATAATAATTTAATTTTGCCTCTTCAATTTATAATATGTTAATTAAACATGAAATTAAATGCTTTTTAACATACAACTGATTATGCCATAATGTATCCAACAAGGTTGATTACTGAATAATAAATTGTGATTTGCATAAGTGTTTTATTTATTTTCTTACCCAAAAGATAACACATTCCGTGCGAGTGGATAGAATATGGAAAAAGGCAGGATCTCAAAACTTGACCAAATAACACATTGTTGGGGTAACAATAACAGTAACAATAATAGATACTTCAGAATAGTATGTTTGATAAAACAAAGAGGTAGGAATAATGCCTTCAAACAACACCTTTCTGTATGATGGTAGTACTAACAACGACAATAATAAGAGAAAGAACTGGAGAATATAACAATATAAAAAGACCTGCAAATAGAAATAGAATGACTATGGTAAAAGAAAGCAAAAGTAGTGCCAATAATAATAGGTACCTTGGGTGGAATCCCCAAACATCTGGAGCACCACTTGAACACCATTGACATTGACAAGTCACCATCCATCAATTGTAAAAGGCAGATTTACTTGGAACAGCTTATATCTTGTAATGGTACTTTTAACATCATCAAACAACAACATTTGCCTGTTCCAAGTCCTTGGGAAGGATTTGATAGGCGGATAAAAAATGCCCGATCCAAACATCTGACTATATGACATCATAATTTTTCTATCTCTCCCTCTTAAACAAATAAACTAACAAGAGTCCTGCAGGAATGGTACAGAAGGCAACAGGTAGATAGGAACTCAACACTTCCTCAAACAACCACATTTGTTTAAAAAAAATAACAGTAATTCTACAAAAAGAATTATTAACTTCAGGATGTATTCTTATCCCTGGCAAAATAACCAAGGTAAATAATAAGACAAAAGAGTGCTGGGATCCATAGACCTGGTGGTTCCTACATGTGACACTTCTGCAAGGCCATTGCTCTTAGTGATTCATTTTTATTCTCAGTCCAAATAGTACATATAAGTATTATATCACTAGAATGTTTTTTTTTTAATTTTAGTATGAAATACAAAGGAGGGGGCATTCAGGAGGAAAAAAAACAAGATAAAAATAATTTCAAAGTACTCTAGGAATTTTATTTTATATTTCTTTGATCTCCTGGCCACAATATGTGTATTGTACTAATGGATACAATAAATATATTCAATTATTGCAGTCTACCCTGGAGATAGCTGCAATGTATGGCTGTGAAAGTTGGACCATAAGAAAGGGTGAGCACCAAAGAATTGAGGCCTTTGAACTATGGTGCTGGAGAAAACTCCTGCAAGTCCCTTGGACTGCAAGGTGATCAAACCAGTCAGCCCTAGAGGAGATCAACCCTGACTACTCTTTAGAAGGCCAGATCCTGAAGTTGAAACCTAATGGGAAGGAAGGACTCACTGGAGAAGAGCCTAATGCTGGGAAAGATTAAGGGCAATAGAAGAAGGGGACGACAGAGAATGAGGTGGCCGGATGGGGTCACTGAAGCAGTAGGTGTGAGCTTAAATGGACCCAGAGGATGGTAGAGGACAGGAAGGCCTGGAGGATCATTGTCCATGGGGTCACAATGTGTCAGACATGACTTCGCAACTAACAACAACAACCCTGGAGACTAACTAGAGAGATTGGAGCTGGTTTAGTGTAGTTGGTATAACACCAGACTAGAAACCAGGAGACTGTGAGTTATAGTTCTGCTATAAGCATGAGGCCTACTGGATGACCTTGAGCCAGTCACCACCTCTCAGCCTTAAGAACAAAAATCTTGACAAAAAATCTGCAGGGACTGGTCCAGGAGTCAACACTGACTGAAAGATTAAATGTCTTTTAATGTTATGGGTTTCTTAGAGGCTAGAAAAGCAGAAAACCTATAGCCAATTTATCCAGCTCCCCTTTTGTCTAATCCTTTCAATCTGACCTGATGGAACTGAATGTCTTAACATATAAAAGGCTATGCGCTATTCCACTTAGTTGAGAAGGGAGTATCACTAGGCACAGATGTTTCCCTAGCAATTTGGAAGTTTGTTTGGGAACTTCCTCCCCACATTATAAATAAGGAGGAAATGTGGACATGCATTAAAAAAAAACCTGCCTTTTTACAGAGGATTCCTATCCTTCAGAAAGGTGATTCTCTCAAAATATCTCAAATCAATAAGGAGATTGTTTGGAGCAGCTGTTGGCTTTCCCTGGTTTAGAGCACCCTCAGGCGAGGCTATACTTAGACATAACAGAATACCACAATTTCTCCTCTTCCTCCTCCCCCTTCCCAAAATGCTTGCCTACTGTATTGGGCATAGTTAATAGACAATGACCGGAAATACAATTGCTCTGGCTTCACAAGGACAGCTTTGTCCCTAATCCGGATGAGGTCACATAGCAGATGCTTGGAGACAGCAGGAAGGCTTAAAGGAAGGGAACTTTTGCTCTGAGTGTTAATGGATCAAGAAACAGATCAGTTGGGATATTAAATAAATAATGAATACACTGTCCACTGTTAAGTGAACTTCTGACCATGACTTAGAGGAAAAGACATTGTGCCATTGCCAGTAACGACGGACATTTCTATAAACCTTCTAATCCAGTGGTAGGGAATGATGGCCCTTTAGGACTGGTGGACTCCAACTCCCAGAATTCCTAAGCCAGCATGGCTGACTCAGGAATTCTGGGAGTTGAAGTCCGTAAGTCATAAAAGGATCATTGTTCCCCACCCCGATCTAACAGTTATAAACATAGAATGAGAGATAGAATCTCCTTATTTGCTAGAGTCAGCCTTGGACTGCCTTAAGATTGATTACCCACACTTCTTATAGTCTGATATTTCACATGGAAAGAAGAAGGAACAGATCAGATGGTTTTAATCAGAGATGGTATTCAGCAAGTTCTGACCAGTTCTGGAGAACTGGTAGTGGAAATTTTGAGTAGTTCGGAGAACTGACAAATACCACCTCTGACTGGAGATTTTGCAGTATCCTTCCCCTGCCAGGACCACCAAACCACGCCCACAAAACCAGTAGTAAAACAATGTGAATCTCACCACTGGTTTTAATGCTATTTTCTTAATTGTGAAATAATTTCCCCTAAGATGATCATTTGACATTATACTTTGTAAGATTCAGCTGAAAGACTCCCAATTATTGAGATCAACTCTATATTATATAAATTCAGCCCAAGGTAAAACTCATCAATAAAAAATGGCAGGACAAAATTTTAATCTATATGTAAAATTCAACAAGGTAAGAAATTCCAAATGGCACAGCTGAAATTTATAAGAGACAGAGACAACTGATGATCTTTTGGGAAGAGAGAGAGGGGGGGGGGAAAGTTCCACAGTCTGGATGCCAGTGACCGAAAAGGCCCCACATCTTCTCACTTTTATAGTTGGTATTTCCTGTACTTTGACTTTGCATTTATTTATTTATTTGCTGGAAGCTGCTTTAAATTATTAACAGAAAAAGCAAACTGTAAATCACAATTCTTCTAACCACAACATTTCTGATATGGCACATGAAGCTGAATAAGCAGAGGCAGCTGTGTCTGTAGCGAGGTGAAAAAAATAGTAGTTGCTGCAGTGTGATCCAAACTCTGCCTCTTCTAAGCCTGTGTGATGTTGACATCTATAAAAAAAAAAGGTGAGGCTTAAATTTCACTGCAACAACTGCCATCTTGATTTTATTAATAACCTCCCTCGTAGATACTGCTAAATAGAGGGAACTAGAACTTGTTGTTTTTAAAGGGCTTTATAGAGGAGCGTCTCAGATTGAAAGAAATCAGGTTATAGCTCATACCAATTTTCATTAAAGTCCTTTTCATTTTTCAGTCCCAATGAAGAACTAAATTTAAGAAAAGCTTTCCATTTAACCTTCTCATGGTCTTCATCCAAAAAAATTTCTCTGTTCCTGTTTCTCTAACTTCTGAATGCTCCCAGATTATCTCATTTGAAAGTCAAAAGAAAATGTACATCTTTGTTTTGTGAGAGAGAGAGAGAGATTATATGTATTGACCTTCCAGTAGGCATAATACACTACTTGTGTATTCCCCCACTCCAAAGTGTGACCCCAAAAAATTAAAATATTTTAGTTCTGCTTTCTTCAATTATGGCCCTGCAACACTATCACATACCCTGTAACAGCTTGAAATCAATTAAAATGAGTGCAAGAGAATTCTGGGAATTGAAGTCCGCACATTTCAAAGTTGCTGAGGCTGAGAAATACCATTTTAGAGTGCTCTGTGGACTAGACCATTCACACAAGCAATTATTTCTCAAACCCTCATGGTGCCGATCAGGATGTCATCTATTTATTTTATTTTTTTCTCCATTTTATTGTGTGTTCTAGCAAGATTACAAAAGATAAACAGAATATAAAAATAAAAGAAGTAAACAAACAATAAAGTACTTAAAAAAGGAAAAATGAACATTTCAAAAATGTGTTTAATGAGATGATGTTATGTTATGTATATTTCTTTCCTTCTCTTTCTCTCTATTTTAACGAGGAGGTAGATTTTAAGAAAGCACGCTCAAGCTCTTATAAAATGTGAATTTCCTTGTTCTGAAAGTAGAATCAAAATAGCCAAACAATATTTTTCCCAGGCCTTGCTGTGTGAGGATTGTTCTCATCGAGAGAAAATCATGAAGAGTTGGGGTGGTATGGAGTGATCTCTCTTGGCCAAGAAAAAGGACATCTGGATACCACATCAGCCCCACAGTGAATCAGTCAATCCCAATTTTACAGACACAAAATAGGAACACTTAAGAACAATAAGAAGGCAGAGTCTGTAACATCTGCATAGCAAATATTCTCCAACTAAATTTCTGCAAGTGCCAAAAAGAAAGATATTATATTCTGCTGAAGCCATTATATGTCCTCACCCTCATTGGTTCAGACCCTTGTAAGATCAAATCTTTCAAAATTTATATGGTTTGTATTGTCAAGGCTTCTCTAAATCTAAATAGGGCTTAATTTGCAACTCAAAAAAACCAGCAAGAAGAAAACAGGGCCCCAATATGAAGAGCTTTAAGGTATCCAATTGGGGAAAGCCTTGGAGGGCAAAAATTTCCCCTGACTAATGATGAGATCATAGGCAAAAATGAATTAACTACATCAACAACACTTGTATCCGGAGAGCATTGTGCGAAATGAAGCTGTGCAATGTCAATGAGAAAGACACCATTGTAATATCCTCTTAGTCAAGATGATAGACTTTCAACCCTGTTTTGTAACAGGGCAATCCAACATGTCTTTTCAGGGTTTTGAAAAACCATTTGAAGCCTATCTTGAAACTTACACTATGTTTGTGTGTGTGTGTGTGTTTGCTGCTTTAAATATTCAAATTATAAAACATTATCTGTAATGAAAGCCCTTTGCTGTCTAATGATGCAGTTAGGTAAGAGACCCCATCCCTCATCAGTCTTAGATGAAGAGCATGTACCTCCCACAAGATTCCACTCTGCATGACAATTTACTTTAATATGAGTAAATGGAGAAAGTGGGGTTTTTGGATTCTTGCTAAGGAATACAAAATTCTGAAGTCATTTTACTGTCTTCCCATTAAATTGACTAAATCTGTGGTTCTGAACCTATGACATGGTGATCTTCCATTGACATTTCAGGTGAGACACCATCATTTACTAGCACTCAATAACTATTCTTGAAAGCATGCCCTGTGCTGGGACAATTTTTGGAGGCTGAAAAGGCTACACAAGAATGGGGTGAACTCTTGCTCAGCCCCTGGGACCTTCCAAAAATAATGCAATAATGTTTTCTTTTCAAACACTGCATGAATATATACTCTTAGTGGCCTCCAGACCCTCTAGACATTGCAAGAGGGCTGTGTTCTCATCTGGCCTTTGGATCCTCGAAAACTCATGGAAAATGAGGAGTGCTTTCATGTGGTTTTTGGAGGCTGAAGAGGCTTCAGAAGAGTATTCTCTGAAACTGCTTCAAGAACAAAAAAACCTCATGCAACTTGGAGCTGCTTCGGGTAGGCCATAGGGACCTGTCATCAGAAAGAGAATACCACCTGAAGGTAACAGTGCACATGAAATCCTGAGGAGAGTTGGGCCTCAGAGCAATTGCATCTTGGTGAATGGCATGAGGTGGCCTCTTTGAGAGGCTGCAATGGGACTAAGGGCTCAGGGCATCTACTTCAGGCGCAGCCTTGGCAGCTGTCACTAAGCTCAGGGTGGCCTAGATAAGAGAGAGATAGAGAATTGTTTCTCTTTTGTTCATATGTGTGTGTGTGTGTGTGTGTTTGTGGGGCATGCCAGCAGAGTCAAATTAGGCATTTTCTGAATTTACTGACATACCCAGTTCACAAGATTTGTTATCACTGGTCTAAACCCAGTTCCATGTGGGATCTCTGCTAAAGAATAATAACCAGCACACTAGCCCTGCTAAATCAAAGCTCTTCTTGATATTACCTCTATATTATTAGGAAGCAATGGTACAAAAACAAAAACTATACGGAGATCATTACTGAATCTATTGAAGGATGCAAGTCAACTTACATCTATTGATATAGTCCCGGGGTGCACTTTTTTTAAAAAATTCATATTTATATGCTGCCCTTCTCTGGAGACTCAGGGCAGCTTACAATTTTTGGAGCGCAACCCAATGCGCTCAGCAATAGCCTTCATTCCATTGTATATATACTTTGTATATTACTTTGTAATAATACATATACAGTAATAATAATACAGTAATAAGCAGGCATATACATTGTACATTGTATATGCCTGCTTATTACTAAGCAGCATTTTTACAAAGTCAGCTTATTGCCCCCAACAATCTTGGGTCCTTAATTTACCCACCCCGAGAGGATGGAAGGCTGAGTCAACCTTGAGCCTGGTGGGATTTGAGCCTGCACTAATTGCAGGCAGCTGGAATTAAGTGCTAGGCATTTAACAGCCTGCACCACCAAGGCTTAGATGTATTTCATATAAGAAACATATACAACTATCTTAGAACTTTCTCAACAAATTCTACTTAACATTCTTTTCAAGGCAAAGAGGGATGGGAGAGAGATGACAGTAGGATAATTCAATAATCACAATTAGTTGTACCCAATAATTTTCTCCTCACAATCTAACTGTTCTGATTTGGCTTCACGCACACATGAAGATCCAGGGACACAATCCATGTAACATAAATTAAGGATCCTAAACAAGCATTACGGTATACAACAGAATATCAAAAAGAATTTGAGACTTTTTTTCTACTACGAGCAATACTATTAATACTGTAACAGAACAGTCAATACTAGTTTTTGTATAGATACCTAAAGATAGTAACATAGAGAAGAACCTGGGTCAGATTGGCAGGTACCCATTTAAGGTACCCAAGAATGCTCTGAGTGCAGAGGGAGAAGAGAGGAACAGGAAGAAACAGGTTGAAGATGCAGACAGTGAGGGGGAAAAGTTGTTTCTTGAATAGACAGGAAGGCAGGAAATTATTTTAAGAACAAAATTGCTACTTATGATCAGTAGTTGATAGATAAATTCAATCAGAACATAGGCCTTTTTATACACCCTAAATGTAAGTCAAATAAAATGCACCTGCTGGTAGAAAAACATTCCCCCAGGATCTGGATGGGTTTTCTAATGCCTTAAAAGATCTGTGTCTTGTCATTCATTTAAGTACAGAGGCTGAAAAATAATGCAAGGGTGACTTTTTCATTGCTTTTCAAAAATTAATTGCATTGCATTGTAAACAAAACTGACATGCTTACAACATTGCCAGACAACTAACTTGTAAAATGTCTGTTTCTGGAAATGAACTCAAATTCCCTAAAGAGCTTTGCAAAGCCTCAAATGTTTGATTCTTTGGATTCTCTGCTTCGAGGGAACTTGCCACTGAAAAGGTATGAATTGCTTGCTACTAAGTAATCTATCGAGCTGGAGAAGAACAAAAGAAGCAGACCCATTAAACTGCCATCAGCACAGGCATTTTAATTGCATGCAAACAACAGTACACCTTTTATTATTATTTGTGCTGGGCGCAGCACAGCAGGAGTTCACATTAAGTAAAGACATTCTAGCTGGATTGTATTGTAATTTGAATTTTGGAATCCTAGCCTGAAGTTCCAAGCTCAGTTTTCAGGTCTGAAATTTAATGATTTTGCATTAGCAAAACTGACCAGTCCAAGGAACAGGAATGAGGTGAGGGACACATTGTTGGCTCTCTGATATTTTTCAAAAGAGTGTGAAAAGAGCCATACAATGTATCCTAAAATTTAGTTACGGTAGAAGTTTTTCCAGTGAAAAACAGTAGTGTTGGCCAATGTAATTTAATGTTTTTACAACCTATTGTTACTATGGCAGAAATTCCAGGTAATTAATTTTGCAAACGTTCTACATCTAACATGTAAAATTTTGGTATAGAGAATTGGAGATTATTAAAGGCTGTACAGGTAGTAATCCTAGTTTTTTTTCCTTTCTTCCTCAGTAAGTTCTTGTAACATAAGCAGGGAGAGATAATCTGTTTTAGAGAAAGTTGAAGATCATAGCAAAGTGAATATTATCAAATAGTTCTCATTATATAGAGCACCAACGTGCCTACTGTCCCTGTCCTATTGTTTCTTTTTATTTTTCTTATATGTATCCATTTCGTAACTATGTTTATACTTATACCTATTATCTTGTAAGTGATTGATAAATCAAATAAATCAAATATATATATATATATGCAGGGATTCTATTCCAGCTTAACACTGAGGATTTCTCAATTGTGGATAATGAGAGTTTGAATGTGGGAATGAGGAGTTAAGTTCCAGAGCTGTAGAAGGTGCAATGAAGGTGGCAGATTTGCACAGGGAAGTTTGCAGCAGGATAAGATATTGGGAAGACTGGTGGCAAAATGGAGAATTGATCAGAACCACATGCTAAAAATCATGAATATGTGATGCCTTCTATGCAGAAAATGAATCAGATCTGTATTTACCAGGAAAAAAATATATTCAAAGGGTAGACGATGAGGTCACACATCATGAGGCCCTACCAAACTATATATATATATATATATATATATATATATATATATATATGTAGGTCTTGGTGTATTGGGTCTTGTCCGTGTAAGGTTGAGAATACCTTGGCAGCGTTTGGAAATCTCATCCGTCATCTTCAGGCTGGTGTCTTCAGCTTGTTCTCCTGGGAAGCGAAGCTGAAACAAGCAACCTCCAAGACAAGATCTACTACCGTGAAAATCTCTGAAAACAAATATATATATATATATATATATATATATATATATATATATATATATATCCAAAATTTGTTTGATTAGAAGATACAGTGTAACAAATGCTGTACTATTATAGTGGAATCACCAGCCGAAGGGGAGGACCCTGCTAGGGAGAGTAAAGGCTTAGAAATTGTTTAGGGGAAGAAACATCTGAGATTGAATCCTTACATTTATATCTGGAAGATATAGGAAGGTGAAATTCTTGTAAAGAACACCATTAACCTATTTACTATTCTAATTGGGCTCCCTTCCTTCTCAGGTTGCTTTTGAGATTGACTCTCCCCTCCTTCACCTTGTTATAAAAGTCACTTCTTTCTTCAGTGCTAATCTTCTTTCTCTTTGGAAATGAAAAATGATGGTCTGACTCCCCTTTCCCCCTTCAGACATGCTTGTGCCATCAATTACAACACTGTGCTATCTCTGCCTTCAGCCTATTTCAAACAAGCAATGTTCATTATTAAGAAATCGCACAAAGTACAAAAATGTGAATACTCTCTAGACATACAATGCTGATTGTTTCCCATTTATATCCATACTTTTAAAAAAAATCAGTCTCAAGACTGGCAAATGAGGGCAATATGCTGACTCTGTAAATTACTTAGAGTACTATAAAACACTGTGAAGCAATATATAAGTCTAAGTGCTGTTGCCATTTTATTTTGTCCTTGTTGCCTTGATAACAGCTGCGGACCTGGCCTGCATCACTGAGACCTGGTTGGGCCCAGAGGGGGGTGTCCCTCTGGTTGATTTATGCCCACCAGGTTTTCGGGTTTTGCACCGGCCACGGGCCCAGGGTAGGGGTGGTGGGGTGGCCGTGGTTATTCGGGAGACCTTGTTTCCTAGGGAGGTCTCTGTTGCAGAGATAGGCGGGAGTGAGATCCTCCTCCTGAGATGGGGGCCTAATGGGCGGGTGGGCTTGCTGCTAGCATACCTTTCCCCCAGCTGTGTGGCAGCGGCCCTGCCTGGCCTTCTCGATCTCCTCTCCGGGGTGGCAGTGGAGCTCCCGGACCTTATGGTCTTGGGGGATTTCAACTTGCCTTCCCTGGGGGGTGGTCGGGTTTGGCCCAGGAATTCATGGCTTCTATGGAGGCCATGGGCCTGACCCAATTGATTCAAGGCCCTACTCATGGAGGGGGAAATACTCTTGACCTAGTTTTTGTCTCTTGACCTAGTTTTTGTCTCTGAACAGTGGCGGAGTGACAGAGGGCAGGTCACTATTACGACTTTGCCTGTTCCATGGTCTGATCACTATCTCCTACGGCTGGTCTTCCAACTGGCCATCCCCCACTGCTGGGATGAGGAGCCACTCAGATGGTTCCGCCCCAGGCACCTGATGGACCCTGAGAGGTTCCAGGCAGAACTGGGGTTTTTCCTTCTTCCCTTGCCCACAGCTCTGCGAGGATCTGGCAATAGCCTGGCAACGGGCTGCGTCGGAAGCCCTCGACAGGGTTGTCCCCATCGTCCCCTTGTGCGCCATGGATCCCGGTTTGCTCCTTGGTATACTGAGGAGCTCCAGGGGATGAAGCGCCGTTGAAGGGTTTAGAGAGCAGGTGGAGGTCTACCCATTCCCAATCCGACCGAGCCCAGCTAAGAGCCTTTATTAGGACTTACCTGGTAGCTATGAGAGAGAGATATTATCTCTCACTCTCATAGTGTCCGCGAATATCGCCTGGCGCCCTGTTTGGGTTACTTGCTCCCTCCCGTCTAGAGGGGGATCGGACCCGTTCGGGTAAGGCTGAGAATTTGTTCAATATCTGTCGGATAAGATTGCTTGTATTCGGGCGGGTTATCCTCCGATTTGCAGTGGTCTGAGGAAGGGGTGCAGGAGTCTGGCTACTGTTATCTGGGATGAGTTCGATCCAGTTTCCGAGATGAAGTGGACAGGATTATCTGCAATGAGTTCCACCACATGTTTATTGGACCCGTGTCCCTCCTGGATGGCTTATGCTGCCAGGGAGGCCACCTGGTTGGCTCGGGCAGTTATCAATGCTTCCTTAAGGGAGGTGTCTTTCCACCGCCTTGAAAGAGGCGGTGGTGAGACCCCTCCTGAAGAAGCCTGCCCTGGACCCGACTGTGTTAGACAACTTTCGTCCAGTCTCCAACCTTCGTTTTTGGCGAAGGTTGTTGAGAGTGTGGTGGCTCAGCAGGTTCCGCTTTTCCTGGATGAAGCGGACTACCTAGATCCATATCAATTGGGCTTCCGACCCGGATACAGCATGGAGACGGCATTGGTCGCGCTGATGGATGATCTCTGGAGGGCTCGGGATAGGGGTTTTTCCTCTGTCCTGGTCCTATTAGACCTCTCAGCGGCTTTCGATACCATCGACCATGGTATCCTTTTGCGTCGCCTTGAGGGGTTGGGAGTGGGGGCACCGTTCTTGGTGGTTCTCCTCCTACCTCTTGGGCTGCAATCGGTGTGGCGGTCAGGTCGTCCCCTAGGGTGCTCTCTTGTGGGGTCCCTCAGGGGTCGGTCCTTTCCCCTTTATTTACATCTACATGAAGCAGCTGGGTAAAATCATCCGTGGTTTTGGGGTGAAATTCCATCAGTATGCTGATGATACTCAGCTGTACATTTCCACCCCAGACCAGATCAGTGATGCCCTCTCCCTGATGACCCAGTGTTTGGATGGGGTGCGGAACTGGATGGCGGGAACATGCTTGACTCAACCCGGCCAAGACTGAGTGGCTGTGCATACCGGCGTCCCAGCCCAGTCAAGACTATCCATCTTTGGCCATAGGGAGAGGTGTTGCCCCTGTGGATAGGGCGGAATCTGGGGTCCTCCTGGATGTGCGGCTCCAGTTAGGAGGAACAGGTGGGGCCGCGTTGCCAGGGGCCTTTGCCCAGCTCCGCCTTGTTCGACAACTGCCCTTTTCTGGACCGGGCGCCCTGTGCACGGTCACTCATGCCCTTGTTACCTCTAGGCTCGACTACTGCAACGCTCTCTATTTGGGACTGCCCTTGCATACCATCCGGAGATTGCAGCTGGTGCAGAATCGCGGCGGCGGTGGTGATGAGTTACCCGGTTCTCCCATACGACCCCCTCCTCGCTGCCTGCATTGGTTGCCGGTTGCGCTCGGGTGAGATTCAAGGTTTTGGTGCTAACATACAAAGTCCTTCATGACATGGGTCCTCAATATTTAAGGGAGTGTCTTCTTCCAATGTCGAATACCGATCGCCCTGTGTGAGCCCATAGGCAAGGACTCCTCGGGGTCCCGTCGGTGGGCCAATGCCAGCTGGCGGTTCCCCGACGACGAGCCTTTTCTGTCGCTGCCCCTGACCTTGGAATCAACTGCCTTTGGCTCCGCCTGGCCCCTGAGCTCCGCACCTTTCGCCGTGAGTTAAAGACCTGGTTATTTGACCAGCCCGGGCTGTGACCCTCTGGGGAGGGTTGGTTTTAATGGTTTTATAAATGTTTGGACTTATAACTTAATTTAATTGTTTTTTAATGTATTTATTGTTTCTTGTTTTAGTTTTAAGCCTTGAGTCTTGGAGATGGGGCACATATAAGTTCAAATAATAAATAAATAAATAAATAAATAACATCAGCTTATACAAGACATAATGAATGTGGGTATCACAGTTAGTATTCATCTATCTACAGACTGACCAGCAATACAATATTCAGATGCACTCCACAATAGAACTCACAGCTTTCCAAAATTAAATAAAAGTAAGTATATTTTGTTAGTGGCAAACATCATATTAGATAGTCAACTTTAATGGTGTTTTCATGAGATTTTGTGCAAGTACCCAAACATTGTCAAGGAGACATCTCATGAAATGTAAGCATTCTTGCATGAGATCTTGGAAACTCACCAATACATTGAGAGTGGGGACATTTTCAGATGTTGAAATGTGAAATCTGAATATGTTTATGATCTCTAGGTTACCTTCTAATTCTGCCCTCTTAGTAAAAAAAATATAGGATACACATCTTAAGAACTGGAAAGTAACGACGACTGCAATCCGATGTATACCTGGGTGTAAAATCCATTGAATCTAAGACAACTTCCTTCTGAATAGACACAGAGAGAATTCCACTGTGAGTGAGGTATTTAAAATGAGATAGCAGGTGTGCAGCACACTCCAGGAGTTGGCATTTTGCTAATGATAAAATCTGAAGTTAGAGTTTTCATTTATCTTTAAAATCTTTTTTTTAAGACAGTAATTTCAGCCCACTTTTTCCTCCAAACATCTCCCCTGTCCCCAACAATAGATGCTATGTTTTTTCATACCAAAACCATAACCGGTGCAACTTCAAAGAAAAATGCTGGAAACTGGAACAGGTTAATCTTAGATTCAGACTGTCCCGCCTCCTGAAAGATACTGACTGATAGGTGGGAAGGAGAGAGGAAGATGTCCTTAATTCTCTTTCCCCTTTTCAGGGACAACACATTATACACGTGTTATTTGCATGTCTTACATATGAGCCATTACTCAATGTAAAACATTTGTTACCATAGTAACTGCCACACACCTGCTGTCTGAGGCTACTGCCATCACCCTAGTTGATGCACAAATGCAGAGTCACCACAGTAAGTCATGAGAATGTTAGTTTTCATTGGCCATATGAGAAGGACAGAGTATCTTTCATTCCCACCAGCTGTCCCTCCTTTTCTGCCACCCTCCTGATACACGTTTAAGACATGGTTTTTGTGTCAGAAGGATATTTTTCTTCCCTTCTCCCCCATGCAGCAATATGAAAAGAAAATGTGTGCAACTTTAAATGTTCATTTGGATGCCTTGCCAATAATATCGGCATCCTCTCTGCAGTCAGATCCAGCAAATTATGTCAAAACATTTGGTGCTATGGTTTCCTCTCTCCAAGGACCTGATTAGTATGAAAATTATGGTAATTAGGGATGTGAAAGACCCATTAGGATATTGGATTTGTGCTCTGCTAAAGCGGAACTGTTCTTTCTGATATAGATCTGTGGTAGAGTTCCAGGAAACCAGTAGTATGTTCCATTCAAGGATGCTACAATAGTAAATAATTCCAGTTCTCGATACATTACTAAATCTTTGCATCTAAGTTTCCTTTCATAAGCCCAGCTAGATGGAAGCAGGTAGATGACCTTGGCTCATTTTGAAAAGCTGGACACAGTGCAACCTGGCTGGTATTCTGATGCAAGGCAATGAGGAAATTCCAGTGCTGTATGCTCTACTGGGAAACTAAGAAAAAAGAAACCACATCCTTCAAGAAAGCAATAGCAGACCATTAAGTACTGTGGGAAAACTGCATGGATATGTCTCTAGGATCACCTGAACTTTGACTCAAACCTTTTTTTAGTATTTTTTTATAGACCATCTGAAGTAGATTTAATTCCACTTTGTTTTGCATCAATTACTGATGCTAATAACTATTATTTTTATTGTTTCTATCATTATATCTCTTTATATCCCATCTTTCATCTGAAAGAAGTGAAAGATAGCCCACAACATGGAACAGCTGACAATTACAGCAAACAAGTATGCTGGAAGGAGATTGCATAATGCAAAGAGAGAGAGGTATCTGCAATATAGGTAGTCCTCAAGTTACCACCATAACAGAGCCCTAGATTTCTGTTGCTAAGCAAGACATTTAAGTGAACTTTGCCCTTTTTATGATCTTTCTTGCCAGAGTTATTAAGTGAATCATTGCAGGTAACTTAGTGACATGGTTGTTAAGAGCCATGGTGGTGCAGTGGTTAGAATGCAGTATTGCAGGCTAATTCTGCAGACTGCCAGCAGTTCCATTCTGACTGGTTCAAGCTGGAGTCAGCCCTCCATCCTTCTGAGGCCAGTAAAATGAGGACCCAGATTGTTGGGGTGACTCTGTAAACTGCTTATAGGAGGGCTGTAAAGTACTGTGAAGTGGTATATAAGTAAGTGCTATTACTAAGTGAATCTGGCTCCCCCATTGACATTGCTTGTCAGAAGGTCACAAAACATGATCCAATGACCACAGAACACAGCAACTGTTATAAATACATGCCAATTACCAATCATCCAAATTTTGATCATATAACCATGGAGATGTTGCAGGATCATAAGTGTTGAAGTCACTTACAATAAGTCACTTTTTTCAGTGCAATTGTAACTCCAAACTGTCACTAAACAAATGGTTCTAAGTCTAGGACTATCTGCATTATGCAAATTCCCTAATTCCTACCAGCTGGTCCTTGGTCTCTTTCCTGTATGGCCTCCTGGAATGCTTCATCATTTCCCAGCAGTACATTTCCCAAAAGAAAAGTTATTCAGACCGTATCCTTTTCTATTCCAGGACCCTTACTGCTAGTATATTACAAGCCACCTGTAAAAGGAGCAGCTGGATGCTTTCCAGGAGAAAAAGGGAAGAATCCTATATTTATGGAACAAAAAGGTTTGCAATCAATCATTGAGATATAAAGACTGCCTTAGTCCTACCGTAATGAATGGATAAAGCCCAGTGCATAACTGCAGCTAGAATGCAAAAGCTGGATATGCAGAAAGAAAAGAATCTGCATCATTAGCCAGGACGTTATCTATATTTAATAATGATATATCTAATATACTAAATGTATTAAATCAGCACAATCTAATTCTTAGAATCATAAATTCAGTTAAAGAATGCAATAAATAGACCCTTCCAACCTTATAGAAGAAACTATTTAAGCCATCAAGTCCAACTATCTCTTCATATGGAAACAAACATTGGTGCCAGATGGGAGGGAATAAGGAAGGAATTATCCTGGCTGAAGTAAAAGAAAGAAAGGCTGAGTTCTTATAGTGATTTGTTTGCTTGGGGCAGTGAATGTATGCATATAACAATTGTAGTTATTAACCATGGTTCAGCATCAGGGGTGAGCTGCTACTGGTTCGCACCGGTTCAGGCAAACTGGACGTTAATTTTACATCTGGTTTACCGAACTGGTAGTTGCAACAACTGGCTGGTCCCTGCCCACCCCACCCCACCCCATCCTTCCCAGGAGTCTCTACGCAGCCCATTTTTTATCCCAGGTAAGTGCAGGGCCCGCACAGAAGCTTGGGGAGGGGGAAAATGGGCCTCCCGGAGGCTCTCCAGAGGCCAGAAACAGGCCCATTTCTGGCCTCTGGAGAGCCTCCAGAGCCAAGGGAGGCTGTTTTTGTTCTCCTGGAGACTAGAAGAAAGCCTCCAGAGCCTGGGGAGGGCGAAAAACAGGTCTCCCGGAAGTTCTGGAAGGCCAGAAATGGGCCCATTTCCAGCCTCCAGAGGGCCTCTGGAGCCTGGGGAGGCAGTTTTGCCGTCCTAGAGGCTTGAGAAAAGCCTCCGGAGTCTGGGGGGACAAAAATCGGGCCCCTGCCATGGTTCAGGAGATCGACTAGGCCACACCTACCATGGCCATGCCAACCCAGAAACTGGGCAGAGAACTGGTTGCTAAATTTTTTGAAGCCCATCCCTGTTCAGCATGTTGTGTGAAAAGCTAATTTGGGTTTATTTAGGAAATCACAGTTAAAGAGACTTGGTTTACTGTGTCATGTGAACCCAATTAATATTAAATAATCTTTGGTTTCTAGCTTAGGCACACTTTCCTAAGTGTAAGCCACAATGTATTTGCTGAACTTTACTTCTGAGTAGATATCTATTCTTAATCAGAAATGTAATAAGCCCTTCAGTTTATCCTGTAGTTTATATCATTAGTCTCTCAATAAAGAATTGGGACAACATTTTTGTAGCATTTTTATTTTACTCTTCAACTTGGCACAGATAAAATATGAGTTTCTGACATCAAAAGGAAATGAGCTCAGTCCCCAGACAGACATGGGAAGCTATAGACGCCTACTTTCTATGTTGGTTCAGCCCTGAAATGTTCCTGCTGATGCTATAAAAATGCCAACAGTCTCCATTATCTGATTCTTTCTCTGTAAACAGATGCTCAGACTATCTTAGTAAAGAAATAAAAAGTATTTAATAAAGAAACTTCCATGGATTTCTACGAGTTTTTACCAGCTTGTTGCATTCAGTCAGCATTGTTCATTTGTCTTTCTCCAACATTTTAATTCTGACATGCCGTTCCATCTGTCTAAATGTTTCCTCTAATTCAAAAGAGGTGATCTCTTCAGTAAGCAGATCAAAGACTGCAATCTGATGCCCTCGGGCTACCCTTAGGCCCCACCCAAGTCCCTGCAAAATTGCTACCAGACTATCATTTAAATATGGGAACATGGATAAAGAGTTTAATAAATAACCAGAAAATAATTACATTAAATATGTAAAGGTTTAATTACATTTAAATGCAAATAAAAAGAAATCAAATTTAGTTTAGTTTCCCCCCTCAGCACTCTCATTACTTTATAGAATACAGACCTCAGCATATCACTCAAAGTGCCAAGAATGGAGCCTGCCTCAGAAAAGTTGTTTGTATAGCACAGAATTGGAAAGGGGGGAGGATGTGATAAGAACTTCTGTTTGGTTATACTTAGTAGTAAAGGCCAAGAAAATATCCTTCCATGGTTAATCCATAGATCAGATCCTGAAGGTACACAAAAAAATCTTGCTACAAATAACTCTTATTTTGCCATGAGATTACTTCATAGGGTTAACCTTGGAATGTGACAACTTGGTGCAGCCAACTTGCCTTGGCCAATTCAGTATGGCTATCTTGTGGTGGGACAAATCATAGTGGCCAACTCACTGCAGGACAACTCTCTGCAGGGCAATTCAACAATTCAGTTTAAGTATTTAAAATATTTTTTAATATTTTAATTTTTATCATTCACATTTCATTTAGTCTCTCCTTTTTCTTCCTTTCTTTAATGCTTCTATTCTACAATTTCTTCAATATTAGTGTAACTCTTGTCCTGCAACTACTTGTCCTGTGACGAGTTGGCCATGGCGAGTTTTCCTGCAGCAAATTGGCCATGGCAAGTTGGCCATAGTGAGTTGGCCATGGTGAATTGGCTGTGCTGAATTATCCTAGATCTGGTTAACTTAGTGGTTGAAAACATAGCATTTCTATGGCAGGTCTCATTATAATCTCAAGGTAGAAGGTCACTGTTGGTGTCATAACCAAAAAGGATCAGCAGCCAAGCACATGTTATTTGTCCTTGTGAAAATTCCACAGGACCTTTATGCTGATACAGTAATTCATAACCAGCCAATGATATTTACTAGGTTAGCTATGTGACTAAGTTAAGACTGGGCCTATACATGAACTATGAGGATTGGTGTTTCTGGAAGTTCTGTGATCAGTGGAAGCTTATCTTACACAGGAGATACCCGAGTGGGTTGCCGTCTTTGCATCCCACTTTATCTTTCTCACAGCTGTTACACAGATTGTTGCTTAAAAGAGACGGCTGCTAAAACCAACATTTACAAGCAGCAATTCGTGTTCTTAACAGATTTAAATGTGGAATGATGTGATTGCTTATTTCCTCATAATGTCACCAGAAGCATCTTATTTCTAACCAGCAGATAAGTTTTTGTACCTAAGAAAAACTTGCATTTAAATTGCAACCAAAAAGTGACAAATGAGTGGCTAAATCCATGGCTTTTATGTGCCTGAATAGAGATTTGAAAGGTTTTTGGTAAGGGGCAAAAAGAGGAAGAAATAGTGAAGAATGCAGGATCCAATCTGGGTCAGTTACTGGGACCAGAGTTTTGGACTTCTGAGCTTTTGGACTCATGCTGGAGTCCATCTTCAGGGAGCTTCTCTCTAGCAGAGTGTGTCAGTAGTGGGATCCTACCTTAGTCGCTACCGGTTCGGTGGGTGATCGTGAATGTGAGTGCACCTAACAAGCCAATCAGCTGAGAGGATGGAGAAACAAAAACCTAGGAGTGAGCCTCCCACCCTCCCATGCACTTTTCGGTCTTTTATCCTCTCAGCTGATTGGAGGCTCTTTTTTACTGCCAGTTTGGCTGAACTGGTAGTGATTTTTACTACTGGTTTGACTGAACCTGGATGAACCGGTAGCATACCACCACTGGAGTGTGTGCTAAATAGTGAAGACTGCTTGAAAGGGTATTTCACATATGGTTTACTGTCTCTGAATTTTCATTCTAAGTTGGAGAATCAAACAGTTTCCTCAGTGGATGCGGAACACCTTGTAATCTGATTTAACAAACTCTGTATTATCTGTGATCAAACTTAGCTTGACCCTTTTCCCTATTGTCTTTTTAATATATTTGCCAATAACTATATAACTTCTAACCTAGCCCTTCAGTGATGGTTAAATCTCCAGTTTCTGTTGACCATAATAAGCAAAAAGAAAAGGGGAAAAAACATATCAAAAGCATATAATTTCTTGTCTCAGGGCTACTGCCAACCTGACATCTCCAAACTTTTTATCAAACTATTATTTTGACAGTTGTGACAAAAGGGAAAGTATTCTAAACCTGACTTGAAAGGATGCTATTATAGTTAATTTTATTTGAATGTACATATATAGATGAAATCAAATCCATTTTAAGGCTGCAATCCACAGCATGTGATTTGATGGCCATAAATCTCACAACAGGAGAAGCTGTACACCTTTGACATGGATCTGTAGTATGGAGTGGGAACTCTGGGATTTATAGCCCACATATATGGAGAACACAAAAATATGAAGGCTGCATGGATCCTAAGGGAGGGAGACTTTTAATCTGAACTCTATGCTGTTTTTTTTAGAGTCCAGATTAAATACTCTCATGCTGGTCATGCAGAAAACATTGAAAATATACAAAACTGAGACTTATTTGGCAATGAAAGTTACAGCTGCTTGGCAACTTGCAACTGATAGTCCTTTGTGGCAATTTCTTGACAATGTTCTACATGCTTGGCTTTATTTGTGCAATTCCTCTTGATCCCAGAGATACACACATTCACAAAGGCATGGCTACGTTTTAACTAACTCCATAACTGGCCCCAGGACAGCCTTGGATATTCATGGTAGTTTCACCAGGATTAGATATGCTTAAATGAACATATAACTATATAACTAGGAAGCAATCAATTCCTACATAAGTTTCTTCTCCTTTTCATTCCATTCCAAGGAAGAGGAAATATTACTTTATAAATATATATGTGTGCTATGAGTGTGTCTGGAGTGTTGTTGTACTGAGGTAAATGACACATTACATACAATAAGGTATTTCTCTTCAATAGTATTTGAACTTAAATATAGTTACCTTACTATTATCCCAGACTCGCTTACTCTGTAGTCCTCAATCACCCTATTGTTGAAGCTTGCTACATATAAAAAAATATAAGATGTGTTTTTTAAACTAGCAAAAACTTCAGCAACAACAACAACAACAACAACAACAACAAAACCCCTCAGAATCAGACATGGATGCTTTTAGAATTTCCTGCCCAACTCATTCTGAATTTTTAATGATTTGGATAGTGTGAGTAGTTGAAACAGATGCTATCAGCTCTGCATTTTGGCGAAAGATGAAGCAATGGAGGCTAATATATTCATGCTGTTTGCAAACTGAAAACACAACAGTTCACCATTCCAGAATACACTTATGGAGGAGAGAAGTTATCCAGTCTTTAATATTACTCAGGGCTATCATTAATATCTAAATATAACCATGATTTCTGGGGCTGGAATCCAATAGACCTTTGTGGAATGAAAATGCACTGAAAATTGAAAGAGAAGAGCACCTCCTGCTCTATAATCCAGGAGACAACAGGCAGCAGAGAGGTTAAATTATCATTGAAGAAGTTTAAATTTGAACAGCCTGGGGTTAGACAGACCCTGACGAGTTTGAGCACTGTCCCTCCATTTCCTTAAATACATTCACAAAAAGAATGGGAAAGAAGAATCACATGGCCCTCCTGGAACCGAGTGTCATAGAAGCCATAGCAAATAAAAAAATAAATAAATGAGATAATAAATGAAGAAGGAAATAAGTAAAATATTGTATACTAGCTCGATACCCATGCTTCGCTACAAAAGTATGTGATTAGGCTTAGTTTTTGGGGAGGAAAATAAGGGATAAAAATTGTGCCTCTGCCTACCAGCATCTATCAGTATTCCTCTGGCTAGCATCCTTTCAGTGTGTGAGGGCTGTTTGGAAAGTGAAACAGTATTTGCTGTGTGAGCAAGAAGGAGACAGCAAGGAGCCTAGGCGTGGCTTAGCTCAACTGTTCTGTACTAAAGCTGCTTGGTGCTGTGAAACTGAAACTGAAACTCCTCTCCTCTGCTTGTGTTTTGCATTTGGAAGAGATTTCTTTTCAGGTGGGGAGAGGGAGTAGAACTCCTTAGCATCAGAGTGTGTTACTAATAATATAGGAAATATTAATGTTCTGATGGTCATTTTGAAAAATCCTTTCTTAGTAAGCACCTAGAAATCAAGAGGAACATATGTGCCAAATTTCAAGTTTGTAGGGTTTACGGTTCTGGAGATTTTTTGATGATATGTGAGTGGCATTTCACTTTTATATACTATATATTTATTTATTTATTATTTGAACTTATATGCCGCCCCATCTCCGAAGACTCGGGGCGGCTTACAACTAAAAACAAAGAACAATATAGATTAGTAAGTCTCAGACATATGGCTTGGGTAAAACAAATTATCATCATTAATTTAATTTTCATTTACATAAGGGTTTTTTTTTATGTGTGTGTGATGCTTACAAAGATTCAGTTTTGTCTTCTAAGTTATGGTAGGTCTCAGAGGTATCAGGTATGAGCCTCAAGTCACCTAAACTAGATATGTTAAAGTACCAGTTTCAGTTCACTTGTTCTGGTGGTTTCAGTGGGACTACAACACCACTTGCTTTAACGGGACCATTAGTTTTAATAGCCACTTGAATTTCTTCCCAAGATGGGGCATGCAATATTTCTTCTTTTACCACACTCTCTTCTTAAATACCCCATTCCCATTGCATTCAACTCACTTTCTTTTGACATATCAATTTATCACAAATTAGGCAGGAGCAAGTACTGATACCCAGCCGTTTTCTTTTCTTTTGACAAACATGCATTCCTTTCAATGGACTACACATTACTCACTAACATTTTGCCTGCCTGTGAACAGCCTCCCATTTTCTAGTCCTCGATTTACAACACAGTGCATTAAAGTGACTGCTCAAAGTTACAATGGGAAAGAGCGACTTATAACCATTTCTTTTGCACTTATGACTTTTCTAGCATCCCCATGATCACATGATCAAAATTCAGATGCTTGGCAACTGGCTCATACTTATGACTGTTGCTGTGTCCCAAGATCATGGGATCTTTGGCAACTTTTTGACAAGCAAAGTCAATGGAGAAGCTGGATTCACTTAACAACCATGTTGTCTTCTGGCGCAGTGGTTAGAGTGCAGAATTACAGGCTACTTCTGCTGACAGCTGGCTGCCTGCAATTTGGCAGTTCAAATCTCACCAGGCTCAGGCCTTCCACCCTTCTGAGGTTGGTAAAATGAGGACCCAGATTGTTGGGGGCAAGATGCTGACTCTGTAAACTGCTTAGAGAGGGCTGTAAAGCACTGCAAAGCAGTGTATAAGTCTAAGTGCGAGCGCTACTAACTTATCAATTGCAGTGATTCAATTAACAACTGTGGCAAGGAAGGTCATAAAATGGGGCAAAACTCATTTCTCACTTTGGCCTCAGTTGTGGTCATAAGTCAAGGACTCCCTGTACTTTGCCATCTTTAATCAACGTTCTTCCATTAAGTATGAATTGCAGTTGTTCCCTCATTTTCCATATTAAACAACTATCTTCTTCCTGGCTACATTTCCCAGTCTGTAATCATTGCTGTATCAAATGTATTCAAGCTCTTAGCCAACAATACCAGATCATCTGCATACAAAAGTACAAGTACATTCATTTTCTAATTGGCACAGCTCTAACATTATTGTAAGCATTCCCATAAACACAGTAAACATGCAAGAGGACAATGTACATCTTTATCTTCCTCTCTATTTGGTGTTGAACTACTTGTTAAGTCTTCCATTTACTCCCACATATCCTTTATTTCCATCCCATATCACTCTTATTGTATTAAGCAACCAACCATCAATTCCATATTCATGCAAAACATTCCATCCTTCCATGTAATTCATTCTATTATCTGATGTCTCTAAATAAATATACAATAAACGTTCTGTCTCACATCCATACATTTCTTAGTCAGTTGCTGAAAAGCAGAAGTATAGTCCAACAAAAAAATTACATTGCACTTTCTAACTGTTATGTATGTAGGTTTGAATGTCATTGGTTTAGTTTGAATTGTTCTTGTAAAATGTCAAATAGGATTGGTTTAAAAAGTGCGGGAAAACCCTGCACTCTGATTGGCTGGCAACTACGGCTGCTGGCTATAAGTAGCAGCCATAGCCCAGCCAAGTCGGGTCCATTCGAACTGTAGTCACTTAATAAACTCTTCACTGAAGCTCTTCGCGTCTGACTCTTCATGCAAACTTAACACTGGCGACGAAGGTGGGATTCCCCTGAAGAGAAGACGACGCGGAAGACAAGCAGAAGAGCGAGATGGCTGCGCTGAACACCCCCCCAGCCTCATTCAATCCGGTGGCAGAAGACTGGGAATCGTATGCGGATTGCTTCCAAATGTATTTGGAAGGAAACGACTTTGTCGACATCTCCGAGAAGCGGAAGAGGGCAGTCTTTCTTACGCACTGCGGTCCGGCAGTCTTCAAGATGGCGAAGGCATTGTGGGGAGCTGCAGATGTGAAGGTAATGGAATGGCCTGATCTAGAAAAGCTTTTAAGAGCCCATTACGCCCCACAAGTATCGTACCTCATTAAGAGACACGAGTTTTACCGTTGGGATCAAGGGTAAAGTGAAAATGTTAACGACTTCGTGGCAAGCTTAAGAGACATTGGGGTGCATGAGTTTAACAGTTTGGAGGAGGCCATGCGTGATCGGTTTGTTCTAGGCCTCAAAGACAAGGTGCTTCAGAACAAATTATTATTAAAACCTAAGATCACGTTAAAGGAGGCCATAGAAGAGGCCTCCTCAGCAGAAGCCATTAAGTCCTCAGCGGCAGCCATGAAGAAAATTAACAAGGCCTCAAGCCATCCTGAGGTGGAAAAGTCCACAACAACTCATTATGAGCAGATAGATTCTGAATCAGACTGTAGTGAGGTGGAGGAAAGAATTTATAGACTCAGAATGGAAAAGAAAAAGAAAGACCTGGGAAGAAAAAGGCAAGACTTTTATTGCAGAGGTTGTGGGAGGGCTACCCCCGCACTGAATGCAAGTTTCTTGATACCATCTGCCTTCGTTGTGAAAAAAGAGGTCATCTGCAAATCATCCAGAACTCCTCCACACAGAAGAAAGTTTCCTGACAAAGATTTCAAGCCCAACAACTTCAGTGAGAAAATGGGGCACAACTCAGAAGCAAATGGGAAGAATGAAACTCATCAAACGGTCACCATTGGTCATTCTTCACCCTTGAGAAGCAGAAAAGTACATGTGAAGGTACTCATTGAAGGAAGGCCTTGCCAAATGGAAGTGGACTCAGGCTCCTATTTATCTATGGTGTCATGGGACACTATTCACAGGCTACTTCCCAACATTCAGAAGAAACATTTCCAGAAGCAAGCACTGACTCTTAAAGACTACCAAGGGAACAAGATTCCAGTAGTTGGAACAAGAGAATTCAACGTGAAGTTTAAAGGCCACACCAAACGTTTGCCCCTGACCATCGTGGACAAGGATCGCCCAAGCTTGCTGGGACTTGAGTGGTTCAATCCACTAGGCATCGAGGTGACTGGCATCAATCACGTGAGCAACTCTGAATGGGAGGAGGCCTTGAAGTCTGAGTTTCCAGAGGTCTTCAGCGAAGGATTGGGCAAGTATATGGGGACCCCTATCACTTTCAACCTAGATCCCAAGGTGCCCCCAATTTGTTTAAAGCCCAGAAGGGTCCCATTTGCTTTAAAGGAAAAAATTGATGCACAATTAGACAAATTAATAGCTCAAGGGGTTTTAGAGCCCACTGACCACTCCAGATGGGAGACACCCATAGTCACACCAGTCAAGACTGATGGGTCAGTAAGAATCTGTGGAGACTATAAGGGGACACTGAACCATGCGCGCAGCAGAGCGCATACCCAGTTCCAGTGGTGCATCATCTGTTACATTCACTTGGCAGGGGTACAGTCTTTGCCAAATTGGATCTGGCCCAGGCATATCAACAACTAACAGTTGATGATGCCACTGCAGAGGCCCAAACCATTGTGACTCATAGAGGTGCTTTCAAATGTAAAAGGTTACAATTTGGAGTAAGCGTGGCACCAGGCATCTTTCAAAGCCTTATGGAAAGAATGCTCCAAGGACTGCCAGGGTAGTGCCTTACTTTGATGATGTGTTAATCTCTGCTGAAAATGACACTCAGTTACAAGAAAGACTCAGAGAAGTCCTTACCAGATTCAGGAAAGGGGGTTAAAAGTCAAGGAAGAAAAATGCACTCTTAAAACAGACAAGGTTGAGTTCCTGGGCTACATGATTGACAAGCATGGCATCCACCCTACAGATGCCAAGGTTCAAGAAATCAAAGAAGCCCCTAGACCTAAATGCAAAACAGATTTACAAGCCTTCCTTGGACTCATTAACTTTTATCACATGTTCCTACCCATTGCTGAACCATTGCACAGATTACTTAACAAAAAGTTTGTTTGGGTCTGGGGGAGGAAGGAACAATCAGCATTTAACAGTATTAAAAGACTAATCACGTCTGATGCTGTACTGATACAGTTCTCTGAGAATTTACCTGTTGTACTGACTTGTGATGCATCCCCTTTTGGAGTGGGGGTTTGAGCCACAGGCTTCCCAGCAGGAGGAAGCCCCTATTGCATTTTACTCTCGCTTTGACCAAAGCAGAGAGGAATTACAGCCAATTGGACAAGGAAGCATTGGCAATTGTTGCAGCTGTTAAGAAATTTCATGAATATCTGTATGGGAGAACATTTACCATTGTTACAGATCACAAACCTTTGTTAGGCATTGTGGCAGGAGACAAACCTACACCTACTATCCTGTCACCAAGAATGCTGAGGTGGACTGAATTTCTTGCTGCTTATTCATACAAACTTATCCACAAGCCTGGCAAGGACATTGGACATGCTGATGCACTGAGTCGTTGCCCACTTCCTTGCCACAAGGAGGACTTTGAACCTGAAACACACACCTTTTTCCTAGAAACTGTTGCCAAGCTTCCAGTGCATGCTGCTGAAATTGCCAGAGAGACTGCCAAAGACACTTTATTGGCTCCTGTTATAGGCTGGATTAAGAAAGGTTGGCCTCTTCAAGATCTACCTCACCTTGCCCAACCTTTTAAGTCCAGGCAAACTGAATTATCTGTATTAAGAGGATGTATTTTGTGGGGTAACAGGGTGGTTATTCCTGCAAAACTGCAAAGAGAGGTTTTGGAAATGTTACATGAGGGTCATCCTGGTATTGTAAGGATGAAGGGATTGGCCAGGAGTTATGTATGGTGGCCAGGTATTGACAAAATGGTTGAAAACTGGGTTGCATCTTGTCCCAACTGTCAGGTAGTCAGGCCTGCCCCACCTCTCGCCCCCAAACAGGAATGGGAATGTCCTAGGGGCCCATGGTCCAGGATTCACATTGATTTTGCTGGCCCTACCAGAGGGCACACCTTTCTTATTATAGTAGATGCATATTCCAAATGGCTAGAGGTAATCCCCATGGCATCCACCACAACTGATGCTGTCATCAAGCAGCTCAGAAAACTTTTTGTAACCCACGGGTTACAAAGCGTTTTACCAAGGAGAAGCTTCAGCAACTGGGTCCTGGGGACATCACTGAGAAAGTTGAAAAACTTCTTAGTGTTCAGCACATCACTCCTAACCCATCTAATAACTTATCCCCAGCAGAGTTGTTGATGGGTAGGAAACTTAGGTCTTCCCTTGACCTTCTTCATCCCACTTATGCACCCAACACACCACTAGATTCCACTTCCAAAGTTTGCACATTCAGTGTGGGTGATTCTGTGTATGCTAAGAACCTTATGGGTGAACCTTTGTGGATTCCTGCTGACATAACTCAAATCACAGGCCCTCGTTCTTACAGGGTGCAAACAGAGGATGGACTCCTCTGGATCAGGCACATTGATCAACTTAGATCCAGGTTCTCTCAGGAACATCGCATTTGTTCATCTCTAGTTCCCTCACCTGATGTCAATTCTAGGGGGGAAGGGGAGGAACAGGAGGATAATCAGCAAGCAAGAAGCCACCCCATGTGTAACGAGCCATTACGACAGGAACCATCCCAAAACCTGTCACAATGCCAAAATCCATCCTTAGAAGTGGAAGATTGTACATCACTACCTGACTTGGGTGCTGACATTGGGCTGGAGATGGGTTGGGAGGAGAGACCAGATTCTAACAATCAAGCAGGGTCTTCTTCCACAGGAAGTCCCAGTGGGGAAATGTCAGCAGACACATTTCCTCTCTCACTGGGTGAGAATGTTAAAACTTCTGAACCACGAAGGTCTCAATGTACACGCAAGAGCCCCACCTATTTAAAAGAATACATTAGATAGGTTGGGGTTTGGTATGGACTGAAGCTAGTGGGGAGGGGTGTTATGTATGTACGTTTGAATGTCATTGGTTTAGTTTGAATTGTTCTTGTAAAATGTCAAATAGGATTAGTTTAAAAAGTGCGGGAAAACCCTGCACTCTGATTGGCTGGCAACCACGGCTGCTGGCTATAAGAAGCAGCTGTAGCCCAGCCAAGTCGGGTCCATTCGAGCTGTAGTCACTTAATAAACTCTTCACTGAAGCTCTTCGCGTCTGACTCTTCATGCAAACTTAACACTAACATTTGCTAATTGTCCCCAAAGTTTTGCAGAACACTTTTCCAGGGATGCTTAGCAAATCACTTGCCCTGTAGTTTTTGGTTTATTCTTTCAATCTTTTCCTTTGCACAGGGAAACTGTATACTTCCTATCACCAGGCACAAATGCAGCCCTAACACATGTAAAAACAACTTGCACAGACCTGTAAGCAAGCAACATTTATAGTTAATATTTTTTATTCTAGTTTATATATCTGCATATTATAAACCTGAATGTTTCTTCTTCTACCTGGATATTACCTTCACATATTCTCACCGTTTGTGTGTGGGTGTGTGGGTGTGTGGGTGTGTGTATTAATTATTATGCCATATCTGTCATTGGACGTTGGCGATCATGTTGGTGAGATAGATAGATAGATAGATAGATAGATAGATAGATAGATAGATAGATAGATAGATAGAGATAATATCTTTTTAATCTGTTGGACACTGACATACATAGAATTAGTATCAATTCCACTTTTCAATGTACCTCTATCATTCAGTTATTTATAACTCATTGTGATCCATGAATATCATTTCATTAGGGCTGTTTGTCAGTGACTGATACCTTGTGTTCTTGCAAACTTATTCTTTCACCTCCAGTGATAATACCTGGTCTACTAGGCTTTTTTATTTTTCCCAAGCATCAAGGTCTTCTCCAATGATTCTTGTATTTGCAATTAGGTGCTCAAAAGATTTAAGCTTGAGACTCATTATTAATGCTTTCAGTAAGCCCTTTTATTTTATTTTACCTAGTTCTGAATTATTTGTTTTTCTTGCAAGCCAAGGTTTTCACAACCATTTTATCCAGCACCACAATTCAAAGACATCCATTTTCCTTTATTAGGTCTTTCTGTTCACCCAGCTTTCGCAACTATAACTTAATACTGGGTATACCATAGCCTTGACATTATGCATCTTTGTTGTCAATGTGATGTCTCTCTGCATCAAAAGTTAGTCATAGTTTTTCTCTTAAATAGAAAATATGTGTTTATTTCAGGGCTGTAGTCTCTATCTTGTGCATTTTGAGTCTAAGAAGGTAACATCTGCTGCTACTTCAGCACAGTCATAAGCATTTGGATAATAAAGAATATAGCAAAAAACATATGTCTTTTTGGAACTCCTTTTCTTTTTCCATTGCCCATGTGATGTCATTTGTCCTTGTTCCTTCAAATCTAACTTGTAAAGTTGGCAATTCTTGTTCTTTATAGTTCTTTATAAGTTCAGACTACAAAATCTTGAAAAATACCTTACCAACATGTAAGATAAGAGCAACGGTTTGATACTTTAAGCATCCTTTAGTATGATCCTTTTTGGCAGCGAAAAATAAATTGGTTTTCCATATCTTCTTATAGATGTCATATAGCACTTTAACTACATCATCTTATAATAGTTTAAACACTTTGTCTGCTGTTTGATTAACTCCTGCAGCGTTATTGTTAGTAATATTATCTAGGGTCCATTTAATTTCACTTTCCAGAATGTCTCTCACTAATTCAGTGAACAAGCCTTTGTACAAATAACTGATTGCTTTTGTACAGGGCTTCACATATTTGTATCATCTCTTCTTTGTATCTTTTTTCTCTCATGGATCTTTTTCATTCGTAGCCTTTTCTCTGACCTGTTTTTTTTAATTACATTCTATCTTGATTTCTGTGATTTTCTTAGATCAAACAGTTGTTCCTATTTGACTATTGCCCTCAATTTCTTTGCATTCCTTATTTAAATATAACTCCATACTCTCCTCTGGAACTCATTGTATAGTTATTTTCTGTTACTTCTGATATGTTTTGCTTTCTATCTTTCTTGAGCTATTTTCAACGTATCAGCAAATTACCATTTCAGTTTCCTTTGCTTATTGCTTTTCAGATTGTTTTTGTTCATTTCATCTTTAATAATGTCACAAATTTCAGTCCAGAGTTTTTCAGGCACTCGATTAATCAAATGGAATCCATTGATTTTAGTACTTACCTTCATGGAATAATCATACAGAATATTGCTGAGCTTGTATCTTGTTGGTCTGATTATTATTTGTTTTTGTTTTTGTTTTCATTTTATTTAGTTTATGTTGAAATTTTGCAAGGCAGAGTTTATGATTTGAGTCATAGTTAGTATCAGGTCTTGTTTTTTTTATATCTGAATAAAGTTTTGCTTGCAGAGTGTATGGTTAATTTTCTTTTGATATTGTCCATCTATCATGTCCAGACATTGTTTTTTAGTTTATTAGAAGTAAGCGTTAGCAATATACATTAAAATTTCATGACATAACTCTAGTGCCCTCCCTCCTGTTATGTTTCATACAACAAAACTATTTTTTTAGTTCTTCCTGATGCAAATTTCTTTCTAACCTTAGCATTCCAGTTTCCCATAATCAATAAGATGATTTTCTGTGTGTGTTGTGTTGACAAAATGTTGCAAATCATCATAAAACTATTCAACTTTTACTTCTTCTCTATCTGTAGCTTTGTCACTGCAATAAGATGGCTTCGCTCGGACACCAAGTGAATTCGTTCTGTCATGGGGAGAGTGTTGTATCAAAGCACTGATTTTGACACACTTTTTAAAAATAATTATCAATATTCCATTGCTTCAATATTTTTTATTATTTATTTATTTGTCTACTTATATCTATTTATATAGCTACCTATCACATAAAGGTGATTGCCGATTTCCAAACTTGATGCTCTTCTCATATGAAGTGACCCATCACAGTCCATTTCAGTTTGCTGATTTACAAAACAACACTGTTGAATCATTACACTTCCATTCTGATAATATCAAGGCTGCCCGACTTCATGGTTCTGACACTCCACAGGCCAACTGTCTACATTTTTTTGCAGCATCAAATTTTCCTTTTGTGTTGGGCATAGCTGGACATCCTTTTGACCTCAATCCAGTCATATTATAAACACCATTGTCAACCTGGGGTGGGGGTTCGCCTTCCAGTATTATATTGGTACTGTGGTGGTTGTAAATGTCCATTTAATTTTCCTCGAAATAGTAGGGTTGCCTTTGTTCCTCCAGTGAATTATGCATTAGCCTGCCCCTTTGCCCATGAGCTGCCTATCACAAGTGAATATTCTTGGAATGCACATTGCTAGCATCATTAGGATATGCAACCCACTTCACTACTCCAAAATAATATTCCAGGAAAGGAACCATTCACATACAAAACTTTAAAGTTAATTTTTCCGGCATTCTCTCATATCAGATTTCATTCTAAGTCATTTCATCACTTTTATTTCAAATTCATTTCACTCTGCTAGAGGTTGTTTAGCTCTTTCCACCCACTTCCAAAGCATTTTCTTTTCCATCAAATTGCTTTGCATATCCTCTGCCCCTTTTTATTCTTAAAAACTCCTTTCTCTTTTATACTATAACAATCCTTTTCTCTATAAACCTAATGTACAATACATTTCTGAGTTTTCATTTTTCCCCATAACAATCGATCTCTTATATATAGTTCATTCCTTCTTCATTATTCCTTCTTTAATGTATAATTTCATCAAAGATTTTTTAAAAAATACTTCTTGTTGTTTATTTATTTTATTTATTTTATTGGACTTATATGCCGCCCCATCTCCGAAGACTCGGGGCCGCTCACAATTAAAACGTACAATACAATAAATATTTTTTAAAAGATTAAACAATTATAAAGCCCAATAAAACCAAATTAAAATACTTAAAATTATCCCACACCCCTGGTGAGGTAGTCACAGCCCGATTTGGTCAAACAACCAGGCCTTTAAATCGCGGCGGAAGGTGCGGAGGTCAGGGGCCAGATGGAGGTCCAGAGGCAGTTGGTTCCATAAGTCGGGGACCGCTGCAGAATAGGCTCGTCACTGGGGGACCGCCAGCCAACACTGACTTGCTGACAGGACCCCGAGGGGTCCTTGCCTGTGTGCCCGCACAGGGCAGATGGCACTCGATATCGGCAGGAGATGCTCCTTTAAATATTGTGGACCCATGTCGTGGAGGACTTTGAATGTTAAAGCCAAAACCTTGAATCTCACCCGGAGTGCAACCGGCAACCAATGCAGGCTGCGCAGGAGGGTGGTAATATGGGAGAATCAGGTAACTCCCATCACCACCCGCGCGGCCGCATTCTGCACCAGCTGCCATCTCCGGATGGTATGCAAGGGCAGTCCTAAATAGAGACCGTTGCAGTAGTCGAGTCACGAGGTGACAAGGGCATGGGTGACTGTACGCAGGGCATCTCGGTCCAGAAACGGGCGAAGCTGGCGAACCAGCCAGACCTGGGCAAAGGCCCCCCTGGTGACGGCTCCCACCTGCTCCTCCAATTGGAGCCATGCATCCAGGAGGACCCCCAGGTTCCGTGCCCTATCCACAGGGGGCAACACCACTCCCCCTATGGTCAACGATGGACATTCCTGACTGGACCGAGATGCCGGTATGTACAGCCACTCAGTCTTGGCCGGGTTGAGCCGAAACATGTTTCCGTCCATCCAGGTCCATACCGCATCCAGACAGCGAGTCATCACGGAGAGGGCATCACTGATCTGGCCTGGGGTGGAGATGTATAGCTGAGTATCGTCAGCATACTGATGGTATCTCACCCCAAAACCATGAATGATATCACCCAGCGGTTTCATGTAGATATTAAATAAAAGGGGGGAGAGGACTGACCCCTGAGGGACCCCATAAGTGAGTGCCCTTGGGGCCAACCTCTGCCCCCCCGTCAGCACTGGTTGTGACCGCCCTGAGAGGTAAGAGGAGAACCACCAAAAAACAGTGCCCCCCACTCCCAACCCCTCGAGGCGTCGCAAAAGGATACCATGGTCGATGGTATTGAAAGCCGCTGAGAGGTCTAATAGGACCAGGACAGAGGAAAACCCCTTCCGGGCCTCCAGAGATCATCCATCAGTGCGACCAATGCCGTCTCCGTGCTGAAACCAGGCTGGAAGCCCGATTGGTACGGATCTAGGTAGTCCGCTTCATCCGGGAAAAGTGGAAACTGCTGAGCCACCACACTCTCCACAACCTTCTCCAGAAAACGAAGGTTGGAGACTGGATGAAAGTTGTCTAACACGGTCGGGTCCAGGGCAGGCTTCTTCAGGAGGGGCCTCACCACCGCCTCTTTCAAGGTGGAGGGAAAGACACCCTCCCTTAACGAGGCGTTGACCACTGCCTGGAGCCAACTGCAGGTGACCTCTCTGGCGGCATAAGCCAACCAAGAAGGGCACGGGTCCAACAAACATGTGGTGGAACTCAGAAGCCACATAATCCTGTCCACTTCATCCTCGGAAACAGGATTGAACTCAGTCCAGATCACATCGGCCAGACTGCTTGCACCACGATCCTCAGACCACTGCAAGGTAGAACACAACCCACCCCGAATCTGCGCGATTTTATCCGATAGATATTGACCAAATTCCTCAGCTCTTCCCCGGAGAGGGTCCACTGCCTCCCCCAGATATAGGAGGGAGCGGGTGGCCCCAAACAGGGTGGCCGGGCGGTTATCTGCGGACGCTATGAGGGTGGGGAGATAAGACCTTCTCGCCTCCCTCATAGCTACCAGGTAAGTCCTAATATGGGCTCTTAGCTGGATTCGATTAGATTGGGAGCGGGTGGCCCTCCACCTGCTCTCTAAACCCCTCCAATGGCGCTTCATCTCCCGGAGCTCCTCAGTATACCAAGGAGCCACCCAGGATCTACGGCACCTGAGGGGACGCATGGGGACAACTCTGTCAAGGGCAGCCCCAGCAGCCTGTTGCCAAGCAGCTGCTAGGTCCTCGGCAGAGTTGTGGGCAAGGGAAGTGGGAAAAAAACCTCAGTTCTACCTGGAACCTCTCGGGGTCCATCAGGCGTCTGGGGCGGAACCATCTAAGTGGCTCCTCATCCCAGTGGTGGGAGCGGCCTGTTGGAAGACCAGCCAAAGGAGATAGTGATCAGACCATGGGACGGGCAGTGTCGTACAACTAGCCTGCCCTATATCACTACGCCACCGTTCCGAGACAAAAACTAGGTCGAGGATGTTTCCCCCCTATTGAGTCGGGCCCTGAACCAACTGGGTCAGGCCCATGGCCCCCATGGAGGCCATGAATTCCTGGGCCAAACCCGACACCACCCCCAGGGATGGCAGATTAAAATCACCCAGGACCATAAGCCCTGGGAGATCCACCGCCACCCCCGAGAGGACGTCAAGAAGCCCAGGCAGGGCTGCTGCTACATAGCTGAGGGAAAGGTATGTCAGCAGCAAACCCACCCGACCACCAGGCCCCCACCTCAGGAGAAGGGTCTCACCTCCACCTATCTCAGGAACAGTGACCTCCCTTGGAATCAAGGTCTCCCGAATAACCACGGCCACTCCACCACCCTGGGCCCATGACCGGTGCAAAGTCTGAAAACCTGGGGGGCATAGATCGACCAGAGGGACACCTCCCTCTGGCCCCAACCAGGTCTTGGTGATGCAAGCCAGGTTCGCAGCCTCCTCCTCGATCACCTCACGGAGGAGGGAAGACTTATTAGCCACGGACCTGGCATTAAAATACACCAGTCTGAGCCCAGGGGGCCCAGTTCCCATGCCCCCAGGGGAGGAGGTCATAGGGTCGGAGCGCACCACCACTCGAAGATGGCGAGGGCGCGCTCCCAACACATAATCTGGCCCTATGCCCCCTCATCTCCTGCCGATCCCAACCACCCTGGGGATTGCGGTCCCCAACCCGCACTCCAGGCCCCCATCGGCCCCCAACCCCCACCCCCCCACCGCAAGCCGGGCTGCAGCTCACCCCCTCAGCAGCATTTCCCACCCTCATCCCTAACCTTCTTAAAAATTTAGTTAAAAATTTAAATAAAGGGGCCCTAGTGACCCTCTTTCGCATTTTATTAGAGCCCCAACCCCGCCCCATCCCTCTGCCATGCCATCTCTCTGGGTTCCATAACCCATCCTCGAGGTAGGCCGAAGATAGTACAATAGGGCAAACCCGAGAGGGAGGGAGTCCTTGTTACTGTAACTTCCAGGGATTGTAGAGACAATCATAGTATCTACTGTATGTGTGGCTATGAATGCATATTATAACATATGACATATATCATATATGAGAAAGACATCTACAGATTTGTGAATACATGTGATATATTAAAAAGGAAATGTATTCAAACAATTTGTTTCATTTTCATAACCTTTTTGGAATATCCCTGTTACATGATATAATAGGGCTAATTGAAGAATTACGTGAGATATTCAGTTAAGTCAATGAAAGTATTTTCTGCCTTCTAATGACTCCAATTAGTCAATGGATATTTGCATATGAACTTGACCAATTCCCCAACTCAAATTGAATCAATTTGCGGAGTCAAATTTGTCTTAATTTGATGATTCATTCAGGCATTTGAATATAATTGACTGTTTGAATTGAATATAATTTCAATACTTATCTGAATCAAATTGTGGGAGATATGTATACCAATACCAATACCAATCAGTCCAGATCAATCTGCTGCTGGATGTCAGCTTTTTTTTAAAGTTTATAGACTGTAATCCATCATATTGATCAAATGTAGATTGGAAGATAGATGATTTTCAATTTCCAGATTATGGCTGAGAAAAAGTGATGGGCCCAAGGTCACACAGTTGGCTTTCATGCTGAGAAGGAGACTAGAGCCTGGATCTTATTGATCTTCGTCCAGCAAGTTAACCACTACACTATATTGCCTTTCCATACACACATATGATTTATTATGTGCTATCAAGTCATTATCAATTCTTAGCCACATAGATTGATTTTCTCCATGATGATTTGTCCCTAACCTGATTTTTCAGGATTTCCAACAGGGCACTCATTGTAATTTTATCCAGCGACCTTGCTGCTGGTCATTCACTTCTTCAACTTCCTTGCATCTTTTCCAGATAGCTAGATCTTCACATAATGTGTCCAGAATTGGATATTTTTAGCCTGACTATTGTGTTTCAAGTGAGAACTGTGGGTTGAATCATTCAATAATTCACTGGTTTGTTTCGGGCGGGGAGGGCGTTGGCTTACAGTGACATACTTAAGAGTTTTCTTCAACACCAAATAGGCACAGAATATTTATTTTATTTATTTATTTTATTTTAATTACATTTATATGCCGCCCTTCTCCGAAGACTCAGGGCAGCTTACAATTTTTGGGATACAACCCAGTGTGCTCAGCAATTGCCTTCATTCCATTGTATATGCCTGCTTATTACTAAGCGGCATTTTTACAAAGTCATCTTATTGCCCCCAACAATCTTGGGTCCTCACTTTACCTACTCTGAGAGGATGGAAGGCTGAGTCCACCTTGAGCCTGGTGGGATTCGAGCCTACAGTAATTGTAGGCAGCTGGAACTTAAATGCAGGCATTTAACAGCCTGAGCCACCAAGGCCCTTTGTGACATGTAGTCTTGGACACTAGATCCAAAAAGAATAGATGCTTCTGTGGTCAGCAGTCTTTATACACTGAGAATACACCCACACATTTATTTCAAAGAAAGCTGCTTCCCCAGTTCTTAGATTTGTTTATAGGTCTTTTAGTTATTATAAATTTGCTTTTACTCCTCCCCTGTCTGTGTAAAGTTTAAAATGCTTTGTGATCTTCAGTTTTATTCTTTATTATGGTTACTGAATGATACATGCTTTGTGGTGGAAGAAAAGTGGTTTAAATTGTAAGCTTGTTACAATTACTAATTAAGTATAGTGAACACAATTGCTAATATATTTTTAGAAAATAAAAAGAGAAAGGAGGAGGAAAGTGTTAAACTACTCAAAGAATAGAACAATAATCTTGCTAAATTGTTTAAAGACTAAGAACTGCATTTTCTGTAGTTAAAAAGAACTATGTTAGATGACCATGAGGACTAGAAGGTTACACCTTTCTGCTGTGTCCTTGGATTCCAGATATTTTCTGTGTTTGATTCTCTCTTTTCAGATATTTCAGCTTTCAAGAGTTCCAACATAATATTTTTACTTTGTTTCCAAACCATAAATTTTATCCCTAGATCAAATTGACATTACTGATTGCATCCCAAACAAAATATCAATGATGATAAGGAAGACAAGGCATACTCGCTCTTTGTGTAGGGTAGGTTGGGGAAATCAATATGAAACCCATTGGGGCAATAAGGAAAAGATTGGAGAGTAAATTGATGATATTTTAAAACTGTTTCAAAAGTATAATCAATACTAGGTCCAAGAGAAGAAAAAATACACATTCTCAGGGAATGATTTCTGATTGATAGGATATATATATTTTAGCTGACATCATGAGTGGGAGGACATTTTTGTATTTTTAATGGAAATACATTTATTAAGGAACTGTTTTCAACTGTAATATTTTAAAAAAAGTTCTAAGACAACAAAACACAAGGTGATTGAAAGCATGGGTTAATATTTTAAATTAAGAAAAGATGAACCTGGAAGTGGCTGGGGGATAAATAAAAGAAATTAAATTAAAGGGTATATGGAATATATAAAACTAGATTTCTATAAACGTAAGAGAACATCGATAAAATCTGAAATGACAGCCTATCAGTAGGCTGGATGAGATTATTATGTCAAAGGTTGATGTAATGATATGTGAGAATGACTTTGGAGACAGGAAGGAGGGGAAAATAACCTGCTAGGGAGTAATTAGATAAGAGAGGGCATAGCCCACAGCTGCATAACTGGGTAGAGAAAGAAACTCAGAAAGGAATGTCCTAATTTATCAGGCTGTAAAAAGAGAAAGCAGAATTTTGTATTATCAGACTTGCAAGATTCATTTAATGTAGTCTTACAATAAAGTAGAATTAGCTTTCTGAATTTCTTTCTTTGCCCATTATGTAGCTGCGGGCTACGCCTTCTCTTATCTTCATGTTGTCTTTGTACTTTGCTTTTTGATGGAGGGCTTATTCCTCTATTCTTGGGAAGAAGGACTAATTTTAGTCCAATGTTACTTTCCTGATCTTTGTAGAAATTATATTATCTTTGATGTGTACTGGCATTTGTCAGAATTTCTGCACATTTTATACACATGTTTTTTCAAATTACTTTTGTTGTGATTAAACTTTAATCCAGGTTCCCCTCCCCCACTTTTTAACTTGGATATATATTGTTTCTTTAAGATAGCAGTATAGTATTTTCCTAATTATAGCAATATACTCGCTATATCTATCTATCTATCTATCTATCTATCTATCTATCTATCTATTCATCTATCTGTCTATCTATCTATCTATTCATCTATCTATCTATCTATCTGTCTATCATCGCTCTCTTCCCCCCCTCATCTATTTTGCCTCTGCTTTCTTGTAGTCAGTTACCCTTTGACAGAATGATTAGCTCAGTGTTTTAAAATTACAAGATGGACCATTAAAGTAGATAAATATTAATCATTCTTGAACTTTTAAGAGGTTTTGGTATATTATATGTGCCTTATCAAGAGGTATAAGTTTCTGCCTGAGTATAGATGTCTAAGGAGCCCTGTATATCTTGGTTAATGGATCCTGATGTATTTTATTTATTTCACTGTATTATTTAGGAAGTTTCCTACATGAACAGGTTTACTCCTTTGATGGTAAAGTTGTTGTTGACGAAGATGATTCCATTAACTATTTCTCCAGTCTATAAATTCTTTCACCCAGATTATATCCAATAAAAAAATATTTGTGTTACATGGTGTTCTTATTTCCATGTCATAGTCAGATCCCCATGGAGCTCAAAAGATGTACAATACTTGTGCCAATACCCTGGGGGATTCTTTGGCTGTGATGAAAATTCTGTGACAATGAATTGGAGAATCTGCAGAAAAATATTCTAACGCACTTAGATACTATTCCTGAAATCTCAGGTATCTATTTATTTCAGAGTTGCTACAATTCTAATCTTTACCACAAACTAAGCTGGATGTTATTCTGGAGTATTGATCACTATAAAAGAAATCCTTTTTAATAAGAGGCTCTGTCCTAATATACATTAATTTAGACTGAGTGACCAATGGTAAAGAATCCCAGCAACTGGAAATCCTATTCCTTCCTCCTATCCTCCATTGGGCTGTTTTATCTTTCCAGTACAATCAATGAAGTCTTATAAGCAGTAGCCACCCTCCTGCTTACTGCTTCTAATCCTTTGAAGAAGACAGAAGAGCTCAAAGGAAAAAGGAACCTCAGTCAAAGTGGTTTGAATGTTCTCCCCAGTATCATTCAGAGCAGTTAGTCCTTTGCTCTGAGGGAGATTAACAAGAACCTCATTACTTTCTACGTCCTGTTGAAAAATTCAAGATTCTTTTCTACCAGATATATCCCAAGTATCCCAAGGAATCCACCACAGAAAATATAACATGTGGCCATGAAAACATGTAGTCACAGATATGTCACAAGGCTGTAGAAAATGTTAAAATATGTGATTGCATCTGAACCTGCATTCTACAATGGAGTAATCTGGGGAAAAACTCACCAGATTTGGGGGATAAACTTGCAGCAGACTGCCCAAATCATTCCATTAATCCTATGCTATCATGCAAATAATTTTCATTGATAGGTTGTGTAAAGTCTGTGCACTGTGTCTCCTCAGAAGAATATGCCCTCTCCCCTTGCATTTCTCTGAAAAATTAAAAGACAGTGGCCAAACAGCAAAGGATAATAATTGATTCTACAATTGCTATGTTACTGCTAATTTGTGGCAGTGGATGTACAAAAGAGTTACCATGGCAATTAGCTGACTGAAATTTGTTCTACTTTGCTTCTCAAACAAATATGTTTTGGGAGAAAAGACCGAGTAGGCATGCAATGCCAAAAGAATGAGTAAAATAAGATTTTTCTCTCCAACCCATCCCCATTTTGTTGTCGTAGGTACTATAGTTAATTCCTTTTCTGTCTATATGCCTGAGGCTGTAAATCCCACCAGTTAAACCTTTCACCTTTCTTATGCAAAGATGGACAAAGCTTATGGCAGCAAATGCCATCTTTATTGAATCATGATCCTTAGTATTTTCCTGAAATAAATAAGTAGTAATCAAAATGTAAAAGGATTGGGGAAAGAGAAAGGAAAGAGGAAGAAAGGAAGGACAGGACAGGACAGGACAGGACAGGACAGGAAAGGAAAGGAAAGGAAAGGAAAGGAAAGGAAAGGAAAGGAAAGGAAAGGAAAGGAAAAGCTTTCTAAACTACAGTGTTTAACATGCTGCTGCTGAAGCAGATTTGGCAGATAGTCTTTCTGGATCTTTAAACAACTATCTGAATATTGTGTACATTCATTGTCCAATCTCTGATAGTCTTCAAAAGGTGGAAATATGACTGGCTCAGTCTCTCATATATAATATTCTCAGGGCTCCATCAGTTTCTTCACCTCCTCTGCCCTTTGCCATGTCCTTACAATGTCCTTGTCATATCAACTATATTTCTTATTTCAGTAGTTTGTTTTGACTTGACAAGAAGAGAGGTTTGCTCTTTTTTCAAACAGAAGCCATCTGTTTTTCTACCTCAGATTGGACATAACACATCAGCAGATTTTTTTTCTCTTATGTATTCAGAGAAAAAGTGGAAAAAGTAATTTAAGGAAACTTGCTGAGAAAGCCAGAGATAGAGATGTTGTATAATCTGTAATGTTCCATCTGTGAGTTGAAGTTTGTAATCTGTTGCATCCATAAAGTTAGGGAAGGAACTTTTTCCCTTTCTAAACTGAAGCGAAGCTGCATGATGAGATATCTATTTTGTTGATCTATTTTTCACCCCTTTTGCTCAAGTCTTGATCCTTCAATGACCATCAAAGCCATCCTCAGTCTCAGATAATCTTCCAATCTTTCCCCAGAAGAAGAAAAAACAATTTCTCAGAGCAAGATTCTCATATGCAAAGTATTACATGACCAGTATATGAAAAATAGTAGGCCAAACAGACAACAAGACCTGGCAATTATGAAGAGCAAGAAAATTGAAAGAAAGAGACAGAAGGGTTAATTCTGGTTGTGCAAGACCAGGCTTTAAGAACGATTTCATAGAAAGCCAGAATTGAGAAGACAGCAATAGACAGAAAATGCCACTTCTGCAAAGAAGCTGTAGAAACAGTCAACCACCTAGGTAGTTGCTGCGAGAATATTACGGCCAACACTAGCAAAAAAGTAGGCAGCTGTGATTTTGCATTGTAGTATAAATAATAATGATAATAATAGGCCCTTGGGTGCCATTCCCAAACTTCTGAGCACCATTTGAATACCACTGGCATTGACAAAAATCATCATCAGTCAATTGCAAAAAGGCATCTTTACCTGGACCAGATTACACCCTGTGACAATACTTTTAAGACCATCAAATATCCACATCTGCCTATCCCAGATCATTGGGAAGGACTGAATAGGTGGATAAAAGTGTCAAATCCAGTCTAAACATTTGGCTGACTAGACAACCAACCATAATAATAATTTATTATAGTTCCCACTCCAAAAGTTCTAGCCACATTAAATACAGTAAAAACCACAACCAATGGAAATTCACATGTAGCTCAGGATAAGGTAGGAAACAGAAATCATTTCTTAAACTGTCAAAAATATCAAGGAACTGAAAAGCATTCTTTAGCACAGTATTAGTTTTTTAAAAGGACTGTTAGAGTGCTTCTGGAATCCAGCACCTTAGATGAACACAACAGGAGCCCTGATGGCACAGCAGTTAAAGTGCAATAAGTGAGCCTTGGTGGCACAATGGTTAGAGTGAAGTACTGCAAGTTACCAGATCGAACCTCACCAGGCTCAAGGTTCACACAGCCTTCCATCCTTCTGAGGTGGATAAAATGAGGACCCAAATTGTTGGGGGCAATATGCTAACTCTGTAAGCCACTTAGAGGAGGCAGTAAAACACTATAAAGCAGTATATAAGTCTATGTGCTATTGCTAGTGCTATTGCAAGCAAACTCTGTCCCCAGCCTGGAGTTCAGTCCTGACAGGGCTCAGCCTTCCATCCTTCCCAGATTAGTAAAGTGAGGACCCTGATTGTTGGGGACAATATACTGATGTTGTAAACAACCCAGAGAGTGTTGTAAAGCCCTATAGGGCAATATATAAGTTTAAGTGCTATTGCTATATCAGAGGAAGAATTCTGCAATTCTGTGACCATTCCCTTATTATCAGTACATGCTCACAATAGCTGAAAAATCTTGAAATACAACATACAATTGTCATTAATAATATTTAAACAATAAATGTATATTAAAAATTGCTTGTCCAAAAGCAATTCTGAAAACTGGAGCAGCTTTACTGAAATCACTTCAGTAATACTCAAATTTAAACATCTCTACAAATTCTGAGTAATAAAACAGTAAGTGTAGAAGATAGTCTTGAATACTCTTCCAATTAATGAGTGGGAGTGTTTGTTTTATTCAAAGCTGTTAAGTAGATGATTGATTCATTAGGCCTAATTTTCTTCATTAGGCAGATGAAGAAAATTCTATAGGTGAGCAAATGCAGTGATCCTTCTAACCCAGGGCTGTCAAACTTGCAGACCATGGACCAGCTGCATCACATGCTGGCCATGCCCATACCCAATTTAGTGAAGGGGGAAAAAGTCCCAATACGTCAAGTGACACCACCATGATGACATGAGTTTGACAACCCTGTTCTAACCTCTCAGTTTGTGACTGAACTTCTGCCTAGTTTTAACAATCATGCTGCTGTCATCATTGAAAAAAGAAAGCATGGTTCATTCATGAGGGGTCCTTGGTATTCTCTGAGCTTGGTTGTTTCCTTGCAGATGTTTCATTACCCAGACTAGGGAACATCATGAAGCGCTGATTTACCATGAAGCACTGAGTTACCTAGTTTGGGTAATGAAACGTCTGCAAGAAAACAAGCAAACTCAGAGAACACCAAAGACCCTTCCTTTCAATCCTGAACTAGAAATATTCTCCTTTATTGGTACTGTCATTCATTCTTAAAAAGCTGGGGGTGGAGAAAACCACTTTTTTAAAAAAAAAATCTAAATGCTTTCATCTTGCAATTTCAACTGTGAGAAGCACTGTTAAAAATGAAAGCCACAGAGAAGGAGAAGCAACATGAAAAATGAAGAAAAACCATTGCTAGAACTGCCTGAAAGCTGGTCAGACATGCCGAATAGATTTCACTGTAAATGACCTGATGTAAACTTTAGCTGATCCTAGAGTAATTGTTTATAGGTCCATAGGACTTGTGTTGTTTATAAAATAAGATCCACATAGGAGAATGGCCAGAAGGAAACATTTTCTCTGGCAAACCAGAGTATTTAAAATCTTGGTAAGTCTAAAATAGAATGCTTTGGACTAATAGAATAACAACTGGACTGTTAAAACAAAAGCACGCAACATGCATTTGGAGAAAAATAGGTAATAAGTTTGATGAAAAAAACTCCTTCCTTGTTAAGCAGGGAATGGCCTTGTATGCTTTGGAGTAGTGAGATAGCCAGTGACCCAAGAAACAAGTTGTGGATGGAACAAAGAGTGATTTCAACTACATATCATATTTTGGACATTAATGTTCCATGTTCCATGAAGAAACTGAAACTAAAAAAAAGTTAGATACTTCAGTATATCTTCAATATAGGAATACTTCAATATAGGGAGTCCTTGATATAGAACCACAACTAAGCCCAAAATTTCCATTGCTAAGCAAGACAATTGCTAAGTGAGTTGTGTTTCATTTTAGGACCTTTTTTTGCCAGAATTGTTAAATGAATCGTTGCAGTTGTTAAGTGAATCTGGCTTCCCCCATTGACTTATCTTGTCAGAAGTCATCTGGGAATGTTGCAAATGGTAACCACATGACCCCAGGACACTGCAACTGTCATAAATTCATGCCAGATGCCCAGCACCCAAATTTTGGTCATGTGATCATGGGGATGCTGCAATGGTTGTTATGTGTGAAAACTGGTCAAAAGTCACTTTTTTTTCAGTGCCATTGTGACTTCAAATGGTCACTAAATGAATGGTTCAAGTCAAGGACTTCCAGTACAAAAGGAATTTCCAAATCAATCAGAAAGTATTTAAAGGAAGTATAAAGGTTTGGAATGATCTTTACAGTTACTACAAGATTTCAGTACTATCAGTGGTGGTATTCTACCAGTTCGGCCCGGTTCGAGTGAACCAGTAGTAAAAAATGTCACCATTTGGCCAAACTGGTGCTGGGCCAAAAAAAATGTCACCATTTGGCCAAAACAGCTACTGGTTCAGCTGAACCAGTATTTTTTCTCCCGATAATCAGCTGTTCTGACAATCAGCTATGCCAAGATCCCCCTCGCTGTCTTACTGCTTCACCCAGGAGGCTTCCCTGAGGCCCTGGAGGCAAAAGAAATGGAGCGTGGGAGGGATGCTACAAAAAAAAGAAGCCACACCCACCCAGTCATGTGGCCACACCCACCTAGCCAAGCCCACCTAGCCATGCCCACAGAACCAGTAGTAAAAATATTTGCATAGTACTATGAAAATATGTACTATTGAAAATATGTGGGATCTCATATATACAGTGTGCAAGAAGAATGAAGAATATTTGTAAACTAAAAAGGGTGGAAGGAAAAATCTAAAAGCAAGAACACAAATAGTTTACTGTTGGAACTATCTGGAAGCTTTTATTTCTATTAAAAAGGAGTTGGAAAGTAGTACCTGAAAGAATATACTTCTGCATCTTCCATATTTACCATTTTCTTACTTTAAACCCAAACATAAATGGGGAGTACACATTTGGATTTTGCTGAAAAATGTCATGTTCAATTCATATAGCAATAGCACTTAGACTTGTATACCACTTCACAGTGCTTTACAGCCCTCTCTAAGTGGTTTACAGAGTCAGCATATTGTCCCAACAAGCTGGGTCCTCATTTTACCCACCTTGGAAGGATGGAAGGCTGAGTCAATCTTGAGCCTGATGAGATTTGAACTGCCAAATTGCAGTCAACTAGCAGTCAGCAGAAATAGCCTGCAGTACTGCACTCTAACCACTGTGCCACCATGGCTCATGTGAAAACTATGCACTTAGGGTCAGAGTTACACTGAAACAACTTTGACCAGGGATGTTTAATCTTTTACATTAAATTATATTTTTAGAATGGCAGAAAATGATCCTTTGTCATGATTATTTTTTTAAAAAATACAATAAAATGTGTTATTTATTCTGAGCATCTATTACTCACCTTCCTATAGTTTTCTTGCTGCCACTTCTCTGGTTCCATATCATATTTCAGACTGTTGAGGTTTATATGCTCTGTTAAAAAGATAACAATGGAACGGCACAGATAAAGGACAGCTGGGAGAAGAACTTAGGGGAGCCGCAGAGGAAAACTGATGAATGGGGTTAAGCATCACATCACATGAGTTGCTCTTTCCTGTGTCCACTGTAGGAACTGTGAGGCAAACTGGGGCTTCAGGAAATGAGGACGATATGGACCATATTCTCCTCACCAAGGAATGAAGCAATTCAAACAAACAAGACAAATCGATTCCAGTTCAGATGTATCCTGACAGACGTAAATCACTTAAGCTGCAAAGGGGTAAGAGAGAGGAGTTCAAAACCATCCACCCTAAAACTTTCCATATGATTATAGTTTATAAACAAGCACTACATTCTGGGAATGAGAATAATCAAAACAGACCCATGTCATTGGAACATTGTCTCGAATTCTTTATGGCTAATTACATAGAAGAAAGAAGATCAGGTTTACAGTTAGGTTAAAGAAGAAGAAATTATATTCAAAAGAATGCAAACTTAACGTTATTGGATAATGAGAGCAGGCTTATGTGCTCTGCCAGCCATATGTGATTACTAACAATACTGCTTCTGGAGGAAAATATCCTAAACCTTTCAACGTAAGTTCCTCTATCAAAACAAATAAAGAAAAATGGTGATTACAAAAGATAATGCTCTTATGAAGTCCAAATGTCTGATGGTGTTTCAGAGATCAGAACAAATATGAGAACTTGCAATATATTTATCTGAATATATCTTAACAAGCTTCCAGAAATTTTATACATGAAACTGCAAAATATGCTGAATACTGATAAGTGCCAGAGATATCCGAAAGCAGATATATTTCTTGCATTGTTTCTAATACAGTATATTTCTAAATTAGTAACACTAAGTTATTTGCATTTATAGATACAAAAATAAACAGAGATGGATAAAAATGCTATTCCTTTGGCATATCTCATTGAAGTTGCATCAGAAATAATTTCATACCACAGTCTTTACACAGTGCAAACCTTGCAAAGCTATTGAATGCAACAATATTAAAATCTGTTATAAAAGTAAAAAAAAATCTCCATGTGCATTCCATACAGACAGAATAAAGAATAGCAAAATCAGTCTTATTACAGCCAAGACGGGATCTTCATTTAAGTTTAATGAACTTTGATGATTTGGAATTCTGAATAGAAAATTGCAAAAATAGTAGCACTTTGAGCAACATCAAAGAACTCAACCATGAATGGCATTCCTTCAGCGCTCAAACCTGGATCAATTGCCTACATGGTATATCTAAGTTTGATATATCTTCTTTCCCAGGTAGTCTTGAGTTTACTTTGACCACAGATGACTTCAACTTACTTGTCAAGAACATGTCTTTGACTAGTCTAGATTACAGCTGTTGGATTGCCCTAAGGTCTTCCATCCAGTGGTGGTGTTCTACTGGTTTGGCCCGATTCGGCAGAACCAGTAGCTCCGAGGATCATCTGTGAGCCAACCAGTTTGCTCTGACAATCAGCTGCTGGGTCCTCCCACCTACTCCGGCTCTATACTGACCTTTATTTCCTGCTTTTCAACCTCAGCTGCTTCATCTGTTTTACACACAGGGCTTGCAGCAGAAGGTTAGTTGCAAATGCTGTGTGCACACAAAGTGTGCATTTGGCGCATGCACAAAGCATGCGCTCACATCAAACCGATAGGATTTTTTTTTTTGAAACCCATCACTGCTTCCATCAATGTAATAGCTAGGTCTATCCTTTATTTATATATCTGAGGTAAATTAGTTAGGTGATAACCTCTGCTTTGGTATATTAGTCATAAACTAATGGGATATATTTGCTCTGTGAATCAAGTTTTGTGGCTACCTTTGGAAATAGCATTTCATAATACATTGCATAGCTAACAAGCCACTCCTCCAACTCCAAGGTGCCTCCTCTGGGATATAAGTAGGGTAGGACTATAATTCACACGAGACAGAAACAGATTGCATATCAAATCCCCTGACATTATATGTATAACATAGTTACCTCCATAGAGATTTTTTCCAAGAAGGCCAACAATTGCAGGGAGAAGGCCTCTGTACAAATAAAGCTTTATAATTTTTGAAAAGAGTGTCTCCTCCCCCTCCCTTCCCCCTCCCCCTCTCCCTCCCTCTTTCTCCTCCTCTTCTTCTTCTTTAGTGGAATATCATTTAGCATCTGTCTTCTTCTTTGAATAGTTCTGCTAATACAACCAAAGAAAGAAGCAGAATTCTGAGGTGGTAAAATGAATATATCATCAGAATATATAACATCAGAAGCAATAAAGAGCCAACAAGGATGGCACAAGGTTTCTGCCTTGGTTTTTGCTATGCTACTGGTCTCATGAGAAGCACTGAAAAATTCTTCTAAAGTAGGACCATTCAACTAAGAGGAGCACCCTCTATATAAACTGGCAGTTGGTTCTCCTGAGTAAATAGATTTTAAGAATGGAGATATTGGAAATGATGAGGAGACATGATGAAATATACACTGTGGCATTTGCAAGGCCAATTCTTCCCCTCATTTAGGTGAAGTGTTATAATACAAGTATGAAAGGGCAAACCATTCATCTTGAGACTAGATGAAATACTGATGCTTTTTGGTAAAGCAAAACCAATGGATAGATAGATAGATAGATAGATAGATAGATAGATAGATGATAGATAGATAGATAGATGATAGATAGATAGATAGATAGATAGATAGATAATTTATTTAACTAATTTGGTTGGCTATCTATCTCATATAATTTATTTATTTTATTTATTTAATTGGACGTATGCCACACCCTCTCTGAAAGGACTCGGGGCGGCTCACAACTAAAATACAACAATAAATATTTAAAAAAAAATTAAACTTAAACAAGCCCAATAACTAAAACTAATTTAAAACTAATTTAAAATTTAAAACTAATTTAACCCCGAGGTCAGTCCAGCCTGGCCTGTTCAAACAGCCAGGTTTTCAAATCGCGGCGGAAAGAGCGGAGATCAGGAGCCAAATGGAGCTCCAGAGGTAGTTGGATCCACAAGGCGGGAGCTGCAACAGAGTAGGCCCTTCCCTGGGGCACCACCAGCTGACACTGTCTTGGACGGCACCCCAAGCAGTCCCTGTCTGTGCGCACGCACAGGGCGATCGGTATTCGATATCGGCAGGAGACACTCCCACAAATACCTGGGACCAAAGCCATAAAGGACTTTGAATGTTAATACCAACACTTTGAATCTCACCAGGAGGGCAACTGGCAACCAGTGCAGCTCACACAGGAGGGGTATAACATGGGAGCACTGGGAGATTCCCATCACAACCCGCGCAGCCGCATTCTGCACCAGCTGAAACCTCCGGATGGTATACAAGGGCAGTCCTAAATAGAGAGTGTTACAGTATTCGAGTCAGAATGCAACAAATGCATGAGTGACCATGCAAAGGGCATCTCGGTCCAGGTATGAGCGTAACTGGCAAATCAGTCGAACCTGGGCAAAAGCCCCCCTGGCCACGGCCCCCACCTGCTCTCCAAACTGAGCCATGAATCCAGGAGGACTCCCAGGTTTCGTGCCCTGTCCACAGGGGGCAACACCTCTCCCCCTATGACCAAAGATAGAATCTGTTGACTGGTCCGAGATGCCTGTACGCACAGCCACTCAGTCTTGGCCGGGTTGAGCTGTAGCTTGTTCCTGCCCATCCAGGTCTGTACCGCATCCAGACAACGGGACATCACAGAGAGGGCATCACTGATTTGGTTTGGGGTAGAGATATACAACTGGGTATCATCAGCATACTGATGATACCTCACCCCAAAACCATGGATGATCTCACTCAACGGCTTCATATAGATGTTGAACAAGAGGGGCGAGAGGACCGAACCCCCATATAATGATTCTAGGTGGGTCACAACCATCCAAAAAACAAAGTTAAAAAGAGAAATACCTTTGCTCCCAGATGCTACACCAAATAGCCTCCCAATTCAGTTCCCATTTTAACTTAATGCTCAGGGAAAGAACCAGGTATTTATGATCCCCAGAAGGCTAAAAGTGTAGGGATCTCTCAGATCTCAGGTGGGAAGTTACTCCATTTGAGTGAGTGGACCTGGAGGTGAATATGTCCACTATATCTAATCTAGTAGTATGAGCAATTACCCCCAGGAAAAGGTGGTCTCACAGTTTAATATAGACAGATAGGATAATTCATAGATATCACATATGCCTGATAATAACTGGGGATAATGATATTCAGTTATCTATTTAATGCAACAAATTTATATCCGAACTTTCAGAACTAAATCTTTTCAAGGGACAAAATGTTCAAAATGAGTGGCCGATGGTATTCTGAATGGCCAGCATACATCTATCTCTTAGGCCATTAAGCTTGAAGATCCCCGACAGTTCAAAAATGGAGCTGAAATATCTTTCTGGCTGATAACTCCATTTGGGATGATGTTACGGTGTTTATCTAGTGAGCCTCAGCATTCTTCCTGAGCCATTATTAGATTGATAGTCCCCTCAGGTACCCAGCAGGTGGCTCATAAATGCTTAAACATATTCAGATTACTTGGCGGATGATAGCCATCCCTTGTGAAGTTTTGGTCATCTTAATGTGATTTTCTATTTCAAACAAAACTAAATAGATGTGTAAGGAGGGGGAAAGTTATTAATGGATGAGAACGCAAATAGTTTGTAGCCCACTGCTAAGGTTAGAGATGTCATGGTTTGCTGCCGTTATCATGGAACTTATATATATATAAATAAATAAATCTCAAATGCATTACAGTATCCACAGGTAGTCAAGATAAGTTACTATTACCACATATGTTGATAGGCAGATAGGACTCGGCTCATTGGGATGGGACAGGACTTATGTGTGAACTGGGAGGGGGAAGTAACAGTGGGCTGTTGTTTTCTTCTTTTTGTTCCCTTGTGCATATTAAACCAGTTTTCTGACATTTCCTCATAGCACTGTGATTGTACCAAGTGAAGGCGGAGTGAATTAACTCATTCATTAATATCAAATATTTCTATAAATCACTAAATGTACTAATAAATATAATGTGGTTTATCATGTATGACAAAATCTCTCTAATGAGCAAAAGTATCCCATTAGAACTTTCACAGGAATTAGAAAATTCATATCCTGCTTTTTTTTCTTTTTTAAAAAAGCAGAGGTAGTCTCCTCTTTGAAATCTTAAAAATCCAGTTTCAATAATTTCTATAATCAAACTGGAAAACCCTTGCCCAATTAGATCTTCATTTCAGAGATACTTCCTTACCTAAATATAGAAACAAAATGTCCATAGGTGGGCAAAAACAACAATCAGTGAGAGTAGGAGCCACTTCTGACTTCTTCCAAGCTTCTTTATGGAATTTCCTTGTGGGAATCTGGTCGAAAACATCAAAAATCTTCCTCCTTTCCTTTCCTTTCCTTTCCTTTCCTTTCCTTTCCTTTCCTTTCCTTTTTCCTTTCCTTTCCTTCCCCTTCCTTCCTTCCCTTCCCTTCCCTTTCTTTCACTTCACTTCACTTTCCTCCTCTTCCCTCTCCTCCCCTCTTCCCCTCCCCTCCTTTCCCTTTCTCTCCTGCCTTTCCCTTCCTAGCAGACTGGTAAGTGGCTATTGCTGGGCAGGGGAGGGAACAAGGGATTGTGAGACTGTCTGGGAAACTGTCAGAATGCTGAAAATTGAAATTACAGCACCTTTGCAGCAGCAACTGTCAATAGCACTAATTTCATTCCTCTTGAGTCATAGTTCATGGATTTTAGACACATTCTATAAATTAAGTTATTTGAGGTATCTTGCTCCAAAAATTGTTGCCTTACAATGCACCATTTTGCTCAGTTAAAGGTCATGACAATGAGCGGCTTAGTAGTATATAAATAAATGGATATCTAGGGTTTTTTTAAGTCAGTATTCAAAATATTCTCCTTACTTACACCTCAACTAAGACTAGAAGAGACCGCATAATTCCAAATCATCCACACACACACACATCGACCATTGAAGTGTGTCTCAGAAACATTTTTGACTACAGCAGCTTAGTCATCATTTGTTACAAATCAAGGCAACCTGATCTGATATGTCCCATGTAATGTTGGAAATTAGTTTCTTGTTTTAAGAAAAACGCCACAGCTGAAAACTTTCTGAGGGATTTTCTAGCTTTAAATTTGTTTTTAGGTCAGATTGTCTTTCTTTCCATCTTTCCTAAAAAATAACAGCCACTTGTATGGCCTATATTTCCATGCCTATGATCTGGTGAAATTTGGAATTACACTCAGGCTCAGCTGAGGCATTTTTTTTTCATTCAGAATCACTACTACAAATATGAAATTTGATCTTACTCCATTCAAGTTGCCCAGCAAAGCACTAATTGGAAATCCAGATATCTGGATGCCTGCTGGTCATAGGCATTTGAAATCCACCAGCTAGCTTATTTCAAATGAAACAACAATATTGAGTTGGTAAGTGTGTTTCAGTATCTTATATGGAGGCAGTGATTTCCAGTCCTTGAACCACAAAAGGCTAGTGCTGGAGGTTATCCTTTGGGATTAAACTAAAGCATTGGTAGCAAAGGAGATAGCAGTCCATTAGAGAGAAAAATTGTAGTACAAAAGACCCACCCGGGCAGGCACTGCATAACTAAAAAAAATGCCAAGACAGCCCAGCAAAGGATTTCAGAGATATTTTTCTTCCTGAGGGGGGAAAAGCACAATGTCTTTTCCATTAAATTGAAGCAAGCAGGAGGAAAAAAATGGACTTTCAGTTAACTTAGGTCACTTCAAAATAAGGAGGGAATACTGTAAATAGGCAAGTGCTTCATGGAATTCCTTCAGAGCCACTCCATAGAAAATGCCCTCCCCCCTTTTTTTTGGTTTCCTAAAAGTTGAAAAGCAGTTACTTCAAATATGGTAAAAACATTTTAATGACCTCTTAGGCCTTGGTTTTTTTTTCCTGTTTTCTTAATCATAACATCATTTAAAACCATGTTGTGTTCATCACACAAAGACCACAGATGTAGTGGGTATTGGTGTTAGAGACTTATAGTTAAATGTTACTAACTTGACCTGCATCTTTTTCTGATCCACAGACAATGTAGTCATAACAAGGGAACATTTGGGATATTATATAAATGAAATTTTATTAATATAAAATACAAATGAAAATAAACACAATGGGAAAGGGGATAAGGGGAAAAGGGGAAAAGAATAGAAAAGGAAAATAGAAAAGAAAAATAGAATAGACAAAAAAGCAGTTACTTCCAACCTATTTCAGTGAAGTAAATTACAGAATAAGAATATAATCTCAACTTTTTACTTATACAAAAAAATAATGCTAGCTATTTCTATAACAACAACCTTCTTAATGATCAAAACCCAACATCAAAATTTCATTTTTATCTCTTTTGAAAATCCAGAAGTGGTTTCCAAGTGGGAACAAAGCTAGTTACATTCTTTTCCCTGATTAGCATAGTTACATTGCCCTTTCTGCCAATTCTATCAATTTCATTCAGCATGTTGTGCTAAAAAAAATGCAAAGCTGATTTTTGAAAGGAAAAAAGTGTATGTTTTAGTGTGGCCTGCTAGGCGTTTATATTTATTTATATTTCACATTTCTGAACCACCCATGTCTCTCAAAGAGGGGCTCTGGGCAGTGTACAATAAAATATCAAAATAGAAAACAGGATATAAAAATTAAACTGTTAAAGCTAAAATGTTAAATTAAAAAAGTAAAAATATAAGAGATTTTAAGGAGCCAAGAATAATTAATAATTAAAGAATAATTAGACCTTGTTAAAATTAGTTGACAAAGGGGAAGGAGAGGGCTCTCATGGCACAACTGTGCACCTTTGGGCTCCCCACACAAAGCTGCAGAGCCATGTTTTAACCCCTTTTTCAGAAGGTCAGGAGACTGGGACTAATCTCACTCTGGGGCTAGAACTAGAGTGGGGGCTTTGGCAGAGAAGGCTGTCTTCCTAGACCACGGGTGTCAAACTTGAGTCATCACAGCAGCATCACGTGACGTATTGGGACTTTTCCCCCCTTTGCTAAACCTGGCGAGGATGGGGCTAGCACATGACACATTCAGCCCACAGGCCGTGAGTTTGACACCCTTGTCCTAGACACTGCCAGTTGGAGTTCTTTAACTAATGGGATCTGTATCATACTTTTCAGTTAGACAGGGTGGGACATGCCAATGTAATGGGATAAGGCCAGTCCTGTAGGTATTAATGTTTCCTTTCTATGCATGCCGGCATTTTAGCTTGAGCCGGGCAGCATGGCAATCCATTCAACAATGCTCTCTATACTAGCTTGTGACCTTTAAAAGATTTTCTGTTTACACATTTGGCTATATGGTTGGAGAAATAATTCTCTTTCCTCTTGATGCATATCACAGTCCCTAAAATTGAAACTGCTTATTTTTATGTTAGTTGAAATGCTAGTATGAAAGGCAGATCTTCTAAAATACAACCAAAACTGGGTGAGAAGGTGGGGAGGAACCATCACGAAAGAAAATGATGTCCTTTGTGAGCACATAGCCCAGATTCAAACGACAGGGTCTGCTAAAGCCATTTATTTCTGACGAAAAGTCTGGTTAGTGTAGAACTCCAACTGCTTAAAGTCAATCAGTGAGTCTATTTTAACAAAAGGCCTTGTAGGGAGAGACTTAAAACATACAACTATTCTTTTTTTTTCTTTTTAGAAACAACTCAGAAACACTCGCAAAAGATTTTAGGACAGTGGTAGGAAAACATACAGTCCATAGAATTTTCTACATATGGGTAGAGGATAGGCAGAGGAGAAGGAGAAGAATTAAAGTGGAAATATCAGAATGAATTTTCTCAGGGGTGGCCTTCAAAAATTTTAGCAAAGGTTCTCTGCCCAGTTGCTGGGTGGGCATAGCCATGGTGGGCATGGAAGAGTCGGACTCCTGCATCATGGAGGGGGGGGGCGTTTTACTAATTCATGCAGGTACGTACGTACTTCACATCAAGTCACTTTACTGGCTCTAAGGCATTTTTTTTCCTGCTCAAGACTTCATATGCTTTCAAGTAAAGACAGAGATCACATTTAATTCAGCATCCCTAAAAGCTGGGAGGGACTTCAACCATTTTCAGCAACAATAACAATGGATCCAAAAACTTTGTGCCTGAGGCATCAACAACAAAAAGCAAAGGCAGCGGTTAAAAATAGATTTCCAGAAATATTTTTAGAAATGCTCTTTTTCAACGAAGAGTGATAATCTATACAAGATTATAAATTCCTGATTATCTGTCAACAATTCAAATCTTTTGGATCTGAGAAAGTGGGCAGGGTCCTTAGGACTGTGAGCTCAACCAGTTGCTGTTTAGATTCAAATCATCTTGGCTTTTTAAAGCAACCTGAGGGTGTTGTGGGAGTGAGTTCTGGTCATAGGACCAGGTTATGTAAGACACTACCTAATTAGAACTGGCAGAGATGGTGTGCCACAAGTACCACTGCTAGGGACTTGATTTTTGTGGGTCCCAAGACTTGGTCTCCTTTGCCATGGTGCCTGCCTTATGGAACATTCTTCTCCTCAAAATCAGATTAGGGACAATATTATCTTTTAGAAACATTTACCACTCCATGTTCTGTTCTTTTTTTCCCCAACATACCTTGCAAACTTTTTTTAAAAAACCATGTTTAACCTCTGCTCCATTTTCACCAGCAAAGACATATGTCTCAATCCAAATCAATTGTTCAAAGTGCCATTAAAAAGCTGTAATGCACATTAGGGTTCTCCATCTGAAACGAATAGTTTTATAAATTACGTGTCATTGGAGGCTTGTTCTTTTAATCTTCCTCTTCTCATCAGAAAAAGAGAAGGAGAACAGGGAAAAAAGAAGAACAGCAAAAAAAAAGAAAGAAAAAGAAAAAAAGGATGGATGACTTTTAGGGGCCAAATAAGAATCTGATGAAAAGCAGATCACAAGAAAGATATTTCATAAAGTTTGGCAGTCCAAGGACAGAAATATTTTGTTAATAAAATAAATTAAATGCCATCCTAGGAATCTCTTCATGTTTCATGGTATAGAAATAGATTTTTGTAATGATGGAGAGCAAGGGTAATAAGGAAGTATCGAATACATGGCTATGATGGATGATAGTTTTGGGGCCAATAAGTGCTTAAAGTTGCTCCTCCCCCATCCTAATTTTTCCAAATCAGAGTAATGCTGTAGAAATAAATAAATGCTTAGCTCAACCTAATGATTCAGACCAAGCTGACAGGGTGGCTGGAAACAGTGTTTCAGAAGCGTAAAACACTCTAATGATTGAGATATAAAGGAGTCACTTTTAAGTGTTTCATTAAAATCCTGGCAAATACTATGCATAACAATTTGCGGTATACTACCGAAAACTGAGAAAGCTGTTTGTGTAATAAATGAGGTTCATCTGTAGGAAATGGCTTGGCGCTACACAAGTGGCCCTAATCAAATTTAGGGATAGATGAGTTCTGTAGATTTGGTTTATTTTGTTAATTTACTACTACTTAGTACTCAGAGTAGAACGTCAGTTGATATTATTTGTGAGAATGCTAAATAAAATCTTGCAAGGGTGGTGGGTAGGGAATAAGTAACATGATGCATTACCGAGATAAATCACAATTCAGAAGGTAGGCAGAGGAAAACCTTTGGCAGCATCATTCTACATACTCCATTTGATTCTCATTTGTCAGCTTTAGTGCCAAAGTCTTAAAAGAGAACACAAAGGTAAAAGTCTACATGTGTCCATGTTCCTACACACAGAAATGCATGCCTCTCTATGATCTGCAATACCCTGAAAAAAAATCCAATTTCCAAATGTTTTCATTAAAACTTTAACATTGTTTAAGCAGAAGATTTGAATATACATTTAAATAAAAATAAAATTAATACAGAAGCAGGTGTGGGGGAAAAAACCTCACAGATATTTCAGCATTTTCATACCCCTGCCAAGACCTGGCACACCATTTTTATTTTTCAAATAATAAATATTAGTGCATTGATATGGCTATCAATAGCATTGGCATTAGCTGGTCTGTTTATAAAATAACAAGACTTCTTTGGATGTCATTTCTGTTTTTGCAATCCTTCATAATATTTTGTGAAACCTAAACTCTCCTTTGTTGAAATCCCCACCAACTTCATTGAAACAATAAAGATGCCCCAACTTCATTTCTATCTATCTTTGTTGGCTACAAAATACGAATTTCTCTGAGAACTATTCTGGAAACAGGTCCTTCAGATGAAGGACTGAGAAGTGTAGATTTTGGTAGCAACCAGAAAATGCAGGGACAGCTATTTTCTGCATTATGCCTGTAAGGTATCATTTTAGACCAAAGTCTGCTTTTAGTTTCAAAGTGCTGTGGTACATTCATAATGGAGTCTGACTGGAGCTTTGAAGTCATTATTTTAAAAGAGGGCAGTGATTAGTATTAAACCAATGTTTTTGAAATCCTGGCTGAGGAATTCTGGAAGTTGAAATCCAGACATCATAATTTGCTGAGCTTCAGAAACACTTCGCTAGATATCTCCTGGAGTGGACATCCAAAATTTATTCCAAGAAAATTCTGATTTTTTAAAATTATGACAGTGTGTGTGTGTGTGTGTGTGCGCGCACACACACACACACACACATGGATAAGCACATAGATAATGGCCCTTTCACCACAAAGCAGAAGTTTTTGGCAACTACCCTTTAGACAGAGATGGATAAGCTAACTAGAATCTATGAATAAAGGAATGAATTATTTTTAAAGATATTAGATATTAACAACATAATAAAAGCAATCAACTAAACAGGATGAAGTTAAAGTGCTTCTTTTATTTTCTTGAGCACAGTCTTTATCTTTTAAATACAATTCATCTGCAGCTTGAAATGTGTTGATTTTTGTCACAGAATACAACTGTATGCTTCTATGGATTAGTAGGCATCAAATATTCTGATTTAAATATTCACTTTGAAAAATCCCCATTTGATCAGGAAATCAGATTAATTATGTTTTTATATGACCAAGTATTCTATTTTGTTTCAGTACAATTTTACACTGTTTTGAGTCTTTTGCTGTTAAGATTTCAATGTACTCTTTACCATCATAAGACTTTAGTTTCTGATTGGCTGAAACAATCCACATCATCTATGACATCATATTGTGACATCATAATATTACTGGGAATCATGTATCATGCTTGAATAATGGAGATAAAAGATAGTGTAGGAAAATTAAAGCTTCTTTTGTAATAAAAGTAAGGCAGAGGTAGTGAGAGGTAGTTTCTAGGGGTGTCAAATCTGTTTTAAACATCATTCTTAGTTTCATCTGAAGTGGGATAATTTTCAACAGTTAAGTACCAAAATCATTTAGAATTAATTGTGTTAAAGGTATTAGGAAATATCAGTACAAAGCTGGTTTCCTGAAAATTACATCAATATGCAAACAAAATCTCTATGAGACAATAAATATAAAAAACAAAGGGGCAATTCTTTAAAAAAAATAATTTGCAAAAAAAATCATTGCGGAATGGAATAATAAAGCATTACATATGACATTAATGCAAAACAGATTCACATATGAACTTTCACTGAAATCTTCCCTTTTATTTTCTGTGGAAGTTCTATTTCTAATTCCCTGTGTAGATGATTTTGCAGATAGAATTGCCTATATAATTTGGTGAGATATTCTGATTTTTTTTCCATGGTGTTGCCTTGCTTTGATGTGTAAATAGAGGAAAGTTTATGAAGGCAGAAGAATTATGAGAACTGAAACTTGGCAAGGCAAACTGGTCCCAGAATGTCACATATCATACAGCATAGTTGACCACCCTAAATTTAATTTTAACCACCCTAAATTTAATACCCCTAAATCAGGGGTCCCCAACCTATGGACCAAAGCCCACTACCGGGCTGTGGGGTAATCGACACTGGGCTGCGTGAGTGGCCGGCCTGTCCATGCACCCACGGCTCAACTTCTGTGAGCATCATTGCAGGCACTCATGGCTCCATTCATTCAAGCATCATCGCAGGTGGTCACAGCCCCACTCACACGAGCCGCATTGCAATCCCATTCATACAGCCTCATCCCAGCCCCATCCATATAAGCTTCATTGCGGGTGCTTATGGCACCACTCGTGCAAGCATTGCCGCAAACATTGTGGGTGTTCATGCCTGTGGAAGCATGTAGACATGTGCTTGCCCCTTCCACAAAATAATCCCCTCTTTCCTCCCTTCCTCTGCTCCAGGCTACCAACCCAGAAAGGTTAGGGAACTCTGCCCTAGATTGGTCTACCAAATTTTAATCAGAAAATCATAGCACTAATTAGTCTAGGTTTCACCTGCACATCCATTTTTCAGTGCTAAAATAAGAGACAGAACCCTCCCAGACTCCAACTGAAGGCTGAAAAAATGCAATTGTTATAACCATAAAGGGAAGAATAAAAACACAGAGTCTTATGGTGGATATGTGAAGTCAGGTTCTTCTTTTTCCAGTCTCTCCTTCTAACATGCTCAGGCATTTGCACTTTCCCCTCAATGGACAGGAGATCACATCAAATCAAACATGAATATAATTATTCACATTGACAGAACAATAATGTCCCCAGCAGAAAATCAACCTGGCAGAGACTGTGACATTCAATAAAGGAAAATGATGCTAAGAACTGCAGGATCAAAACAATGCAATTATATTCATGAGTACCAAAGGCAAATCATGCTCCCAAGAATCATAGGTGCTTTCTGACACCCAGCAACAACAACAACAAAATAACCTAAGTGGGTATTTTTCTCTGCACTGTTAGGTTGTATTTATCCCTCCATTTTTCTAAATGGCATGGGAGTCTTCAGTGTCTGAAAAAATGGACAAATATAAGGCGCTACTGGGACTGAGCCTTTTAGTTCAGTATATTCCAAATGCACAAACACTCGAGTTGCATTATGCTGCATGCAATAACAGTTCTGTGCATAGATGTCATTTTCAAAATAATATTTCCAACCCAGAAAGCTCCTTTGTTTTCCTTGTTTTCAATGCCAGGTTAACAATGGACTGGGTTCAATCATAAGTAGTTCTTATTAAAATTCATTATTATAAACATTCTGCAATGATTCAAGTATTAGTCTTTCGCTTCCAGGAAGCCTGGAGATTAAATAAACCAAGGCTACCATTCAATTGCTTTTAATTTTTCTGTATTCACATTCAAACAATTGTAGCATAATTTTATGCCAGTTCTCTGGCCTGTATTTTTGCAAAACTATAACAGAACAATATAACAAAACTTAATACAATTCCAGAACTCAGTAAAAATTGTCTGTGAATGAAAAAAAAATCATTTGTTCAGAAATGATAATTTCTAGAAGCTAGGCTCTCTTCTCTCATTTTTATATTTTTTATTGTGGCAGAATTTTATTGGTTATTTTCACTATTGCTTCTTATTTATTCAGATAGCTGTTATAAACTTACATATCAGATGAAATGAATTATTAACAATTCTAGACTTCCTTGGTTTCAAACATGTGCATTAATTCAGTACATTCTAAAGACTAATGTGCAATTGAAGCCAGAACAATGATTCCTTTTGGAACTGATGGACAAACAGCAGGAAAAACCCTATGAAATTTTGTTGTTATACATGATAAGAGCAGTAAGATTTACATATATGCATCAGTGTGGAAAGATTTGATATTACCCACAATTGAAGAATAGATGCTGAAATTGATGGAGCTGGCTGAGATCGCAAAACTGACAGCTTTAATTAGAGAAAAGACATTGATTAATTTTAATGCTGATTGGAAGCCCCTTCTGGATTTTCTGCATGAAAAGAAAAAAAATGAAATTATGATATATGGATTTTGCAATTAGAAAAAAATAGTAGATAATAGAAAGAAGGAAAGTCAGGTTATAAACTTAGAGCTCAATATAAATTTATACTTATATCTGTATAAATAAAATTTGAATCATTCCTTTGTATTTCTTTTTTCTTTCTGCACTTTTGGCTTTCTTCTTTTATTCTTTGCTTTTCTAGCTATTATTTTTTTTACTACTATCAATTATTATTAGTTGTTAGTTTTTATCTCCTTATTTTAAAATTTAATGTTATTCAAAAAAAATACTCCCCACCTCAATATTAGACTTCCTGAACTATACAAAAGTAAAGTTTAAGCATTTCAGTGTGTATTAGTAAGCTGTCACTCATATTTTTGGAAAATACGTTTGTGTGCTAAAAAAAAATCCCCTTGCTCTTTCAGAGAGCCTTCAGGGAAAAAAAACAGTTGATGGATTTATTATTGTCATGCAACTATTTGTATTTATTTATTTTGTTGATTCATGATTTGAATGTTAAAATTTGTATAGCTCGTCTCACAATTGATAGCAATCTGAGACAATGAACATTTCCGTGACTTATCTTTATGATTTCAATCAACAAGAATCATAATAGATTTAAAGACAAACTGATAGTAACAAAGCTCTGGAAAAGTAGACATTCCTTAATTTGAAAGAAATCTGATTCAAATTCCATACTAAAGAATTTACATTAAGTTAAACATTTTGACTGATACCTTGGAATGTCAGCCTGATCCTGAACCATACACAATGCAAATGGTTTGGTCATAATAGTAACTTCTGTACCTCCAAATGTTATAACCACAGCCTACCAATTTAACAAAGAATCCCAAGAAAAATATTTGATATATTTGCAGAATTATTCTTTCACAAATTATTTTAGGAAAGTATAGAAATGACTTCAAAAAATACATCTGTGTGCATAAAACCAGTCTCACTCAAACAACAGGTAAATCTTACATTCAGCCTAACAAAGGTCTTCTTAAGCCAAAATAAAGCACTTTAACATCATTGGGAGAATCCACTAAATCATAGGACCAAATGATTCTCATTATTTCATTTTCAGAGGCAGGGTCTTGCTACATTTATAATCTCAATTATCTCAGATTAAGAACATTTACTCTTTCTACAAAAGTCTCTCTGGTCTCCTCTATTTCCTCCATCCCTCCTCCCCACCCCACCCCCCCATAATTCTATTTATCTGTGGTTTTATGGGACTACAAAGCAATTATGAAACTAGATAAAATTGTTTCCCCCTGGCTTTTATAGAAGTCCTAAAAAGCTTTCATTGAGAACATAAGGATTTGTATAACATAAAATATTAGGCAGCATATGTGAGAAATAAAAGGATGAGGAACAGATGTTATTGACCTACAGATCTTTTTATTCTTCACCAGTGCCATGTCAGCTTGGGCTATTAATTTTTTTTAGTACATCATGATCTGAAGGATCACAGGTTCCCTCTAAGAACTTTTAATTTGAGATAAACTGTTTAAAATCTGAACTTACAATTCAACTTTCATTAACCTGGACCAGGAGGACATAGACCTGCCCCCACCCCTAAACCAATAAAAAATTAATAGTAGAGGTTGAGAATTATGCAGATCACTACAAAATACTGGGCTATGACCTGTAGATGGAAGACAAGTGATAAAACATGTTATGTATGTAGGTTTGAATGTTATTGGTTTATTTGAACTGTTCTTGTAAAATGTCAAATGGTATTGGTTTAAATAGTGCGGGAAGAAACCCTGCACTTCCATTGGCTGGCAACTACGGCTGCAGGCTATAAGAGGCAGTCGTAGCCCAGCCAACTGGGGTCCATTCGAGCTGTAGTCACTGAATAAACTCTTCACTGAAGCTCTTCGCGTCTGACTCTTCATGCAAACTTAACACTGGCGACGAGGATGGGATTTCCCTGAAGAGAAGATGACGTGAAAGACAAGCAGAAGAGCGAGATGGCTGTGCTGAACACCCCCCCAGCCCCATTCGATCCGGCGGCGGAAGACTGGGAATCGTATGCGGATCGCTTCCAGATGTACCTGGAAGGAAATGACCTCGCCGACATTCCCGAGAGACGGAAGAGGGCGGTATTTCTCACGCACTGCGGTCCGGCAGTCTTCAAGATGGTGAAGGCATTAGCGGGAGCTGCAGAACTGAAGGTAATGGAATGGCCTGATTTGGAGAAGCTTTTAAGAGCTCATTACGCCCCACAAGTATCGTGCCTCATTAAGAGACACAAATTTTACCGTCGGGATCAAGGGGAAAGCGAGAATGTTAATGACTTCGTGGCAAGTTTAAGGGACATTGGGGGTGCTTTGTGACTTTACCAACTTAGAAGAGGCCATGCGTGATCGGTTTGTTTTAGGCCTCAAAGATAAGGTCTTGCAAAGCAAACTGTTAATGAAACCTAAGATTTAAAGAGGCCATTGAAGAAGCTGTTTCAGCGGAAGCCACCAAGTCCTCAGCAGCAGCCATGAAAAAGATTAACAAGGCCTCAAGCCAGGCCTCAAGACAGGCCTCAAGCCATTCTGATGTGGAAAAATCCACAACAGCCCATTGCGAACAAATAGACTCTGATTCAGATTGCAGTGAGGTGGAGGAAGGGATTTTTAGACTCAGAATGGAGAAGAAAAGGAAAGACCCTGGGAGAAAAAGGCAAGAATAGTATTGCAGAGGCTGTGGGGGGGGCATCCCCACACTGAATGCAAGTTCTTAGACACCATCTGCCTACGTTGTGAGAAAAGGGTCACCTAGCCAGAGTCTGCAAATCATCCAGAACTCCACCTAGTAGGAAGAAAATTCCTGAAAAGGATTTTAAGCCCAACAACTTCTTTGAAAAGATGGGGCGCAATTCAGAAGCAAATGGCAAGAATGAAACTCACCAAACAATCACTATTGGTCATTCTTCACCCTTGAGAAGCAGAAAAGTACACGTGAAGGTGTTCATTGAAGGAAGGCCTTGCCAAATGGAAGTGGACTCAGGCTCTTATTTATCTATGGTGTCATGGGACACTATTCACAGGCTACTTCCCAACATTCAGAAGAAACATTTCCAGAAGCAAGCACTGACTCTTAAAGACTACCAAGGGAACAAGATTCCAGTAGTTGGAGCAAGAGATTTCAGTGTGCAGTTTAAAGGCCACACCAAACGTTTGCCTCTGACCATCGTGGACAAGGATCACCCAAGCTTGCTGGGACTTGAGTGGTTCAAGCCACTAGGCATCGAGGTGACTGGCATCAATCACGTGAGCAACTCTGAATGGGAGGAGGCCTTGAAGTCTGAGTTTCCAGAGGTCTTCAGCGAAGGACTGGGCAAGTATATGGGGACCCCTATCACTTTCAACCTAGATCCCAAGGTGCCCCCAATTCGTTTAAAGCCCAGGAGGGTTCCATTTGCTTTAAAGGAAAAAATTGATGCACAATTAGAAAAATTAATTGCTCAAGGGGTTTTAGAGCCCACTGATCACTCCAGATGGGAAACACCCATAGTCACACCAGTCAAGGCTGATGGGTCAGTAAGAATCTGTGGAGACTATAAGGGGACACTTAACCATGTGCTGCAGCAGAGCGCATACCCAGTACCAGTTGTGCATCATCTGCTACATTCACTTGGCAGGGGTACAGTCTTTGCCAAATTGGACTTGGCCCAGGCATATCAACAACTAACAGTTGATGATGCCACTGCAGAGGCCCAAACCATTGTGACTCACAGAGGTGCCTTCAAATGTAAAAGGTTACAATTTGGAGTAAGTGTGGCACCTGGCATTTTTCAAAGTCTTATGGAAAGAATGCTCCAAGGACTGCCAGGGGTAGTGCCTTACTTTGATGATGTGTTAATCTCTGCTGAAAATGACACTCAGCTTCAAGAAAGACTCAGAGAAGTCCTTACCAGATTCAGAAAAGAGGGGTTGAAAGTCAAGGAAGAAAAATGCACACTTAAAACAGACAGGGTTGAGTTCCTGGGCTACATGATTGACAAGCATGGCATCCACCCTACTGATGCCAAGGTTAAAGCAATCAAAGAAGCCCCTAAGCCTAAATGCAAAACAGATTTGCAAGCCTTCCTTGGACTCATTAACTTTTATCACATGTTTCTACCTCAAAAGGCATCCATTGCTGAACTTTTGCACCGATTGCTTGATAAAAAAGCTGTTTGGATCTGGGGGAGGAAGGAACAATCAGCATTTAACAGTATTAAGAGACTAATCACATCTGATACTGTATTGATACAATTCTCTGAGAATTTGCCTGTTGTACTGACTTGTGATGCATCCCCTTTTGAAGTGTGGGGGGTTGAGCCACAGGCTTCCCAGTGGAAGGAAAACCCCTATTGCATTTTACTCTCGCACTTTGACCAAAGCAGAGAGGAATTATAGCCAACTGGACAAGGAGACATTGGCAGTTGTTGCAGCTGTCAAGAAATTTCATGAATATCTGTATGGCAGGTCATTTACCATTGTTACAGATCACAAACCTTTATTAGGCATTGTGGCAGGAGAAAAACCTACACCTACTATCCTGTCACCAAGAATGCTGAGGTGGACTGAATTTCTTGCAGCCTATTCATACAAACTGATTCACAGGCCTGGCAAGGACATTGGACATGCTGATGCACTGAGTCATTGCCCACTGCCTTGCCACAAGGTGGATCTTGAGCCTGAAACACACACCTTTTTCCTAGAGACTGCTGCTAAGCTTCCAGTTCATGCTGCTGAGATTGCCAGAGAGACTGCCAAAGACACTGTGTTGGCTCTGTTATAGGCTGGATTAAGAAAGGTTGGCCTCTTCAAGATCTACCTCACCTTGCCCAACCTTTTAAGTCCAGGCAAACTGAATTATCTGTATTAAGAGGATGTATTTTGTGGGGTAACAGGGTGGTTATTCCTGCAAAACTGCAAAGAGAGGTTTTGGAAATGTTACATGAGGGTCATCCTGGTATTGTAAGGATGAAGGGATTGGCCAGGAGTTATGTATGGTGGCCAGGTATTGACAAGATGGTTGAAAACTGGGTTGCATCTTGTCCCAATTGCCAGGTAGTCAGGCCTGCCCCACCTCACGCCCACACAGGAATGGGAATGTCCTAGGGGCCCGTGGTCTAGGATCCACATTGATTTCGCAGGCCCTACTAGAGGGCACACTTTTCTGGTTATAGTAGATGCATATTCCAAATGGCTCGAGGTAATTCCCATGACATCCACCACAACTGATGCTGTCATCAAGCAGCTCAGAAAACTGTTTGTAACCCATGGGTTACCAGATGTCCTTGTCTCTGACAATGGCCCTCAATTCACATCTAACATTTTTGAATCCTTTCTAGCACAACAGGGTATCAGACATGCCCTCACTGCCCCTGGGCACCCTTCGGCTAATGGCCGGGCTGAACGCATGGTACGCTTTACCAAAGAGAAGCTCCAGCAACTGGGTCCTGGGGACATCACTGAGAAGCTTGAAAAACTTCTTAGTGTTCAGCACATCACTCCTAGCCCATCGAATAACTTATCCCCAGCAGAGTTGTTGATGGGTAGGAAACTTAGGTCTTCCCTTGACCGCCTTCATCCCACTTACTCACCCGACACACCACTGGATTCCACTTCCAAAGTTCGTACTTTCAGTGTGGGTGATTCTGTATATGCTAAGAACCTTATAGGTGAACCTCTGTGGATTCCTGCTGAAATAACTCACATCACTGGCCCTCATTCTTACAGGGTACAAACAGAGGATGGACTCCTCTGGAGCAGGCACATTGATCAACTTAGATCCAGGTTCCCTCAGGAACATCGCCCCTGTCTCTCTCTGGGTCCCTCACCTGATGCCACTTCTAGGGGGGAAGGGGAGGAACAGGAGGAAAATCAGCAAGCAAGAATCAACCCCATGTGTAACAAGCCATTACAACAGGAACCATTCCGAACCCTGTCACAATGCCAAGATCCATTCTTAGAAGTGGAAGATTGCACATCACTACCTGACTTGGGTGCTGACATTGGAATGGAGATGGGTTGGGAGGAGAGACCAGATTCTAACAGTCTAACAGGGTCTCCTTTCACAGGAAGTCCCAACAGGGAAATGTCAGCAGACACATTTCCCCTCTCACAGGGTGAGATCGTTAAAACTTCTGAACCACGAAGGTCTCAACATACACGTAAGAGCCCCACCTATTTAAAGGAATACATTAGATAGGTTGGGGTTTGGTATGGACTGAACCTAGTGGGGAGGGGTGTTATGTATGTAGGTTTGAATGTTATTGGTTTATTTGAACTGTTCTTGTAAAATGTCAAATGGTATTGGTTTAAATAGTGCGGGAAGAAACCCTGCACTTCCATTGGCTGGCAACTATGGCTGCAGGCTATAAGAGGCAGCCGTAGCCCAGCCAAGTCACTGAATAAACTCTTCACTGAAGCTCTTCGCGTCTGACTCTTCATGCAAACTTAACAAAACATCTTTCAGTTTAGACCAGAGTTCTTCAAACTTGGTAACTTTAAGATATGTGGACTTCAACTCCCAGAATTCATCTGTCAGCCAAGGGAATGTTGAAAGAAATATCCTTCTGGGTTCAGTTCCAAGTGGGGAAAAAGACACTGGAAACATGGAGGCTGCTTGGAAAGTTTAATGGTGAACAGGACCACATGGTCTGGAGCTCCAGAGAAAGATGATCACATGCTTCAAGGAGAAGATCAAGGAAAAAGGGCTGAGGTGCTGAGAGTGCCTGGGTTTTATGACCTCTGCTGGGATTTGATTTGGAGCTTGTATTCTCATTGGTTGTCAGACTCCCCTTGAGGGGCAACTCTGTAGGCTGTCCTGAGTTCCAGGCTTGGTTGACCCTTGCTGGATGATTTATGCCCTTAAAAGGGCTTTTGGCAACCTGGAGACCTTTCTTTTGTAAAGTATTCTGGCTCAGGCCTTAATGGCCCACCCATTAACAAAGGTGGGGGTGAGATTCTGCTTCTGGGTTTCTACTCTTTTTAAAGGAAATATTCTGCCCTTTTAAATATTTACTAGAATATTTCATTTTTTCTAGGAGGGTTGGATGCTAACTTCCTACAGGAACAACATCTTAAAGTTGACAAGTTTGAAAAAAACATTGATTTAGATAAACAGGGAAATGCATATTCCACTTTGAGTGGTTTACTTTTAGCTCTAGAAGGAAAAAAATGATAAGTGTTTGAAGGTTATGGAACTGATTCCCTACTTACCTCTTTCACAAAAGGTGGCATAATGGGTAGAACTTTTGTTAAAACTGTTAAGTTTTCATGAAGAGTCAGACGCGAAGAGCTTCAGTGAAGAGTTTATTAAGTGACTACAGCTCGAATGGACCCGACTTGGCTGGGCTACGGCTGCTTCTTATAGCCAGCAGCCATAGTTGCCAGCCAATGGGAGTGCAGTGCGTGAGAAATACTGCCCTCTTCCGCTTCTCGGGGATATCGGCGAGGTCGTTTCCTTCCAGGTACATCTGGAAGCGATCCGCATACGATTCCTAGTCTTCCGCCGCCAATCGAATGGGGCTGGGGGGGGTTTCAGCGCAGCCACCTCACTCTTCTGCTTGTCTTCCGCATTGTCTCTTCTTCAGGGCAATCCCACCTTTGTCGCCAGTGTTAAGTTTGCATGAAGAGTCAGACGCGAAGAGCTTCAGTGAAGAGTTTATTAAGTGACTACAGCTCGAATGGACCCATCTTGGCTGGGCTACGGCTGCTTCTTATAGCCAGCAGCCGTAGTTGCCAGCCAATGGGAGTGCAGGGTTTTTCCCGCACTATTTAAACCAATCCCATTTGACATTTTACAAGAACAGTTCAAAATAAACCAATAACATTTAAACCTACATACATAACAAAAACTGGTTCATCTAACTTCAACCATAACAGCCTCAACCACACCAGTATTTCTTGACTTGGCTGGCCTGCTCAATTCTGTAATTTGGGGACAATAATAATATGGAAACAAATTTAGAGACTGATTGGAAAGATTGGCATGATAATGCATGTGAAATAGATTTTAATAGTAAATATCTTTCCCACCACCCTCCTTTTTTTCATAAACATAAGCACACAGATTATTATATAATTAAATATACAAGGGATCCTTAGCGATCCTTCACACTCCTGTTTGATTCACGTTCACTCTAAACACAAACTTCCAGGTTTCTGTACAAAATCAAACCAGATATTCCAGCATACAATATCATTTGAAGAACCTCTACTATATATTGGAGAAGCCTGAGTCCTAAATGAGAATGTGCCAAAATATTCTACTTCTATATCTCGCAACGATGACTTGTTAAGCAGTCTTGGATTGTGCCTGCCACAATCTTGACAAAATAAAGATGACAACCAGATTTTGCAATGTAGCTAAGACACATCATCTTCAGCAGTTGCATAAATACACCCGGGGGAAAATACAGACTGCCTTGGGGCTTGCAGGGTTTCCAAGCTTTTTTTTAAGTGAATATGACCTACTGAAGGGCCAAAATATGGAACCTAGGCATTTTCTAGGGTGACAAAGTAACAAGCAAAATCTGCTACCCTAAATCACACTTAATCAATGTGTACTAATTAAAGCCACCAGTAGGTGGTGCCAAAGAGATACAAAATATTCTCTTTACTCCCACCTGGTGGTCAATTAGTGCAACCTGCAGACATTGATCTGTCCCAAGAAAATTTCCAAACTACCACTTTTCTGGTTTATTCAAGACCTGGCCATTGGAACCAGTGTGCTTGTTCAAATGCAGCTGCTAGCTCTTTAATTGATATTCAATATTGAGAGAGCATGTACATGGAGAGATCTGCATGAGATCTTAGAGAGCTTAATTTGTTGTATATCTCTGATTTTAAGTGAGGAAGACTGTGGGCTACCATATGTAGATGACTTGGCGTATCATAGATTATTCTTATTCAACCTAGCGATTGTTAAAAGTTTATTTTGACAGAACTACAGGTTAATCGGACTGAGATTACAAACATGTAAAAGTAATAAAAATAAAGAAAAAAACAGATTTATTTTGGTTCCTACATTAAAGCAAATTGAAAAGGTAAATAGGGAAAAATAGCAGATGCACCTTCTTTTAACAGAACAAACTGCATGACCTCTTGCCCCTAAGTTAAAAGAAACCAAATGAAAATGAACATTTATTTCACTTTATTCTGTACAAGAAAGTCAGTTCAGGATTTCTAACAGATCGTTACCATGAGGCAGTTTATGTACAGAATTAATAATTGAAAACTAATCTCTTATTCACTCACATTTATTTTCTGTTCTTCATAAAGCTCTACTTATAGTTTGTGATTTTTTTTCCTAATGCATTTATCTCAGTCTCTATTCCACATGCATACTGCAATATGTTCTCATTCCATTCATTCTCACATTGTGCTGAAGCTAGCATTCAAACTTGACAATCTACAATAGACCTCAAATGTAGCACTTTTCATAATTTTTCATGACTTGGGAAAATAATTCCTCAACATTTTCATGAGTGGCTTAACACATGACGACTTTGATACACCATGTTACATGTGAATATGCATGAACATATTTTAGTTAGAAGGAGGAAAAAATCCAGGAAAAATCAGAATGTTGACAAGGGATTATTAGCCCTGTTGAAGTACTATTCCCCTGATGATTCAATATGGGAAACACAGTGAATGACCTCTTGGTTCTCCAAATCATGCTGGAAATAACAATGAAGACTTGGTCTCCACGGATACAGATGATTATCTATAATAGGCAGTATTTTTTGGTATAAAACACTTATTTTGAAAGATTATCAGGTTTCTAGCTAATGATAGAAGAGACAGGCTGTTCATAGATTCCTGTATGTTCAATTCAACATAAGAATGTATTGCATAAACAGAGCATTTGTATGGGGAAATGGTTTGTTCAGAGGTTTTAAAAAAAGAATATATAAAGAGGAAAGACATGCATGTGGTTTTCTGTTTAGTATTATTCCTAAAAAAAATGAGGTGCAAAAGTGTGCTTACATCTTTCTCTCAACTTCAATAAGTTCTAGAGAGGCTTAGGCCTGGAAGACATAAAAATACCATAACAATCCTAAGGTTTTCATGGCTCAGGAAAACCATTGAAATCATAAACACCACTAAACAAAGAGAAACAACTGACTGATCAAGTAAAAGATTGCAAGTAGAATCATGCAGAGTACAATTCCACAAACTGAATGAAGCTACAGGTAGAAAGGAAAGGTCAGACCAAATTATTTTTTCCCTTTGTGTCCCAATGTGCTGCTGAAAATCGTACATAAAGTGATACTAAGAATTTTAAAGGAAAGATGGAATTGGTAAAGATTCAACCCAGTGATTATATCCCAATGGAAGAAATTTTTCCATTCCTGTGTTGTGGTTCACCAGCAGCAGATGTGGACGACAGTGGTCTCTGAGAGCAAGGACTCAGATGAGGGGCCTACATGTGATGCAGGGATGGGGCCAGGTCTATTGGAGAGTGGGGTGCTGCCTTCGGAGGTTGTGGAGTCTGGCAACAGTGACGAAGAGGACCCCGGGGAGCTTGTGCTCAGTGCATGTGCGCGCAGGGCTGCTTGAAGGAAAGAGCAGCTGAAGCAGCACAGGTCACTCGGGAGTAAGGCTGGAAGATCATGGCCCCTCCCATAAGGGATAAAAGCCAGCCTTCGGGGTTGACTTCTTTGCAGGAAGCAAAGAAGTTCTTTATGCTCAGAGTTCTCATCCTCTGGTTTGTTTTTGGAAACTTCTGGCTTGGGATATTTATCTGCAATTAATCTTTTGTTCTTGGCAGCCTTTTGTAACCTTGAAAGGGATTGCTCTTATCTGGGACAATTAGTTTGAAATAATTCTTGGCTGTGAATGTAGATAATTCACATCGCTGTAGTAAAACAGGTTTGTTTTTATGAACAATTTGTGTTTGTTTGATTTGAACAAGGCTTGGGTCAGAACATCCTGGAAGTGTGAGGTGGAAATTAGTATAATGGACCTAGTTCCTAGGCAAGTGTTTCAAGTAACTTTTCTGTTTAACTGTAGGTTACAGCCATAGCTACAGCAGCGGGGCATGAGGTTAGGATGCTGGGCTGACAATTGGAAGCTCATGTTCAAGGCCTGGTTGCTGCTGCAAAATGGTACAAGTGCCTGTCACATACTCCAGCTCCTGCTGACCCAGCAGTTCAAAAGTGGGCAACCCCCAAGTAGATAAATGGGCAACTTCAGCAGGCAACTTAATAGAGACATGAAAGGAGCCCCCACTCCTTTCCCAGGCAATGGTGATGTTCCCCAGGCAGTGGTGATGTCACTATTCAATCTTTTCAACCCAGAAGGTCTTTGGCATTCCCGACATGACAGTAGAAGTAGTAGTAATGGCAGCAGAGGAGCAATAGTAATATTGGGTTTCATGTTTAATCTCTTTTTAAATTGTAAAGTATTTATTGTTTTTATGATTGTACGCCACCCCGAGTCCCTCAGGAGATGGGGTGGCATAGAAATCCAATAAATAAATAAATAAATAAATAAATAAATAAATAAATAAATAAATAGTTGCAGGAGGTGGTCAGAGAAACCATACCTAGGCTGGGGATCATCCAGAACAATCTTCCTTTGAAATTTTGGCATTACCAGAAAGACTATAGTCCATTATTTCTAAGATCTGAATTAAGACTAATGATACTAATAAACATCTTGAATTTTGTCCATAAACTATCCATCAGTTTAACATGCATGTGCAGCAGAATTATTAGCTTAGAAGATCATGGTCAGGGATTAAGGCCAACCTATGAGCCATCTATAAACAAAATCAATAGCTGTCTAATTAGCTGGTGCCCTGTACTACAAAAATTAAAACACAACCTGACTGGAGACATGGAAATCGATAAAATAATTTGTAATTATAATAGGTTGTGAATCAGTATCTAAGCAGAAAGCTACCTATGCTGGAACAGCAGAACTGAATACAAACATTGGGGTTTGTACTCCAAATTGGGGTATTTTAAAACCATTTAGTAATTCCAATCTAAAGAAATTTTGTCCAATTCTAAACTAATAAAGTGTCTTTATTTGAGTGCAAATAGGTTCAAAGAGTTGCAGTTAAAGGATAAAACACTGCAAGTAAGTTGTTCTTACTTATAGAATCTCCTCGTGCTAGAGTGTTTGATTTTTCTCTTCCCTTTCTTCTGAGACCCTCAGAGCTCTGAATCACTACAGCTTTCCAAGAAGTAATAAACAAGCTGTTAGTGATGTTGAGAAAAGCTGAAATTGTTCATACGGATATAAAAGAAAGTTTGCAAAGAATGCTACAGAAAGTAGATTTAGATTTTTACACGTAGCAGATCCATAGAAGATTAAGGAGGGAGCAGTTCTGACTAACATTTGTCTTCCGGGGATCACATTTTCAAATGATTGAAAATGTAAAGGCAAATGGGGTATTTTTCTTCTGCAGATTGTCTGCTATTTTTCTTTTTATGTGAACTATCCTTTATGCTCACAGTAGGACTTCACTCGGACTCGTTCCTCTTTGCAGCTCTTCTTGAATCCATCATTGTAGTTATTGCAGAAAGCGAGCAATCAACTCTAGTATTGGGGGCTCCACTATTGCAGCAAGATTTCGAATGTCAGAAGACAAGATTTTAACTGAGTGGAGCAGTTTCTGAAAAACCTCCTGTCACATCTAGCCAATATCCAAATTAAGGGTTAAGTGTCGGAGACTTCTGATTAATTGCCAAGCCCAGGTGTGAAGCATGACATTCACATAACTTTATGTCAGGCATGTCTTCCAAGAGAAAAAAAAGATGAAAAAGCAAGGCCCCCACTCTTCTGTTTCTATTCATAAGTTAATGGATGACTAGAAAGAGAACAAGAGAAAGATTGATCATGCCACTTTGCTGAACAACATCTACTAGATTTGAAGGTGGAAGCATTGTGTAATCCCCTTGTTATTTCAGTTTTTCTCTTCCTTTCTCTTATACTTGCCCTCCTATAGGGACTAGTGATGTATGGATTAGTATCACCAAAATGATGTACAGCTGCATTAACAAAATGATATACAGCCACATCTTTTCATAGAGAATCTGCACTTAGTTTTATTCACCATTTTTCTATTACAGCAAACATTTAAAAGGAGAAGGAGAAAAGCTAGAGCAAAAAAGATGAAAACCAGAGTATGAACAGTTTCAGGGATAACAAAGGGTGAACATGTACAAATGGAGAACCGGTGCATGCAAATTCAGTGAAAGGACTAGAAAAGCTTAAAGTGCAAAAGTGGATATCAGAAGGAAAATAAGGAGAAAGAGGAGAGGAGAGGAGAAGAGAAGAGAAGAGAAGAGAAGAGAAGAGAAGAGAAGAGAAGAGAAGACAAGACAAGACAAGACAAGACAAGACAAGACAAGACAAGACAAGGACATGGCGAGCCAGTGCATGAAAATTTAGTGAAAGGAACACATAAAAGCCTAAAGTTCAAAAATGGATATCAGAAGGAAAATTGAAACAGAAAAGAAAAGAAAAGAAAAAGAAAAGAAACAAAACTTAGGAAATATGAATGGTTTGCTTAAGGGAGAAGATAAAAGCTGTAGATAGTTTGCAAATGACAGAAAAAGACAAGTGGATGACAAGAGATAGTGAGTGGATGGGAGAGAAAGGTAGAATATATCTAGATGAATGGGATGGACAGGAGATATATTTTAAAATGGTAAAAAAAATTGGATTTCCTTCCTCCCTCCAAATTTTCTCCATAACTTGAGCAAAATATGTCTAGACTAATTCATGCATACACTCCAACAGAAATTGCAATAAGAATAAGAGGAATGGGATAAATTCATCTGTTATTATTTTCATTTTGACCAAAATCATAACTAAGCTCACAGACAAATTAGAATGGATGAATAAACCATGTTTAACTTCCCATAATTTGTGTTATAGGTTTATGGTGAAAAAGTGCATTTAAAATATGTATAAAGAAGATATATATATAAAGTCTACAAAAGTCTGTACTGGTGAAAATGCCTACAAACTTACTATGAATTTTCATGTAGACTGATGGGAAAATGAAAATGAAATGAACTTGCTCTTAAAAATGAATTTATGCTACAAAATATTATAGAAATATAGTATATCCATCTCTCCTTTGATGTCCTTATACACCATGCTATAAAATAATAGTCAAAGCTGAGTTGCTGCTTTTCAACTATCAAAGAATAAAATGAAAAATCAGTGTAATGGTGAACTTGGGAATGAAACTCTGAAGGTGGAGAAATCTTAGAAGATAATATGTAGAGTTTTGTTGTTTGATTTATTTATTTATTTATTTATTTATTTATTTATTTATTTATTAAAACAGATTGGATGGGGACAAAAATAATAAACTAACAAAAAAGAGAAAAAAGCAATAAAATATTAATTGTATACAGTATATTTATTTTATTTATTTTATTTTAATTACATTTATATGCCGCCCTTCTCTGGAGACTCAGGGCGGCTTACAATTTTTGGGATACAACCCAGTGTGCTCAGCAATAGCCTTCATTCCATTGTATATGCCTGCTTATTACTAAGCGGCATTTTTACAAGGTCAGCTAATTGCCCCCAACAATCTTGGGTCCTCAATTTACCTACCCTGAGAGGATGGAAGGCTGAGTCAACCTTGAGCCTGGTGGGATTCGAGCCTACAGCAGTTGTAGGCAGCTGGAACTTAAGTGCAGGCAATTAACAGCCTGAGCCACCAAGGCCCTATGAGGGTTTTTCATGCATCTATAGATGCATCTACATCAAATGTTGTATATAACAATATCAGTAAAAGATAATCATATTTCATTACAATTATCCATGCATATTCTATGTCTGTAGAATGTAGAATGTAGAATGTTATGTTAAAGTTGCCAAGGATGGAGACTCTTGCTATAGACAACTTGTTTGTAGGATGCGAGTAACATCAGACTTTCAATTCACCCAGTAACGAGGTCATATATCTTCTTTCCATGGTTGAAGAACTAATCACATGGCAATAATAAGACCTCAGAGAATACATTTCCCTTGTCCGACTGTCAATATTGTGTACGCCTGAAAACACTAAACTTTGTTTCAAAATCAGATTAAAATAGGTAATTGTTTATTTTCAGAACATAACTTTAGTGCATTTCTAAAACATATCAAATCAAATCTTTCTTATGGCAATAGATTAGCATAGGAGAGAGCGGTGTTGTCAATTAGAAAGCATAGAAGAACATTGATTGAAGAATATGTTGATGGTCATCCAAGTAGAATTGTTTAGAAGTTGAGTCATGGCAGCTAGATGTATTTATTTGGTTTGAGATGTTTCACTGTCCTTCCAGCAACTTCTTCAGTCTAAACAAGTTGGTTAGTGGAATCTGAATTGCCATACACTTTGGGGAAGAAACCCTGAGGTTGGTGTTGGAATACCCCTAAGCATTTTAGGAGTAGGCACATTCCAATGACTTTTTATCTACTCAATTTCCCCTAACCACTTGTTTGGACTGAAGAAGTTGATTGGGTGGGCAGCAAAATATCTCAAATCAACAAGAAAATAAGTCCAGTTGCCATGATTTAACTTACAGGCATTGATTTGAAAACTTTTCCAAACCATATATTTTTTAAAAGTGTCATTTTGATTGCATTTCCAGCAACAGGATGATTTTTTGTTCCTTTCTATACAAAATAGAATGGCATACCCATAAATCTAAACAGTATCTTTTTGTTGTATGTACCATATTTCAAGATATGATTAGGTTTCTAATACTGAAAATTTTTCCATTCTTTAGGGAAAAAACTATTCCTGAGATTTAAACATCACTTATCAAAATTATTTACTGATAACAGATATTTATAGATTGGTTGTGAATTTTTGGATTTAATTCCTCTAATTATGAGCCTGAAAATGGCTGCTGGTTCAAATTTAGATCACAATAAATGTTGTAATCATAAATAATGCCAGTGAGTGGTAAGTAATAAATGGTACTTGATTTTTATAAACCAAGTGATAAATGGTACTTGATTTTGATAAAAACAGCATTATTACCCACTGCAAATAGTTCTGGATCAAACTGGTTGTTTAATGACTATTCAGAGTTACTAAAGCTTCAAAAAGGATGTGTTATGACCTGTAAAACACTTCCAGTTATAAAATATCATGCTGCCCCCTCATGGTCACATGACCACAATTTGTAATGGTTTTATTTTATTTTATTTTTGTCAGTTTCTGTGTCTTTTGCTGTTTTCTGATTATTATTATTTTGGCCAGATAATAGATTTACATTTATGACTATATAATTTGCTGAATGGCTGCAAATTGTGTTTATATAACCCAGGGGAAAACAAATAGTGTTAAATTAGACCCTGTGACATGGGTACCTTGACTTATGTCTATAATGACAAATGACAGAAATTCCTATTGGTGGACGAAATGTCCATCTGGGTTCAGTTCCAAGTGGGGAGAAACACACTGGAAACATGGAGGCTTCTTGGAAGAATGGTTTAATGGTGAACAGGACTACATGGGTTTGAAATCCTGGGTAGCTGACCACATGGAGTGGAGAGTGAGGGTTATTTATACCCGCTCTTGGGCTTTGAAATTGAGCTTCCTGTTCCTGTGGCAAGGGCATGTATCCTATTAGTTGCAGTCAGACTCCTGTGAGGAGTCAAGTCTGTCTGAATCAAGTTTGGTGGAACCTTGCTGGGTGATGTAATATCACCCACAGGTGCCATGTGATGAGTTCTGTTGCTAGATGGGAAGATGGCTAATTCTATTATATCCTGAGGGTCATGTCTTAATCTCATCAGCCTGGAGCTGAAGGTCTAGTTGTCTTGTAGATAGGCTGGCAATCTTTTTTTTTTTTTGTAGATAAGCTGGCACCAAAATATCAGCTGGGGGCAGAGAGCTGGGGCTGAATTTTTGTCTCCAAGAGCATGTCTCTCAATTTCTCATCCAGGGAAATATAATATTCTGCCTTTTCAGTATTTCCTAAAATATTTCATTCTTCTAAGAGGGATAGGTGCTACCTTTCTTCACTATCATAATTGCAATTATAAATTGAAGACTACCTGTAGATGATCCCAGCATTAAGGATCCCAGCAGTTATCCAATAATTTGGTAAAACCAGCTGTTTATCAATTTTGAAATTTACACTAGTTTAACGCATAGCATCAATTTAGCCTAAAAAAAAGGAATCCTTTTTTTTAACCAGAAATTTATGCCAGACTTTTAAATTGATATGACAGTGATAGGAGATACAGTAAATATATTATCTTTTTAAACATCAAACAGATGTTATGAACAAAACAATATATACAAAATATTCAAAAGGGCTCAGTATGTAGAATTTGCACTAAGTGGATATCTCCACTTATACAGTGCAATATTTTATTCCAATCAAAGGATACTGTTAGGAGTAGAATTCAAAACCTCCATCTGTAACTGACAATTCTTAGTTATTTCTGAAAGATATGAGAGTTTTCTACCATCAGTAACTCTTTTTAACCACATTAACAACTGCGGGTATCTTATTCCTTCTGTATCTTGAAAAAGAAATGAAACATTCTTTTTTGTACTTTGTACTTAATTGTGTATCATTGACAATAGGTAATTTCTTTGTATTGCCTTAACAATGGATAATTTCCCTCCAACATTTTTGTCTGAGGGGAAAAAAGAGTAACTTGCTTTATTCTTAGTAGGTATTACTTCAAGTAACAAGGGAAAACTGGTCCTAACATGTGCTGTTCCAGTCTCTGAAGGAACAAAGGACATAAAACACTTTGTGTATGCTTAAAGGAAAAAAAAAATTCCAGGTGGAAACAAAGCTATAATTTAAAAAAACAGAAAGTAGCATGGCTTTTTTTTTAAATGAAGCTCTAGAGCTTGAAAATTAGCTATTTTGTTCGGCGGGAAGGCAGAGGAGAAAAATGGAATTCTAACAAAGACAGCACCAAAGATAAAAACAGGCCCAAGCTAATGCCTTTTAGATGTCTTGGGACTGTCAGTATTTTTAATCTATAACTCATTTTTTGAAGTTCTCTACAGAATTTCATTTTGTTTCCCCTCACAATGTTCTCTTAACTTGCAATTACTCCTGAGTTGAGACTGGACTCCTTATTGTTGGTCACTCAGAATCCATTTTTGCCTTGAAAACTAATCCAAGTTTTCAAACTTCCAATCTGCCCGCTCTGACACTTTATTCACCAATTCTTACTTTCTTTGAAGAAAATGCCATTGCTAATTTTACATAAAGCAAACCCCAGGCGAATTATGAATGTGATAAAGCCAACCTCCTGCAGGGTATGAATATGAAGAGTGTTATTCAGGTGAACTTTAAAGAAAGTTCAGAACCACTTCAAACTGCCACCAAATTCAAAATTGGAAATGAATGAGGCTAAAATGAAGTAATTTTCTTAAGGCTTAAGAAATAGCTGAGAGCTTTCATATATCTCTGTTGATTTGCTTGCCTATAACTACCAATGACTTCATATCTAAGTCAATAATCCAAGTCTATATGCATCTGGGGGACACACTCTGACTTAAAAAAGCATTATTTTATTTTTTAAAAAGTACAGAGACAAAGAGAGAGAGATTTCAAATGAAGAGCTGCAAACAAAAGGCCAAAGCAACATTTATTTTCTGTTTTCCTTATCCCAAGGAGAATATTTGCTTAAATAATAGCCACATTTCCAAAGAAGGTAAAGTGTAATTCTAAAAGCTATTACAATGGTTACAGACTCTTAAAAATCAAGGGCATACAAATATCTCCATGCGATAAACGGAAGAGGAGGACAGCAACCAAGAAATTAACAGATATTCACAAGTTCATTTAACTTTGAAGACACCCTTGGGGACTGAAAAGTGGTGAATGTAACAAAGTTATTTAAAAAGTGCCTGGAGACATAACAGGAAACCAGAGACCCGTTAGCAGGAGAGACGGTGTGGAGAAAGACCTAGAATATCAAGTGAAGAAACAGTTGGAGAAGCACAGCTTGATTAAACATTGGCAGTATATGGGTGTCAGGGAGTGTGGTGAAAAACATGGCTCACTAACTTGCTGGAATCCAATGCAAAGGCATTATTCTCGGAGCGCTTTATCGCCTTAGAAAAAAAATGTGGCTTTTAGTAAAGAGTTAAGCCTTCTATTAGTTTCTCTGTTGAAATGTAGTAGCTGTAGCCACTTAGAGCTACAAAAAATACTATAGGTGTGAGTAAATATGTCTGAAAGAGAAAGGTCATTGTTAAATTAAAAACAGTCTTAAAAAAAAGAAACCTTGCCTTCAGTCTGGACCATGCTCAAGCTAAAAACTCTTGGTGCCTTTAAAATTACAATTCTGTATTCTAAACAGGATGGGATTATTAATTTGGTCTACAAATGGTTGTGGAGGGGGAGGTCTCAAGGAGTTATATTCACGTCACAATAATATCTGTGACAAATTATTCATAAGTGAAATCAATCCTATGGATTTCAGTGGTGGTAAAAGGTAACTTAATCTGCAGCCAAAGCTGAAATGTTGTACAGTGCAATCTGATGCCCAATTATTCCAAAGTTAAGTGCCACCTGACTCAAGAAGGTGAGTTCTGGTGCGTTTAGGTAAAACTAAAACCACATAATGTTGTGTTCTGTTATGTATATAGGTTTGAATGTCATTGGTTTAGTTTGAATTGTTCTTGTAAAATGTCAAATAAGATTGGTTTAAATAGTGCGGGAAAACCCTGCACTCTGATTGGCTGGCAACTATGGCTGCTAGCTATAAGAAGCAGCCGTAGCCCAGCCAAGACGGGTCCATTTGAGCTGTAGTCACTTAATAAACTCTTCACTGAAGCTCTTCGCGTCTGATTCTTCATACAAACATAACAAGTTCCATGGGAGGAATGATAATGTATAAAATGCTAGAAATGCAGTATTTCCCAGGTATAGATATCAAACTAAGTGGATTTGCAAAAACAAAAACAGATTCCTTTTTAATGTCTGTTCATTTGGGACTTCTATTCTACTCTGATTTATAACTTGTCTATCTGTTTTGAAGCATTTCAAGAAGCTGTAGGCCCCATGATAAACATCTGCTAATTTAGAATTGAGTCTATATGGCACTTCACTTTCTTTGTAAACAGTTTGTATTTTCCTGGCATGTTTTCCCTGGAATAGGATAGTACTGGACACGTAGCAAATTAAGTTCCAAAATGGGCAATGTTTCTTACATGTCCCACCAGTGGGAAAGTGGGAAATGGGACATATAAGTTTGATGATTTACCCACCGCTTAGGCTATGTTTTTGGTGCAGCAGCTAATGCACCTGCCTTTCCTCGTTTCTTTACTGCTGGAAAATGGAGGGGGAAAAGCCTCTGGTTTCGATTTCAAATTCAAGTGTCAGCACCTTCTCCACACACATCAGCAGTAGTCTGCTTGCTCACTGTTGAGCAGTGAGTTTCTTTATGCAATCAACTATTTTCAGCTTCTTCCTCCACATTTTCTCCAAACTCTCTGAAGTGTTGACATATTCTCTTCAGTGCCGAATATTTATAATGGGTTTTTTTAGAGAGAGTGACAAAATGTGGTTCCTTTTTCCATCAAGGTTTTAATAGGCATAAGTAACCAACTCATTTGGCATTACCATGAAAGCATTTAAACAGTTTCTTTCTGAAAAAAAAACAACAACAATAAATTATTATTAAAAATGAAGGCTTTCCTGCCTTATAAGGTACACTGGAGTCTAATAGACCCATTCTGTTATATACTATAGTTCTTTATAAGCAAAATATGAGGGTAAACATACAAGCACAAGTTGGGTGAGTTAAATCTACTTACTGATCAAAGTCTGATTGATTATCACTTTTCAAAAGTAATGACCAAATAGAAAGTATAAATTCAAGGCAGAGACTGTCAGCCTCATACCCACAGACAGTAACAGACTCTTAGTGATCCTTCTTTTGCCAGTTTTTTTTCTCTCTCTGTAGTAAATTTGGTTCTGTTCTGTTTAAATTTCAAAGGTATAAACAATGGCCAGAGTTCCAAGCCTCTTTCAATTATTTCTTTCCAAGATTCCATTAGTTTGGAAAAATACAAAGACAATTTTTATATAAATAGTAACAATAAATGAGAAGGTGGTGTGCTGTAAAGCAAGCTATTAGCCACCAGCATCATCTTTACTTCCAACGCAGTGTACACAGCAAACTGTGATGACACCAAAATTATGGCACATAAGCAGTGATATCATCATACAAATGCTTTCATTACATGTGATAGATGTGTTCCAACACATGTCATGACAATTGTCTGATGAGGCCACCACATATATTTCATCCCTGTGATTTGGAATTTAGCAGGAGCAGCAAAATATTAAGGCAGATAGAAGAATCATTGGAATATGGAGAATTAAGGTTTTAGAAGGGACTAGGAATTTCCAGAGAGCCAAAAACTAGACCAAACTTCTGCCTGGTCATTGAAGCTTTTACTAAAAGATTATCCCCTCTCTCTTTAATCACATGGTGCAAACAAGAATTTATCACTATCTAAGGCAATCTGTTCCGCTGTTGAACAGTTCTTACTGTTCTTACTGTTCAACATTAGGTTAGAGAAATTCTGACACAGATCCAATTAAAATTCACTTCCTTGTAATTTACAACCCATTGTTTCTGCTTTCTGGACCAACAATGGAGTCTTTTGGATATTTAATGGTGACTGCTCTGGAAACCAAGTTCTGAAAGGGACACTTAAAGAATAGGCATATGTTGTGCCTGTAGAAGAGACCAATGAACCAAGATATCATACCAGTCTTCAAACATCTGAGGAGTTGGCATCTAGAAAAGGAAACAGATTTAGTCTCTGTCCCTTTAGGAAAAAATATGAGAACCAGTGGGTTAAAACAGAAGAACGGAAGTCAGTTCCAGCTAGATATCAGAAGGAGCTTTTTGACTGTATTAGCTGTAGGCCAACTATGCCAATACAGGACTTTTTGTGACTCTCTCTGCCCTATTAAAAACAAGTGAAGTAGGCAAGATACTAGTTTGTCAATTCTCAACATTCCAAATGTATTATTAAACCCCCCAAAGTTATATAATCTGTGCTTCTCAGCAATGTCAACCTCACAATCACAGAACAATAGCGAGTGTAATATTTATCCCAGCAAATGTTTGTAAAAATATGGCACAAGGGAGTGTGTTTGGCTGTGCGGGGGGGGGGAGTAATCACTTGTATTAAATTCTCAATACAATTGTGGTTCTCAGTGCTTATTCATAAGGAGAGGTGAAAGCTATATGCTCTACAATTAACATAACATACGTTTGATCCTTAGAATTCAGTTCTCTGTTATCATAGCCTAGAACTAATTCATTCTATGTCCCCATTAATGGTCATTTCTGCTCTTACTGATGTTATATTTGCAGTTTGGACCTAATAGATGTTCTTATCACCATGCTATTAAATTATGGTCACAGGCCACTGTTCAAACTCTGAGAATTTCCAGAGAGCCAGTGCTGTACTACAATAATTTCATTCTTTTAGTTTCCGCCAAGCTGCATTCTCTCATTCACTGAAGATTTTTAGTACCCTGTAGGACACCCCTGAACTAAATATCATGTCTATTGCTCTACACTTCTACACATTCCACACTCCAATTTTATTCTTTTTCCTAAAGGTTTGACAAGTGATACATCAACCAGGTGTTCAAAAAAGAACAGTGCCTTGAGCCTGTTTTTTTTCTCCATATGGCTCAATTCCCAGATGAATTTTGTGTATGACCTCCAGAATTTCTCGTGTTAAGCATTTTTTATACCGTGCTTTAAAAAAAACTCAATTGTGTGGTCATGTACATTTAATTGAATAAACTTATGTCTGACTGAAGGAAGATATGATAGCAGTCTTCAAATGCCTGAAGAACTGCAAACTAGGAAAAGTAGTGGACTTATTTTCAGTTATCCAATAGGACAGGAGTACAATTGGTGGGTTAAAACAACAAAGAAGCAGTCCATGAGATGTCTCAGGAGGAACCTTTTGACTGCATGACCCATCAGCCAGTGATATAGGTTGCCATGTGTCTTTGCTTTTGGTAGAGGTCTGGAAGAAAATCTTTCAGAAGATTTTAGTAGTTCTGTACCAAGCATGACCTGGATTAGATCTGTCTAGGGACATTCTCTGTTAGATCCCTAACAGTGATACTCCCATTCAATTGGGAGAAGGGGGGGCCTTGAATTCAATTCATTACTATTGCCTGTGGCAACTGTTATTTTATAACTTGTGTCCTGGCGTCAAAGCACCCTGAGATTTTCTCACCTCTTGGAGAATGTATAGGAGGGAGGGCCATGTGGGTTGTTTCACTTTGAAAGCCAATGGAAGATAGCCATGGGAATGTATGCTTTGTCACTATGTTTTTTGTAATTTGTCTGCCAAGCTCCTAGGCTAAGATTTGCAAGCAGTTGCCTGCTAGCTAAAGCATTTGTTACCTTGTCTCTATAGCAATGTGATAAGGATGTCTTGTGATTTCTGATTTACTGTGCATGCTTCAAAGAGTTTTTACTTCACTTCCTGTGACTTCCTTTGTACTTATTCCTATATATGCTTTTGTGTGAGATTAGCTGCCGGTATGTAGTCCATTAGGTTTTGTTATTTTTGTAAATAAAAAATTGTTTCTTAGATTACTTTCCGTGTTTTATTTAAGCAAAGTTGACAGCAAAGAAAGGCACGGTCCACCTCTAATTAGCAGGGATTTATGGAAGTTGTTTTTACTCCCTGACATGCTTACCTGTTTCTCAGAGTGGCTGGTACAATAACATCTTCACACCTGTGGATTGGCTGAGTCTTCATTTGGCTAAAGGGAGGGGTCTCTACTGCCTTAATTTTACTTGTCTTGCCTAAGGGTATTCAGACTCTGCTTTGAATGTATTGCTATCACCTCTGCTTAATAAAAGGTTCCTTTTGAAATACTTCGTTTCAAGATTTTTCACTTCTTAAATTAGAAGGAGAGGCAATACTTACATTCTCAGTCATCCAGGTCATAGTTGTCTCAAAGGTGCCTTTCTGGACTTCCTTTGTTTTTTCTTTGAAGATATTTCACTTCTTATCCAAAAAGCTTCATTGTTTCTGGCAGAATGGTGGGAGCATGGAAGGATTAGTTCTGACAGGAATGTGAGTAAGTGGGGGAAATGGAAGGATCATATTTGTTTGCTGTCATCTGGTCATTAGCACTCTCTCTGAAGGATTAGATCCTTTCCAACTGTTATGACTGTTGAAATACTTCTAAGTATTAATTTCAAGATGTTCTAGATGAGAACTAGTACATTATTGAAAAACATATACTCAAAATTTAATTTTCTTCCTGGTTCTTAGTGACAGTTTCAGTTTCTGAAGATATTTTGTACCTTCTTTCTAAAGAGCCTTGGTGGCGCAGTGGTTAGAGTGCAGTACTGCAGGCTACTTCTGCTGACAGTTGTTTGCCTGCAATTTGGCAGATCAAATCTCACCAGGCTCAAGGTTGACTCAGCCTTCCATCCTTCCAAGGTGAATAAAATGAGGACCCAGATTGTTGGGGGCAATATGCTGACTCTGTAAACCACTTAGAGGGGGCTATAAAGCACTCTAAAGCAGTTTATAAGTCTATTGCTATTGGTATTGACATCTGGATGCTCTTTATTTATCCAACCTTCCCCCCCACCCCAATCCCCTATCCACAACATATACTGTACATATACAGGCAATCCTCAACTTACAACCATTTATTTAGTGACCATTCAAACAGCACTGAAAAACATGACTTACAACCAATCTTCACACTTATGCCTGTTGCGGCAGGCTTTGACGTGATCAAAATTTGGGCACTTGACAATTAGCATGCATTTACATTTACAAAAGTTGCAGTGCCCCATGGCCATGTGATCACCACTTGCAACCTCCCCAGTCAGCTTCCGACAGGCAAAGTCAATGGAGGGAAGCTGGATTCGCTTAGCGACTATGAGGTTCACTTCACAACTGCAGTGATTTGCTTAAAAACTGCGTCAAAAAAAAGCTAATAAAATCAGACACTACTCACTTAACCTTGCTTAGCAACAGAAATTCTGCGCCCCTTAATAGTATAAGTTTAGGGGCACCTGTAATCCTATAACATGTTATAATTGAAGGATCTGCTTTGGGAATCAGAACTGATTTCATTTTTTAAAAAATGCCTAGAGAAGTTCTCATATTATTTATTTATTTTAAAGATTTTATATGGTCACCCATCTCGTGAGACACAACTCTGAGCAATTAACAATAATAAAACTGACAATAAAACAATGCAGTAAGTGAACAAGAAAAAGGCAACACCCAATCAATAATTATATGCTGTTGTAGTATAGCCACCCCTTTACTCTGCCATCATCTGCTCCTGAATCCAAAAATTCATAAGGCAAGTTTGGAGAAGAGAGCAGAGAATTTAATCAGCAATCAAGATGTGATTCTCAGATTCTTTTGCCCCACAGGCATCTATAGGGGGGTCAGCCAGACTAACTAATGAATCATGGCATCAGTGCAAGAAAGCATCTTATGCATGGACTCCTCCAAATGGCTGGCACATTGCCATCCTACATCAACCTCACAATGGAAAAGAAGAGCTTATTCACATCATCATAGTGCTGAGCATATTGCCAATTGAACTGTCACATTCTTCATGCTGATGGTACTATTTAACCCGAAATGTTGTCTGTATCAAAGCCATCTCCATTGCTAGATCTCTAGACTGTGCTTGCTGTTGTGTTCATTTGGATACCTGAAGTAGCTTTTGCTAGTGAAAGAGGAAAACTTCCTTCTTATTGTCCCTCTTTTTTTCCTTCTGTTTTTTTTCCTATTAATAAGAAAGGCCTTTTTGTTTTCCCTGTCTGTAACTGAATGAGATTTTGCTATATGCCAGCTTCTGTATACTCTCTCTATATATAATATTTTGCAGATTCTGTATAGTCTCTCTATATATAATATTTTGCAGATTACTGGTGGATGCTGAATTCTAAACAAAATCTTTGTGTGTTTTAGGAAATATTATTTTGTCAGGGGATATGTTGATGTGTAGATACATGCACGGTCACAAACCCAAATTCTTAATTGTGTGATCAACATGAGGCATCTTTGATGTGAAAGAGTATCCTGCTTTAGGTGGGGTACAGAGTAATGCATGTGGTAGAACAAGAATGACTGTGAAAAGACAAACCTTGGACCACTCTTCAAATGAAGAGATGCAGAGGATATTATCTTTGTTCACCACAATTACAGCTAAAAGAAACAAAAGGAAAAAGGAAACTGATGCTTGTCAAGGGTGTAATTGTGTCCTCCTCTGTCTTGCTCTCTCAAGTGTTTGGAGCTTATAGCTTTCACTTTCTATGCTACATTAAGAATAATCAACCTTAGCACACCAGCCATATTGGGCAAAACTTAATGGGTTCCATTTGCAAGGAATCTATTGAAATCATTGCCTTTTTTCTTTCTTTCTTTCTTTTTTTTAAACGTCCAGTTCTTCCTCCAAATGTTGTTTAAATTCCAAACTTGAACAAAGCCAAGAACGCTCCATGAAACTCAGCTGTAAGGATAATATTTGGCCCGGTTTCAAACAGCAACCATGTAAAACTAGGCACAGATGACTTTCACTGCAGCTGTGGCTCTACTTGTAGGACCTGGAGAAGTTGGACAAATAGGACCCCAAGCACACATTAAACTCATTTATTCAATCTGTTTGGTTTCCTCCTCCTTTAAGATTTTATTAGATACCTATGATTTTCTTCCATTTAGCCTCTTCCTGGTTAATTTGGACAAGATTAGTTCTTCTATTTCATTTTTTCTGCTTGCCACAAAGCAATCCCTCTTCTCCTTTGAATTTACAAATAGGAAACATCTTGGTAGTCCTAAGGTTTCCTGGTGTAGGATATCTTAGTTAAGTAAAACATCTTTGAAAATTAAATAAGAATTTGGGGAGATAAATGCAGTAAAATAATAGAATATGTGTAATATGGGAAGAATGTACTACTGTTATAATTTATGAAAGGATGTTAGCTTATTTTTCTTTTTTTTAAATAAACAAAAACAAATTAATGCAGAAATCAAAGCAAGCAAATACAAGTTTAGCAGAAAATGCAAAGAAAAGTGAAAGCAACATGGACCAAACTGTTTCACTAAAAGCTGATAAACACAGGAACTTTTGCAAACCCCAATACTTTGTTTAATGTTTACATGTCCCTCATGCTTTTCCCCAGTTCTAAAATACTAAAATCCAGAATATTGCAATTCATCTTTTTAATTAACATTCAGTTTCTCTCACTACAAACAAATTAGCCCTGATCAGAGTACGAGGCAGTAAGTAGAGTTTCTGTTAAATTTCACCCAAATATTTGTTAAGGCTGTAACAGCTTTAATAAAATCATACTCCGCCCCCCTCTTTTGGCATGTTCTTCCGTTCCAGATAAAACTGCATTATTTGAGGTCTTTAATCTAATCAAGGAAGACCATTAAATTTTCTTTAAAATTCAACATTTGTAAACATTTTTACCATCTCTAACGAACATTAGAGCAGCACTGTGTCCTTTAAAATGCTATAAAATGCAAAATAAATGTTTTACAAGCCAGGCAACAGCCAATGTTTTTGCTGCAGGTCCTTCCAGTTCATATAATTTTTAGTGAAGTTTGCATTTCATCAAGCCGCTCAGAAATTACAGTTCTTCAAATGGGAAAGTATCTACTTGCAACACAGATATGATCTCTCAGTTACCTCACATATCCAACAAAATGAAAGGATTGAGTTAAGGAGAAAGAAAATTCAAGGAGATTCTTATAGAGCAGGGGTGTCAAACCTGCGTGTCACATTGTCATCATGTGAAGTATTGCAACTTTTCCCCCCTTCGCTAAAATGGGAGTGGGCATAGCCAGCATGTGATGCATCCAGCCCACAGTCCATGAGTTTGACACCCCTGTTATACAGTCAACTACAAGATACAGAGTAAGGACTGTAACAGCTATTATGTAGCAGCAGAAGACTAACAGAGAACATCCATGAACACCAACTAACAGTCAGAAGACTTAATGAAAACTCCTTGATTTCACAACACATGGAAAAACTCAACCCAATCCAAATATGCTGGAAGACAAATCAGCCATTAACAGACACATAGAAATAACCCATATTTATATATCATTCTAAGTATACAATTAAAAGATTAAGAAGGAAACAAAAAGATTAGAACATATCCTTTACAGCAGCCAATACTCAGATAAGCAGGCATTAAAAGCAGATAATCAAGAAGAAACAATATCCTAGTCAAGAAATTACCAAGGAGAAAACCACACCCTTACTGACACTGGCAGGGCAAGCTACTATATACAATATAAGCAGTGAGCAAACCCCCATACTCACTAGCATTGATGGTGTTATTTAGTTGGGTAATGAAACATCTGCAAACAAACAAACAACCTCAGAGAGCACCAAGGATTCCACAACATACTTACTTTGTCTTTGACTGACTGAATGACTAAATGGGCCATCCAGCTGGTGTAAACTTTTAGTAACAACATAGATAGCTCTTCTGGAGATTAATACTTTTACTTACTCTAATTCTATGGGCTATAAAGCATAATGATAAAACAATCCATTCATGACCCCTAATTTGCTTGGATTGCCTATGTGATTAACAGAGGATATTTTTTTAAAAAGTGATACTAAAAAAGCTACCAAATACAAGCAAACTAGAAAAAATAGAGACAGCAGTTAGGACTGAATGTGGAGAATTTGCTCTTCAGATCTCTTCTTACCCATGACTTAAAGTTTAATTTGGACAATATTGATGACACCTTTCAAACCCAAATACAACTTTTCAACACTTTGATGTTATAAATGGTTTACTGAAAACATTCTGCTGAAAAGAAAGATTTGTTATGACTGGTTCTCATCTCAAATCCTGAATTAGGACTGACTTCACTTGAGAATCTATCAGGAGAGGTAATGTTTTGTCCAGACACCCACTGTAAATGAAGCTGATGCTCAAACCTTAAAAAAAAAAAGCTTTTTTCCCCCAAAATCACTTGGAAGTGGAGGAAGAAAGGTATGGAACAGACTGCTTACTGGTGTCTTAGCTAAATCCAACCATGGTTTTAAAACAAAATTTTCTCCATTCAGTTTCAGTTAACAGGTCTGGATGGACAAGAGGAGATAGCATATTTCAAACAGTCAATTCATTACCAGATATTCCTTTGGGGAGAGTAGGCTGTTTTCCCAGGCCACTCATTATTATGGAAATGCAAAACGCTGAAGGAAGGTTAGGACTTGAGTTTCAGCAAACAAAGTTATCTGTGGAAAAAGAATGAGCTCATTCAACAAGGGAGATGAACCTTTCCCTTTAAACCAGAACATAAAAAAATTTATAAAATTTATGCAATTTAACTACAGCAAGTTGTCAAGTCCTCAGTTAAACTTTTTTATATATATAAAAACCTCTTCTCCATTGTTTTTCTCCTTTGCACACCACAGTGTAGAATTACTAAGACCCCCCCCCACACACACAATTAGTCTTTTCTACATATCTACCTATTGCCTGTAAATTTGTCCCGTATCCAACTACCCTCTGCTAAAATATGATAATCCATGAAGGACAGAAATTAAGGAGCTAGAAGTTAGCATTCCTGGATCCATCAGCCACCTAATTAATCATTAGGTCATCATAAACATAGGACTTCCATACTGATCAGCTATTTATTATGAGGGATTTTGGACATGTTGATATCCTATGCATCAGGTCCTGTTTTTTGTTAAAACAAACTAAATCTTTAGAGTTCACACTCTTCCTCTTTATTTGCCAGTCTGTGCTTTCATCCCTTTGGCTTCTGGCTTTGTGCTGCTGCCTTATTGAATTTTCTGAAATTTTGCTTATTTCTCTTACTGAATTTTAAGGCTGTTCCATGTGGTATTTGCTGATATATAACAGGAGTCTTATTGAACAAATAACACTATTATGTGATGCTTGTTTCACCATGCAACACACAGGTGTGAAAACTAAAAATTGATTGCCCTGTTAAATTCAGGAATTGGTTGTACTACCTTAGCTGTAATAATTGCAACTAAGGCTTATTGTAATTGATGATTAGTCTCTCACTTGTAAGAATTATGACTGAGGGAGGGGTTAATTTAATTTAATTTAATTTAATTATGAGATTTATATGCCACCCTATCTCCCTAAGGACTCAGGGCGGCTTACAATACTAAAAAAAACATATAATACAAAAGTTAAAAATAAATTAAACCCAAGAAGATCTCATAATCATAAAAACTAAAACATTTAACACCCATTTAAAAACCCTCCCCACCCCCATCAGTCCAGATAGGCCAGTTGAAATAGCCAGGTTTTTAGGCCGCGGCGGAAGGAGCGGAGGTCCAGGGCCACCCAGAGCTCCAGGGGCAGCTGATTCCAGTGGGCGGGCACCCCCACAGAGAAGGCCCTATTCCTCAGGGCCACCAGCCAACACTGCCTAGCTGACGGCACCACCAGGAGGGCCTGCCTGTGGGAGCGTACTGGGCATCAGGAAATCATCGGCAGCAGGATTTCCTGCAAGTACCCCGGTTCAATGCCATGAAGGGCTTTATAGGTCAGGCGAACCTGATGCATCAGGCGAACCTGGGAGAATGCCCCCCTGGCCATGGCTCCCACCTACTCCTCCAAACTGAGCCATGTATCCAGGAGGACACCCAAATTGCGAATCCTATCTATGGGGGGGGCAATACCTCTCCCCCCATAGTTAGCGATGGAATATCCTGGTAAGCCTGAGATTCTGGTACATACAGCCACTCAGTCTTGGTCGAGTTGAGTCGGAGTCTGTTCCTCCCCATCCAGACCTGCACCACTTCCAGGCACCTGGACATCACTTCAAGGGTGCCACTGGGTTGGTTAGGGGTGGAGATGAAGAGCTGGGTATCATCAGCATACTGCTACCTCACCCCAAAACCACGGATGATCTCACCCAGCGGCTTCATGTTGAACAGGAGGGGCGAGAGGACAGACCCCTGGAGCACCCCACAAGTGAGGGGCCTTGGGGCCAACCTCTGCCCCCTGCCAACACTACCTGCCTACGACCCAAGAGGTAGGAGAACCACCGCAAAATGGTGCCCCCCACTCCCAACCCCTCGAGGCATCACAGTAGGATACCATGGTTGATGATATCGAAAGCCGCTGAGAGATCTAATAGGACCAGGACAGGGGAATGACCTCTGTCACATGCCCTCCAGAGATCATCCACCAGTGTGACCAATGCCATCTCCGTGCTGTACCTGGGCCTGAAACCCGATTGGTACGGGTTAGATATGTATTTCAGAGTGATCATTCTAAAACACTGGTTTTGTTCCTCATCCACTGTTTTTGTAAACTTTCTTGCATTCTTGGGATCATTTTCATCTTCCATGAACCACTCATGCTTCAGCTTTAACAGGATGGACAGATGACCTAATAGCCTCCTGTGTCATTCATTGTTACAAAGAAGAATGTTTGTTTTCTTCAGTAACTATAAGTTACCCAGGGCTTGAAGCAGCAAACCATTCCCAAACCATGACAATACTAAGCTGCTGTCATGAGATTCTCACCATGGAGTGATTGATTTCTATTAGACACAATATCATCAGCAAGATACCTTGAAAACAGGGGTGAGATTCTACCAGTTCAGTCCAGTTCAGCCGAACTGGTAGCTCTGAAGATCATCTTGGAGTGAACTGGTTCGCTCCAACAATCTGCTGTTGGGCCCATCTGTCCACCCAGGCTCCCATACTGACCTTTATTTCCTGATTTTGAAACGTAGCTGCTTTGCATGGCACAGCAGATTGCCGCGTGTCAGCTGTTGAAGACACAGGGAGAGTGCACGATTGCAAGAGATGAGTAAGAAAGCCTCTGTGCATACTCAAAGTGTGTGTTTGGTGCACACACATGTGCAAAGTGTGTGTGCATGCACAAAGCATGCCCACCAAGCCACACCCACCAAACCGGTGGTAAACCACTTTGAAACCCATCACTGCTTGAAAATGTCTGCTTTAAATCAGGTGGGAGCCGTGACCAGGGGGGCCTTTGCCCAGGTCCAGCTGGTTTGCCATTTATGCCCATATCTGGACCGAGATGCCCTGCACACGGTCACTCAGGCACTTGTCACCTCTCGACTCTACTACTGCAATGCTCTCTATTTAGGACTGCCCTTGCACACCATCCGGAGGCTTCAACTGGTGCAGAATGAGGCCGCGTGGGTTGTGATGGGAGCCTCCTGGTACCCCCATGTTACACCCCTCCTGCGCGACCTGCATTGGCTACCAGTTGCCCTCCGAGTGAGATTCAAGGTTTTGGTATTAACATTCAAAGTCCTACAAGGCATAGGTCCAGGATATTTACGCGAGCGTCTCCTGCCGGCATCGAATGCCAACCGCCATGTACGAGCACACAGACAGGCTCCTCATGGTGCCGTCTGCATCTCAGTGTCGTTTGGTGGTGTCCTGGAGGAGGGCCTATACTGTGGCGACTCCCACCTTATGGAATCAATTACCTCTGGGACTCTGTTTGGCCCCTGACCTCCGCACCTTCTGCCATGATTTGAAAACCTGGTTATTTAGACAGGCCGGGCTGTGCTGACCTCTTGGGGGGTGGTTATATTTTAAATTAGTAAGGGTTTTTAGATGAATTTGGCTTGTTTTATTTAATACTGTTTTAGTTAATTAATTTATTGTTCTGTTTTAGTTGTGAGCTGCCCCGAGTCCTTTTTGGAGAGGGGGTGGCATACAAGTCAAACAAACAAACAAACAAACAAACAAACAAACAAACAAATAAATAAATAAATAAATTCACCTTGGTCCTTTTTGGCTGTTCTCTGATAAATCGCATTTCAACCCAGTGTTTTTCTGAAAGTGGCGTCATGAACATTAAGTTCAGTCCAGATTAGAGAAGCCAGCCAATCTTTGGGTGCTGTGAAGTTCTTGGTGTCTTCTTGGACAGTTTTATGATGAAACCTTTTGAGAAGAATTGAAATTGTCCCAAATCCCCATTTCAAGACATGTCTGGTGGTTAATTGGGGAAGCCACAAAGCCTCAGAAATAACTCCTTAACTTCTTCCAAACCGATAAGGTGTACATTCCTCTTTATAAAAGGAGAAATTAAGACAATTCACTTGGTCAGGCCATGACGCTCCTTGAGAATCTCAACTGTAATAAGATGAGCCAAAGTTTTTGAGATTTATAGTACAGGTTGCTAAATCATCCCATTTTGATATGTTAACACAAATATCCCTAGTTATCCTTATAATTAAAGAGGGGGAGCATTTTTAAAGAGCAGTGCATTTCATTTTCTCACTAATTTTCTTTGGGCTTTCCTGTTTTTTCTGATCCCAGTCTTAATGCTTATCTGGTTCTTCCCCATTATTGTAGATTGCCGTTCCCATGATAAACTGCTTGATCATTTGGGGAGGTTCTACTGAGCTAGCTATGCAGAAGTTCTTGGCATGCTCTTTGTCTTAAAGGTTGAAAACTGTATTCTGTTCTAAAGGCTGATCTTTTTTCACCCAGGCCTGGCCAGCAGAAGCTGATTTTTATTTCATTTTTTCCCCATTCTCCCATCTGTTTCCCCTTTTTATTATTTTTTTGTGTTGTTTTTGTACTGTTTTTCATCCTGATGATAATCCACTTGGAAATATTTTATGGCAGGGATGTCAAGCTCCTGGCACGCTGGATGCATCACACACTGGCCCCATCCACACCCTGTTTAGCAAAGGGGGGGAAAGTCCCGATACATCATGTGACACCACCATAATGACATGAGTTTAACACTCCTGTTTATGGGAAGAGGTACATAAATGTTTTAAAGAAATCAGTCAATACTGATTTCATGCTGATTAGACTGTCAAGCTTTCCAATCTCATGTCTTGGTGATACTTGGTGATATCTCTATTGACGGCTCCCAGAAAATTGTTCAGGGCATAATTTACAGGAAGTTTGATACTGGAACATGGAATTCTTGCGCTTCATAAACACTCCTTTAACCCAATTCCTATTCCCTATCTTCCCTTTCCTTGCCTCAATGCATCCTTTCCCTTTTCCACTTTTTTAAGAACATCCATTTTGGTCAGCTGTTTAGGCTGTGGTAATTAAAAGTTTAAAATTACTTTTAGTTTGTATTATGTATTACAGTTGCAGTATTGGTTGTGGTTTGTTATTTATTACAGAATGTTTATTATTATATCTTCTATAGGGTTAATTTGAATTATATTTCTAGCAATAAAGTAATTATAATATCTGAAAATAATGCTAAAATTTGACTAGCAAAACTCACTTATTTTGCTTTATTCTATCATCATCTTAAGTAGAAACAGCTTATACTTTCTTTTGATAAAAGTCCATAAACAGTTCTCTCTTTTTTTGAAGGTAGAGTGGAACTGACTTTTATTTTCTACAATTCTGTCACTCTTTTCTGGAAATCAGGAAAATAGTAATAATATTGGGCCATTTGTGCTGCCTATATTTTGAAATACAGCAAGAAATACATTTTTTTTCTTCCATTCTTGCTTTCAAGTGATTTTTACAGCATCAATCTGTCCCCACCCTCATAAAAAACAAAAGAAAGAAAATTATTCTTGTTACAATCAACTTTATGTTCTCTTCTAGTCCGCTTTATCATGCTATGGTTGAAATTTTGGATTTCATTTTCTATTGTGCTATTTACTGCCTTGAGCATTATTCAGCTGGAAAGTAGGATACAAATTAGAAATAAGCATAAATACATAAAAATTAGAAATGGATTACTTTTATGAATTTCAGATTGCGAACAGTAAGACACACTAGAGATTAGCCAGAGCAAATTTGATATTTATATCTTATTTTTAAATGGTAAGGAAAATCCATGATCCTCCAGAGATCAGTGGACTACAGTTTTAACCACTGCAAAGCTGACTGAAATTGACACAAACTGCAGTCTCACAAGATTTGGAGAAACAGATAATCTCAGCCTTGTTTTCAAGCAAAGAATAACAATAGATACTGATTGGTCCTAATGTTGTCCTCAATGTCAGCTTTGAAAAGCATATTGATACCGGATGCTTCCACATCGCCACATTCTTGAGCCTGGGAAAGTGAGAGGGTGGAGTTTCTTGGAGTGTATGTGGTCAGACATAATAGCATTATTCTTCTAAGTCAAGGTCATGTTATTCTGCATATGGGTGAGGGGAAGTCTCAAGTTGAGACAAATGGTGATTGGGGCATGTGATGCAATGATGGGTGCAGGGAATGGATTTGTAGTTTTTTACTTATTGCAAGGAAGCCCAGAACTTTCAGATTCAGGATTCCCCAGATGTGCCAGTTTGCTATCCAATTAAACAGAACTTTTGAGAAGATGTTTGTCTCAGAATTATTTGTTGTAGTGGCAGTTTTCTGGAACGCTGACACTCAATTTATCAGAGCTAGAATTCCACAGTATCAATTTTCACTTAAGAATTTTCCAAAAATGGGATACTTTTATTGGGAAACTCATCTGTTGTACTGGTGATGGTACTTTAGATAAGAGATGGAATATCTAGCAGGGCCTCTTCTAACAACCAAAGTTCAATAGGATGTTGGGATGAACATGGATTTGGAGAATTGTATCTTCAAGAAAAATGCATTGTAACTGATCAGAAACATCTCTCTCTTGTCTACATACAGCATCATTCAGTGGTACATACAGCATCATTCAATGATTGGTTGAAGGAAAGATTTTCTTTCTTTCTTTCTTTCTTTCTTTCTTTCTTTCTTTCTTTCTTTCTTTCTTTTTTTCCTTCCTTCCTTCCTTCCTTCCTTCCTTCCTTCCTTCCTTCCTTCCTTGTACACCAGCCAACTCTCAGCAACTTTGAATGGTTAAAATAAACAACTTCCTTGAAGACAGTGGACAGAATATTCTACTACTAAAGTTTAGATGAACATGCTAGAATTCTAATGTATGTATTAAGTAGCAATGAGATGAAATGGAAATATAAGCAATTTTTTTTCCATTTTGAATAGTAATTTTATGCATATCCTTTAAAATTATTGTTCCAAAAAGGACCAGAATTATTTCAAAATAGTGTTGTAAATCCTCTTCTAGCCAGAGAATCCTATGAGATTACATGTCCTAAAGTGTAGCATGCCTCATGAAACCACAGGAAACCACAGGAATTGACAGGAAGTACTGTCTAATTCTCAACATAGATTGTCCACTAAGATGATTATCACTTCCAATAAATCCTGGGAAATAAACAACACTTTTGCAGATTGCACCAATTATTCAGATAGCTATAATTTAATGCTTTTAGAAAGAGACAGGCCAACAGACAGAAAACTGCCCATGAATCTGGACAGCATACAATAAGTAAATTAAAGAAACAATATATACATAAAACAATCATTTAAAAGTATTAAAAAGACTGCATTAAAAAATTAAAGTTAATTAAAAGTAAATTATATACAATCCCCAGGCAGACAGAGAATGAGTATATCTGCCTTAATAGTGAAGCCATCTAATCATATCACTGGTTCCCTGGGATCTTGACTATTCATTAAATTTGACAGTGGCTTTTTTCTTCTGATTCCATAGATTTGAGAGATTATCATCATTGTGAAGAGACTAAAGATAATCTCCCAAAGTAGTGTCTTCCATCGCCAGAAAATTTCTAATTGTTTTAGTCAATTTTGCTGCATAAGAACTCAGAATAATAATAATTCAGAACTATTTATTTGCTTTATTTGCAATGTAAAAGTCAAGTGGTTATTCAGAAAGCAATAACACATTTTGTCATTAGCATAAACAATAAAAGAGTGCAAAGAAAATTGTATGGACAATGGGTAAAATGTGACACCTGTCTCCTAGCTATCGTTGATAGTTACGTTGATTGAAGGGTCAGGAACAGCCTATGACAGCAGAGACCATTAAGTGCCCTTGCCAAAACTGAATGATTTTTCAAATATATATATATAGTCACCTTTCCAAACAAGACTGTGACCAAATGTAACCACAAATCTTACCACTATAGGCATAGAGATAAGTATTTTTAAGCTATTTTTTTCAATATATGCATAATGGTATCACAAAGAGATTGAATTTTGCAAGATAAACTATAACACACTAAAGGTATTAATTAGAAGATCAGTAATAGATGAAAAATATTGGTTGGGGTCAAAATCAGACAAGAAAATGGCACATAGGAACGAAGGCAATAATTTCCAAATTTGTAAGCCATATCTTGAATGCCACTTCATTTCATCTAGCCTGAAAATAGAGTGACCCTAATTCCAGACAAGAGGAAAATATCACTTGAAAATAATGACCTGACTTCAAACCTAGTAATTCTCATTTATTAGTATGTCAAAATTAATGATAGTTTTCTTCAGTAATTATTACTTCTATTCACTCTACTATTAATTCTATTGTTTAATGCTTTTATATCACATGTTGCAATTTACACAGAGATCATCTACAATTTTCTCTTCACAATCACACCCCCAGGAGATAGCTTAGGGTCACAAAACATTTCACCCAAATCACCTAGTGAGCTCCCTGGTTGCATCCAAGTACAATACTTGTATCTGCAATACTTTATCCATTAAAAGTCAACCTTTTAAACCACTTCTGAAGTTGGGTTAAGATGTTATTTTAGCACATGTGCTCTTCAAATATGTGTTTAAATTTAGCCCAGTGTTGATTTGATGGTGATCCATTTGGATTAATTTAGACTGGGCAGCTTGTTTAATGTAATCTTTTGTGCACTTCCCAGAGCCCAATACAGTTGTACTGCTAATAAATTTAAATAAATAATAAAATCATCATCATCATCATCATCAGTCTAAGCAGATCTGCAAAATAATACTGATTCACACACTTTTAACAAAAGAACAGAATAGTGTTGGAAGAGATCTTGGAGGCCTTCTAAGCCAATCCCCTGCTCAAGCAAGAGATCCTATATCATTAACAGACAAATGGTTGTCCAATCTCTTCTTAAAAACCTTCAGTGCTGGAGCATCCACAACTTCTAAAGGCAAGCCATTCCACTGATTAATTATTCTGTCAGGGAATATCTCCAGGGTTGGGATTCAAATTTTTTAACAACTGGTTCTGTGGTCGTGGCTAAGTTGGTGGTCGTGGCTTGGTGGTCATGTTATTGGCTGGGTGTGGCCAACTCAATATCACTCACATTGAGGTACGCATCTCCTTGCCTGGCCTCTCATGACTGTGGGGATGCTGCAACAGTTGTAAGTGTGAAAATTGGTCATAAGTCACTTTTTTCAGTGCCATTGTAACTTTGAATGGTCACTCCACCCAAGCAAAGTACCAGCGAAGGAGGGGGGAAAAACTCCAGAGACGTTCCTGAGACAAGAAGTCTAGTCCTGCCAAGAATGTAATAACAGTTAACTGAGAGGCAGTTTCTGTAAGCAACACCAGAATGTTTCCTTCCTGCCTTCCTTACAGGATTAGGCCAGTAATTTCTTCTAACAGCTGGTTCTCTGAGCTGCTTAGAATGTTAACAACTAGTTCTAGTGAATAGGTGCAAACTGGTAGAATCCCACCCCTGAATTTCTCATTTCTAGGCTTGTTCTTTCCTTGATTAATTCCAACTATTGCTTTGTCCTGCTTTCAGATGCTTTGGAGAAAGGTTGCCTCTTCTTTGTGGCAGCCTTTAGATAGTAGAAGACTCCTATCATATCACTACTAATCGTTCTTTTCATTAAACTAGACATACCCAATTCCTACAATCACTCTTCATATATTTTAGTTTCCAGACCCCTAATCATCGTTGCTTCTGTTTTCTGCTCCCTCTCTAGAATTTTGACATCTTTTTTTATCATGATGACCAAACCTAGTTGCAATACTCCAAGTGTGGTCTTACCAAGGCATTATAATAACCCCATAGTCACACTTCACATGATCTTAATTCTAGTCCTCCATTTTAAAAGAGAAATAACCAGTTTGTTTTACCTTATACCCATCTTCAACCCAGAATTTTCAAAAATAAACTAGAAGAGGGTTGTATGAATAAGTACACAAAAGCTTTCTTTTGGCTATTGGAAGTATGGGGTCAAGGTGAAAGAAAGTGCAAAGCACTTCATCTCATGAACAGGAGTAATGAAACTTGACAATTGTATCTACAATACTGAGTCATTATTTTCACTGTTGCTGTTAAAATATATTAGCTTGTTAAATACATAGACACACAGACCCATGCACAGTCAATGTTTTCTGATTGCTTGAGGGGAAACTAAGGCATAAATTCTTGAGAGGAGATTCAATTAGCTGAAATAATACAGATAACATAATACTGATTAATCATTTAAGAAAGTCACACAACTAAATGTAAGCAATATAAAATGCATCCATCAGACAGCATGGAAAACAAATGAAAGGGATACCACATTCCGGATACTCCAAAATCAAAGAGTGATTATGTAGGCTTGACAAGAACTGGCAGCAACCAAATGAAGGTCACTGAAGTGGAGGCAGTGCAATTGGGATGGCAAGGAAGGGTCAGAGGAATGAAGTTAGGCAAGGGGAAGCATTGTAATGAAGAAAGAGAACATATTGTTTTTATCCTTTGTTGGTGTATCCCGAGTTTCCTATTTGAGAAAGACATAGAACATAGAACAATAGATTGGAAGGAGGTCTTTTAGTCCATTGCTCAAGCAGGATACCCAGTCTCTTTTTGAAAATCTCCAGTGATGGAGCCCCCACAACTGCTGAAGGCAAGCTGTTCCATTGGTTGATTGCTCTTACCATTAGGAAATTTCTCCTTAGTTCTAGGTGGCTTCTCTCCTTGGTTGGTTTCCTATCATTGTTTCTCCTCTTGCCTTTTGGTGCTTGGGAAAATAGTTTGATACCCCTCTCATCTTTATAGGAACCCTTCAAATATTGGAACACTGTTTTATCATGTCTTCCTTAGTTATTCTTCCTTGGCTAAACATACCCAATTCCTATAAACTTTCTTCATACATGTTAGGTTCCAGCCACCTGATCATTCTTGTTACTTTCCTCTGCACTCTTTCCAGAGTCTCAACATCTACATGTATTTTACATTGAGGTGACCAGAATGGAAATGTTGAAAAAGAGAAAGGAAAAGCTGGAGTTTGAATACGGATCCTATATTTGCGAAACCAGAACTCCTTTTATGAGGTTTTTTTTTTTGTTTTGGAAAAAGTTAAGTTTATAAGCCCTGATGGAACAATATAACATACTGATCTAGCCCAACATTTTGCATCACAGAGTGGCCAACTGGATGCTTTGGGAAGCTGGGAAGCCTCTTTCCAATGCTATCCTCTAGCTAATTTTAAAGTCTGCTGTCTTACTATTCAGGAGATAGTAAAGAGCAATCCATATGAGAAGCTAATGATAGCTGGATCTTTGATAATCTGTTCAATCCTGTTTTATAATCAATGCAGTGGATTGGCAGCATTATCATGTCTACTAGAAGGAAATTATTCCATGAGTTAGTTATGTAAATGAAATCAGATTGAACTATTGGGAGATTCTGGGCTGGAATATAGATAGTTCTCAACTTACAGCAGTTCATTTACTGACTGTTTAAAAGTACAATGGCATTATGACTTATGACCATTTTTCACACTGTTGCAGTATCCCCATCGTCACATGATCAAAATTCAGATGCTTGACAACTGACTCATATTTATGATGGTTGCATCAAGATCAAGTGAGATATAATACCACTCTTTAAAGCCTTAGTAAGACCACACCTAGAGTACTGCATCCAGTTTTGGCCACCACACTATAAAAAAGATGTTGAGACACTAGAAAAAGTGCAGACAAGAGCAAACAAGATGTTTAGGGTTGCAAATACTCAGTATGGCTAGTCTAGTGAAGACAAGGACCAAGGGAGACATGATAACAGTATTCCAGTATTTGAGGGGCAGCCACAGAGAGGAAGGGGTCAAGCTATTTTCCAAGGAACCTGAAGGCCAGACAAGGAATAATGGATGGAAGCTGATCACAGAGAGATTCAACCAAAAAGTAAGGAGAAATTTTTTGACAGTGAGAACAATCAAACAATGGAACAGCTTGCCTTTGGAAGTTGTGGGAGCTTCATCATTGGAAGCTTTCAAGAAGAGATCGGACTGCTATTTGTCAGAAATGGTGTCGGGTCTCCTGCTTGGGCAGGGGATTCTAACTCTGTTAATCTGTATCTGTATCTACTTTTGCAATCTTCTGACAAGCAAAGTCAATGGGGAAGCCAGTTTCACTTAACAGCCATGTTACTAACTTGACCACTGCATTGATTCATTCAACAACTGTGGTAAGAGAGGTCATAACATGGGACAAAACACACTCAGTACATGTCTCGCTTAGCAACACAAATGTTGGCTCAATTGTAGTCAAGAACTACTTGATTTATAATCAGCATGAAAGAAAACTGAAAGCATTGTGATCCTCTTTGTCAAGAAACACTGAACTCTAGAAGTCAGGTTTTCAATCAGCCCTGGTTTAGAAATGTCATGAATGAGAAATAGGCAAGAAAGAAAGAATATCTTCCACAATAATGGAAAGGATTTTCTTCAGGCAGATGGACTAGGCAAAAGGGAATAGCCCCAAACACAGATATAAGACAGAACACCTCCAAGATCATTCTTCACTGACCCAATTCCACCTATATAATATCTTCTGCCATTCCAATTACTTTAAAGAAAGACAGAGCTTCTCAGTGCAAGTTTCCTTTTTCAACTAATATTTGTCTTCCTCAACGTTTGCCAAGGTTTGGAGTGAATATGGTTCATGTTATGAATGTAAGAATTTCCCAGGTAAATACAGGTCTCCAAAGTCTGATGAAGCTTTTGTTTATTTTGAAGCCAACCTTCACAGTTCCCAAAGGAATTCAAAGTGCAGTTTTTTTTAAAGTAGCAGATTGACTGGCAATGAAAATGTCCCAATTTCCCTGTTTCCAACAGAGGCTTTCCTCATGATTGCACATAAATTACTGCTTCCTTCAAAGTCAAGCTGTCTAAAAACACACACACGACCAGTTGGTGCATTTCCTTCCATTTTACCTGCTGTGCTTGTACTTGGACCAAGATGCACCTCCTAAGGTGCGGACTATACTGCTGTTGCTCCCAGAGATTGTTTTTGGCCACAAGTCCCCATAGTTTCACAGTTCCTGGAATCAGTTTTCCTTTCTGACTCTAGGTCAGAGTCCTCTGTCCTCACTAACTAATAACCTTTGCTTCAAGCTGCCATTTCCATAATGTCTTTGTCTATGCAGCAAATCTCCCGTGCATAGTCAGGCCACACGCCAAGTTTCTCCTCATTACAAATTTAAAATAGGTACATTTTTGTACTAATGCCTAGTAATGCCTTTATGGCAAAATAAATGTTTTTAAAATAAGTGCTTTTGATACTCAATTCTCATCTAAACCATCTCCTCAGCCTTGTTTCACATTGTTTGAATTACCTTTGTCATTCTTCTAAAATACTGATTTATCATACTCCACTTGAAAACAACATCAGTTGGACTTTTTAGGGAAGATAGATCAACTTTGGAAAATGGATTTTACTACATTTAACTAGAAAATAATTGATAAGAGATGTTATTAAGAAATAATATGCATATTTGATCCAGGACAAATCAGAGTTAACTGTTGGGATGTTTGGGGATAGATTAGAAACCATGGTAAAATTCCTATGAGTTAAATACAATAATAGTTTGTTAACAGAGGGTTTTGATATTTTACTAGTTTGTTGTTCCATCTGTTAACTATTTGGTCAATATAGTAGATCAGGGGTGTCAAACTCGCATCATCATGGTGGCGTCATGTGATGTATCAGGAGTTTTTTTCCTTCACTAAACTGGGCAGGGCAGGGCCAGCACATCCGGCCCGTGGGCCATGAGCTTGACACCCCTGTAGTAGATAGGTGACAGACTAATAATTTGAAAAACAGAATTAGAAGTTTGAAAACTTTTTGTGCCAGATTCTCAAGGGATGGGAAACTAATATTGTTGTAATATATTTATCAGTATTCAGCTAGGGGGGATAATGTGTGTATATGTGTTTGTGGGGGTTAATGCACTTTTTAAATGCTTTGGGTTTTTTGTTTTTTATTCATTTGTTCCTGTGAATTTTCCTTTCCTTTCCTTTCTTTTTTTTGAACCTTTGTATTTTAATTTTAAAAAAATCAAGGCTCTAAAAGTATCATTTTGCTAAACCAGTTATGTAGCAATGACAAGTAACATTGCCATCTGCAACAAGTAGCCTATGGATCAATTTTATGTAGTCCTTGACAAATTTATGGCTGGTTGCATAGTCAGCCAGATGTTTAGACTGGATTTCATATTTTCATCCACCTATCAAGTCTTTCCCAAGCACCTGGGATGGGCACATATTGTTGTTTGATGGGTTGAAGGTATTGCTTCAGGATGTAAGCCATTCCAAGTAAAACTGCCTTTTGCAATTGACTGATAATGATTTTTTCAGTGCCAGTGTTTTGGGATTGCACCATTCTATTGTCAAATGTTAGATAGTCTCAAGCCTCTTCTGAAAGGTATGTATACCATCTAACCCTAAGAAAATATAGATGGGTCTTTTCAAAAGCTGACTTTGAGCATTTCAGTCATCATTCTTGTGGGGAAGATTTCATGGAACTTCTTATTAAAAGAGACTTTGCTCCACCATACACTTTGGGGTCTAGTCTTCTTTGCTTACATCACATCCAAAATCAGCATTGCTTCACCACAGAATGTTTTACAAGCTATAAAGGGAATTGCAACTTGTTAGGAAAAAGTTGTTTCATGATTGCTCAGAATAATCATATTCTCCTTGACTTTCTCAAGTACTTTATTCTTCTAAACAGGCTGCTCTCCTTCTTCATAATGACTTATTGTATAGGCTAAAACAAAATGATAAGACTCTCAAGGATATTTGTACAAAAGTTGATGACCTCTTCACCTTAATTTTTTTCTGCTAGCTGTGGTGGCATGACAATCCTTTTGTTTATTATTGCCAGACTGAAGTATTCAATCCACCTGTTTGGATTATTTAAAAAATAGGGCAGCACTTTTTCTCTGAAGTTTTTATAAACATCTAGAAAAAAAACAGCAATGTTGTTGGCTTTCATTGGCTTTAAGCTAACATACAACCATTATTTCCCTCTAGAAATACCATTGGCATTTATATCATATTATCAAGTAACACTAGTTCCAGAGTGATTTTGCTCCATGCTGTGAAATGGAATGGCAGCCAGGTATCCATGTGTTAGTTTGTGTAAAGTTAAATGACAAAAAATTACAACCAATAATCTTCATATCTGATAAAAATATCAATACCACTTTCCAGTATTCTACAGTGAATGTGACACTGTGACAGGGTAGTATTATAATTCATAATGAATATACTTTTAGAAGCATACTTTCTTATGTTTTCTTACACTTAGATTGCCTTGATTCAGAAACAGTGAGGTAATGTCAACACATTTCATTTCAAAACTGGTATTTTTAGTTCAACTTCTAGAGTCAACTTCTCTCATGGTAGCTCATGGGATAAAATAATGCAACAACAGACTTCAGGATTAATTTTAAAAATCCGGTGACAATAATAGAAAAAAATTACATTAAATAGTGACAAAAGACAGTATAATAAATCAAATAGAAATAACTAATTAGCATAAATAAAAATATTATGGGTTACAGTACTGATACATTCTCCTCTTCTCCCTCAGTTTTCCCCCCAGCTCTGACTGAAACATTTGTTTTAGCAATATTTTATTGTTTTAACAATAAAAATATCTTTAGAGTGCAAATAATTGTGATGGAACAGCTCGCCTCCAGAATATTAAAAAGAAAAGTGCCCAAGTACATTTTAAACCATAAACAAATCCAACAGGAAAAAAAGCAACTCATGAAAAAGACATGAAGAAGAAATGGCAGGACAATACTAATTACAAAGGAGAGCTTTAAAACCAGAGGAATTCTTCAAACAAAGTGTACCCACATGAGCAATCAGAGGATTGCATTGTCCTGAAATTTAGAGTCAAACTACTTTGAGGTCTTCTCAAGTTTTATCTATGTTCACATGGGCAACAAAGCAGTGTGACTGATGTTCCATTTCAGGTGGAATGCAAGCATATTTTGTGCAGGCACACATCTGTGAGACAGTCTGGAATGCAGTTGAAGGACCTTGAAATGACTGTGCCAAACCTTTGAAGACTGATATTTCCATTGTGTCCTTCATGTGATCAAACCATATTCCAAAGAAAAGGTTTTGAGTGCTTTTCCAAAGGCTAATAGTGATACAGCCTGATGAACCTCTGTTGCTTTGAATGAAAAATATCAATCCATCTGATCTTTTCCATATTAAGTTGTATTTTGGTTGGGGTACTTTTTCATTTTTATTCCTAAGGGTTTTTTAAAATTTATGCTAGCTTGCTTGTTCAAAGGAGACAGCAGTGTGCAGCAGCCAAAAAAGCTAACACTATCCTTGGTTGTATCAAGAGAGTCATAGAATCAAAATCACATGAAGTATTAGTACTGCTTTATAAAACCTTAGTAAACCATACCTGGAATACTGAATCCAGTTTTGGTCATCACATTACAAAAAAGATGCTGAGACTTTGGAAAAAGAGCAGAGAAGAACAACTAGAATGATTAAAGGCCTAAAGACTAAAACATATGAGGAACAGTTGCAGGAATTTGATATGGCTAGTCTAAAGAAAATGAGGATTAGGGATGATATGATAGCATTTGAGGGGCTGCCACAAAGAAGAGGGGGTCAACTTATTTTCCAGAGCACCAGAAGGCAAGACAAGAAACAATGGATGGAAACTAATCAAGGATAGAAGCAACCAAGAATTAAGGAGAAATTCCTAACAGTGAGAACAATTAACCAGTGGAACATCTTGTGTTCAGAAATGGTGGGTGCTTTATCATTGAAGGTTTCTATGAAGAGACTAGACAGCCACATGTCTCAAGCTGTATAGGGTGGTTGGACTACAAAACCTCAAAGTACCTTCCAGCTCTATTCTGATTTATTGATTGAGTTACCAAGCTAAAAGGGCTGGAAATATCACTCTTCGGGACTTTATGACCTACTAACCACAAACAGAGTATATATAGCATGGGTGTCAAACCCATGGTGTCACATTGCCATAACGTGATGTTTCACAATGTTTTTCCCCTTCATGGAGCTGGGGTGGGTGTGGCCTGCATGTGATGCATCTGGCCCGCAAGCCACCAGTTTGACCCCCTAACATATAGAGACTTCAGGATTATTCTGTGTCTACTTTTTTTTGTGTATCACTTGTTTTTTATTGAAAAGAATGTATATCTGAAGGCATTTCTTTTTGTTTGCCTTCAAAGGCACATCCCACCTCCTAACCCAAGCATCAACTCTTTGACTTTCTTGCTGGTAGGATGTTGTTAGCCAGGTATTAGGTTTTGCTTGTCCCAAGTATGTATTTCCTATAAATAATCTCTTTCCATTACAGTTATAATCACTAATCATTCTTCAAGTGAAATTCCTATTCTCAGGAATGCTGGCACACACAGAGAGATTGATTCAACCTCATCCATAAAATGGAGGCAAGCTAGTATGGGGGAAGCCTATTATTCAGAGAAACTCAGTCCCAAGCTGTTTAAGATATCAAACCCAGAATTTACAATTGGATTCTGAAATTGTAGCCTTCTTTTCCAGGTCAGATCACCTTGGAAGTAATTACTCCCCATAGTTTTAATGGGTGCCTTGTTTATCTTTTCATCCTGTCATTAAATATGTAACTAGCAATCATAAGTAATGTCAGGGAGCCTCCCTGTTTCAAGATAATACTGATTGTATTCCAAATGGAACAAGGTTTCTCTATTGTAGTACCCTGAAGCAGAACCACATTCAGAAGGTCATGCTTAGCAACAAAACTATGTTGCTGCACCTGTAGAATGTCTGCCATTTTCTGAATGCTCCTTTTACTAACGTTCTGTTCTTGTGGTTGGTTTGTCTTCTACTAATTTATAAAAGAAGGGGATTGAAATCTGTAGTTAATTGGGAATGGGTGCCTGAGAAAAAACACCAGTTTCATTCAAAATATACTGTAGAAACTAAAAGGTCCCATACTTAATATTGAAGATGTCACAGCATCAGGGGTGGGATTCTACCAGTTCTGTAGAAACGGTTGTTCTGAAAAGCAGCAAACAGAGAGCATACATAGAGCAGGTTCTGTGTCTGCTGTTGTTTTAGCCCACCTGCCCACCCAGGCTCTTACCTGACCTTTATTTCCTGCGTTTTCAACCACAGCTGCTTTGTGCGGAAAAAAAAGCAGGAAAAAAGTGCTTTTTCAACTGCTACACCCCCCCGTGCAGCACTGCTCAGCTGTCCAGGCAGCTAGATGACCACAATATACACGCGCACGCAAAATGTAAAATCACCAAACCAGTAGTTACACCGGTCGGATCCCACCCCTGCAAAGCATCTTCCACTGCACTGTCCCTTGCCTTTCAAAATCTCAATATTGCTAGCTGAAATCTTGGTTTGCTGATTCCCTATTAATTGAGAAGCATTTAGAAGATACCATGAGCAATCAGAGCTCTCTTCCATTTTTCACCTCAGACTTAATGATGGACATGTTTGACATTCTTCCATATATATATATATATTGTCCCATTGTTGAAGAAATTTGCAACATTTAGTAAGCAGTTCAAGGAAAGGCATCCATCTGGCCCAGTGCAGTTCAAAGGATCCAATTAAATCCAGCATGCCAAAGACCAATTTCATCTGTCTGCCATCTTCATCTCTGAAGATGAGCAACTGGTTTGAAAATAAATAAATAAAGGAAGCACTAGTCCACAATATGAACATGAATGAATATACAGAAATTCAAACCACACTTTGAATCTACTCCCTAAATGAATACATTGTGTGTATTTATGCTGCTTTAAAAAAAATCATTAGTTCTCTCCATCTTTCTTTCTCCCTTGTCCCCAACCAACTATATTTTGATGATCTTTTTCAACTGGTGCGATATGGAGCCAATCTCACTAGTACTAGTACTATATGTACTAGTACTAGTATAGTACTAGTACTATATGAGGAAGATTTAAGCCTTTAAGAGTTAAGAATTAGGAACTAAGAGAAGTTGCCTGATTTTAACTTTAAAGCACAGTTCTCCCCTTTTTGTTAGGGATAGCAAAATCAATAAAGGAGAATATTTGTAGCTCAGGGCTGAAATAAGGGGTCATTGGTGCTCTCAGTTTGGTTGTTTCATTGTAAACATTTCATTATCCAAACTAGGTAACATCATTAGTGCTAGTTAGTGATGAGAATGTTACCTAATTTGAATAATGAAACATCTGCAAAAAAACAACCAAGCTTAGAAAGCAACAAGGACCCCCTAATAACACAACCAACCCCCCAAAAAGAAAAGGCATTAATATAATAACTATTATAATATACAGTATACAGGTTTGTTGATTTGCTGTGGTCTTTTTAACAGATTAACATAGTTGGAAGGGACCTTGTAAGTTATCTAGTCAACAAAAAACTTTAGAGCAGGGTTCCCCACATTTTTGGGGTAGTGGAAGCATTTGTAATTTTTTAGATTATGAGTGGTGATCTCAGAAAATGGAACCAGGCTAAGGTCTTGCTCTTTTGCAAAATGGCTGCCATGAGAGACAGAATTAACAGATAAATTTACCTTAAGTGTACCTGCTACCTCTTCTAGGCTCTCACTTTGGACACTCCCAACACACATACTCTCTCTCTCTCTCTCTCTCTCTCTCTCTCTCTATATATATATATATATATATATATATATATATATATATTTTCATAAAGGTATGTAGGTCTTGGTGTATTCGGTCTTGTCCCGTGTAAGATTGAGAATACCTTGGCAACGTTTCGACGAAATCTCATCCGTCATCTTCAGGCTGGTGTCTTCAGCTTCGTTCTCCTGGGAGAAGTGTGTGACCGTGGCTGTTTCTCCCTTTTAAACTCCAGAGTTGGATGTGTTGTTGCTTTTTGATTGGTTTGTGGAGTTGATGTATGCAGATTGGATGGCTTTTTCCTGAGACCTTGTGTGGCTGAGGTGCTGGCTGTGTGTCTCTCAGCCCTTTGTGTTGTAACGACCTGGGTAATGGGCTGTGTGATGACCTTCTGAGTTCTATTGTTGTGACGTCCTGGGTGTGGTGCTGTAATCTCCTGGGTTGTTGTCTGTGTTGCAACCTCCTGATGTTTTGTGTTGTGATCTCCTGAGTTCTGTGATGTAGTATCCTGGGTGGAAGGCTGTGATGTGGCATTCTGGGCCTTGGTTTGGCTCCGAGTTTGAGGTCTGGCTATGTGTTTATAGCGTGTGTCAGTTTGCTTAGTTTGGGGGTTGGAGGGGGTGTAGCAGCTGGTGTTGCAGCCATGGTCTGGTTTCTGGATGGTGGTTGCCTTTCATCTGTGGCGTGGGCTTGGGTTTGAGTCTGGTGAAGGAGATTGGTGGTGGCATCCTGTGTTATTTTGGGTCCGTGTTGGTTTTCGTGGCTGGGACTCGTTTGTTGACCAGGGCTAGTTTCCAGATGTCTGGTAGGCGGAAGTATCATCCCGTTTATTCATGTTATGGGGGTGTTTCTCTATTTCGATGGCTTCTCTAATTATTCTTTTGTTGAAGTGTTCAGTATTGGAGATAAGTTTGGATCCCTCAAAATCAATTTCATGTCCTGTGGCTTTAAGGTGCTGGAAAAGGGAGGAAGTTTTTTCTTCTTTTCTGACTGCGTTCTTGTGTTCTGCGATGCGTGCATTTATTCTCCTGTTGGTTTGTCCAATGTATGTGGCTGGGCAAATTTTGCATGGTATTTTATAAACTCCTTGGTTTTCTAGCTGGATCTTGTCTTTGGGGTTTCTTAAGATGTTGGCTATTTTTTGGTCAGTGCCAAAGGCTGTCCTGATATTGTGCTTGTGGAGAATTTTGCTGATTTTATCTGTGGTGCCTTTGATGTAAGGGAGGAGGGCGATGCCATTGTCCTGTTCTGTGTCTTGGTTTTGGGGAGTCTCCCTTGGATTAGGTTGGTGATTGTGCTTCTTTGGAATCCATTGGACATTAATACGTTAGTGAGGGTGTGTAATTCTGTTCTCAAGTGGTCTTTGTCAGCTAGGCGTTTGGTTCGGGACAAGACCCGAATACACCAAGACCTACATACCTTTACCGTGAAAATCTGAAAACATATATATATATATATATATATATATATATATATATATAGTCTTTGTAAAGGTTGAGCCAATTTGAATCTCATCCGTCATCTTCAGGCTGGTGTCTTCAGTTGTTCTCCTGTTCTCCTTCTCCCAGGAGAACGGCTGAAGACACCAGCCTGAAGATGACGGATGAGATATATTCTCAACTACACGGACAAGACCAATACACCAAGACCTACATACCTTACCCGTGAAAATCTACGAAAACAAATATATATATATATATATATATATATATATATATATATATATATAAATGTGTGTGTGTGTGTGTGTGTGAATGTGTATATGTATGTATGTGTATGTGTGTGTGTATATATTTACATACATACATACATACATACATACATACATACACAGAACAAAGTTAAAGTACAAAACTCAAAAAAAAAATTAAAAAAAAGAAAAAGAAAAAAAAACCTCCACAAAATACAAAACAGTCAAAGCATTAAAAAGGTGAATTAAAAAACCCACATTATACACATATCATCCCCTCTAGTTGAATACTGATTAATATATTGCTACAACATGAGTTCCCTACTAATCTTACTTAACTTTTTCCTTTTTGGAGAGGGGCAAATTTCCATAACCACCATTGGCTGCAACTCCCATTAGTTTCATTTTCTAAGAAACCTTATGAGGCCCATTTGTGACATAGTGAAACAGATGTATGCTGGAAATTTGCATTTTGTTTTGCAGCATGTCAGCTTTCCTTAAAAAACAAAGAAATTTTCATTTTAAATGTAAAAAAAAAATGATAGGATAGACAACACATTGGGCACTGTGGGAAATTATTCTGGAGACATTCATGCCTTAGGAACCATGCCAAGATACCCACATTTACAGAATTGTTGGTATGTGAGTCTCCTGGCAGACAGAAAATTCCCAAATTCAATTCCAATTTTCCCTATCAAACTGTGTTTCACCTCTACTACTATTATGACTTCTGCTTTAGAAAATACAACTATCATTCAATACAGAGAAATGGAGGTGCTTTTCCTGATTCTTCACATCTTGAAGCTTTCAGTAATCGATTCTCTCATCCTCAGATATGGGTTTCAGGAGGTGCCATGGGGTGATCATATGTATTTTTCAAAACAGAATGTTGAAAAACTCGCAAAGGTTTTTAACTAACAAGGGGGCTGTGTTGTGCTGGAGAGGGAATACTCACCAGGACATTTTCTATTTCTAAAGAGGACATAAAAAAAATGCTACAGCAAGCAATAACCAACACACCGCAGGCAACAAAAATGGGTATCATATTTCATGTTGGTCCCCTGTTAGTTTTCCTACCTGTCAGAGTCAACAGATCATGTCAACAGAATTCTACATTTCTGAAAGGAAACTCATGAAATAACCTTTGATTCACCCCAATCATTTTAACCTGAAAATAAATAGGCTTCCCAAAATGTTATAGTTTTCTTTGAATGTTGAAGTTTATGTGTGAGAATGTGTGAGAATCATGCCCTTGAACATTGCACTTCTTAAGGCTTTCCTACAAGTGTGGGAGAATCACTCATCTCAAAACATAGCTCCTAAAAGAGTCAGCCATATGCTTCTGTTTATGGCTTGACACATGGCATTCTCTTCTGCAACACTGGTCCTGCTAGGTAGGGATAGAAAGCTTTCTGATATTGAGAAGTAACATTATCCTTAGATTTCACTACTCTATTCTTCTTCTCTGCTCTGAGGAATCACTGAAAATCCACGCTCCAATCAGCCAACCATGTCAATGTTCTAGTAAAAATATTGGGTCCAGAGATCTGCACATTTCCTTTTAGATGAGAGTGATTTAGAAAAGGAAATTTATCCCACAAGTCTGAACCTATAAAAATCTTAAGATCATCCTGTCACAAAATCCCTAGAATTCCCTCCCCCCACCTCTTTTTTTTGTTTGTTTCTTTTAATTATGGCAGATTCTCAGAAACTGCCTGGACATGCCCCAGCAATTTTCTTGGCAAGGTTTTTCAGAAGTAGTTTGCCATTGCTTTCTTCCTAGGGATAAGAGAAAGTGACTGGCTCACAGATGGATTTGTGCCCAAGGCAGGACTTAAATTAAAATTCCCAATTTGTATCCTGAATACCTTAAGCACTTAATCAAACTGATACTCATAGTATTCTTATGTGATATGATCAATATTTCATAAGTAATATTTCAAAAAAGAGGGCATAGATGTTGCTAAGAACTTCCACTGGGCTTGTGGCTGTCTTTAAAAAAGAATTTCATATCCAAAATCCAGGCATTACAACATGTGATTGAACAAAATGCCACCCTTCTCCGAAGACTCAGGGTGGCTTACATTTTTTGGGATACAACCCAATGTGCTCAGCAATAGCCTTCATTCCATTGTATATGCCTGCTTATTACTAAGCGGCATTTCTACAAAGTCAGCTTATTGCTGCCAACAATCTTGGGTCCTCAATTTACCTACCCTGAGAGGATGGAAGGCTGAGTCAACCTTGAGCCTGGTGGGATTCGAGCCTGCAATAATTGCAGGCAGCTGGAACTTAAGAGCTAGGCATTTAGCAGCCTGCACCACCAAGACCATTTGTTGTCTGTTTGACAGGAATGCTTCTATCCAATTATGCAGTTGTCCAGAGATACCATAAGATTTTAGTTTTAGTACTAGTTTGTTGTGTACCACTGAATCGAAGGCTTTACAGAAGTCTATGTAGATTGCATCTATTGCTTTGCCCTGATCGAGTTGTGTAGTCCATATGTTTTTGCAGTGTAAGAGTTGCAGATTACAGGATAGTTTTTTTCTGAAACCATATTGTTTGTTAGAGAGTAGGTTGTTTGTCTCTAAGTGGAGGATAATGTATTGGTTAATAATTGATTCCATGACTTTACAGGTGACGCAGCATAAAGAGATTGGTCTGTAATTTTCAACTAGCCTGGGGTCTCCCTTTTTGAAGATGGGGATGACTGTGGCTTGTGACCATAGGTTTGGCAAGGAGCTGGTTCTGAAAGATTTTTCAAAGATTATGCTTAGAGGTTTGTCTATGGCAGCGGATAGCTTTTTTAAGAAGTAGGCACATATTCCATCCAGTTCAGTAGATAGAGATGGTTTTAGATTGCATAGTACTTTTTCAACATTGCCTTCTATAAAATCAATATGTATTATATCATTGTAGTTGTCTGTGGTTCAACTAGGAAATACTGGGCATGAGCCATTGCTGTTTACAAATACTGAGCCAAAGAATGTGTTAAAGAGGTTGGCTTTAATGGTGTCATCGTTGCAGTCTGTACCATTAGGTCCTTTCAGGGGTGGGATGGATCTTGACTCTTTTAGTTTGTTGTTTACAAAATTGTAGAAAGCGCGGGTGGAATTGGTGTGTAGAAGGTTTTCCTCTTGTTTAATGTGATAATAGGTGCATTCAGTCTTTATCTGGTGGCATAAATTTTTGTATCTGATTTTGAAGTTGGCAGTGTGACCAGATTTGTTTTTCCATCAAAGTGATCTTTTTGGGGATTGAAGTTTCCTTATTGTTATGGGTAATCTGTTTTTTCTGGTTTTGCGAGTTGTATTGGTACATATAGTTTGATGACTCTTTGGATTTCAAGTAAAAATATGTTGTAATGGTCTTCAACAGTATTGCATCCTGTGAATAGAGATTGCCAATCGAGGGATGAGAGATCATTGTCTATAAGATCATAGTTGCTTTTTTTGAAGTTATAATTGGGGATCATGTTGTTGTTATGATTTTTGTGCAGACATATGTTGAGACAAAAGTCAGTCATGTTGTGGTCACTGTTGGAAAAGGGTTTTTTAATTTGTATTCTGTAAATTGAGTTCAAACTATTGCAGAAGATGAGATCGAGGCAGTTGTTAAGTCTAGTATTGTTGGTTACTAGTTGTTCCAGTCCTAGATTTGTTACAGCATTGTAGAAGGTTGCATATATGGGTTCAGTATTACATTCATTTAGGGTCCAGTTAATATGAGGTAGATTGAAGTCACCACGAAAGATAAAAGCATGTGGGCAGGATGATGCCCATATTAGTAGTGAATTTAGCTCGTTTACATGTTCTATGTCATAATCAGGGGCTCTGTAACATAGTAAGAATTGAAATGTGATATTTAAAGACAGTTCACAGATGATGGTCTCAGGAAGAGCAAGCTTTTGGGTGACTTGGATGTTTTTTAAATGTAAGGACTTTTTATAGAAGATAGCAACACCACCTCCTCTACAGATTTCATGATCTGATTGGTAAACATGATAGTCTCTTACTGTGGTAATGGAGTCAGGAAGAGATGTGTTGAGCCATGTTTCACATATAAAAATTATGTCAAATTTAGCCATATTTAGTAAGGAGGAATTCAGGTATTTTGTTTACAAGGCTTCTTGCATTGAGTAGCTTGCATTTAAGGCCAGCTGTAGTTGGAATTGAGGTAGTTAGGGGCGTGCGTGCCTAGTCTTGGTTGATGGTGGATTGGTTGGTGTAGGGTTGGATGCTGAGTTGTGGTTTGTGTGACTTACTTTTGATACAGTCAGCACAGTAGTCTATGTATAGGTCCTTCTCTCCATTGTCTAGATGTTTTTTGAGTTCTTTGTGGAGTACACGGGAGTGGGCACGTTGCTGTATGGTTGTCAGGGCGAGAATGAAGGCTCTTATGGTTGGTGTTGCTTTTGGCAAGTGAATTTATAGTGTAGATGAATTTACATTTGCTTGATTCATTTTTGCAAATGACTCTGCAGAAGCATGGGGCCATCAAGCAGTCTCTGTTTTTAATCTCTGGGCCAATGTGGGAAATGTCAAGTATTTCATCAGGGGAGGTGGTTGATGCTTGATAGTCACTGATGATGTTGCGGACAAACATCATCTAGACCAAATAGGATGGCGTTTGGATGCTTCCGTTCATGCTCGACAGCTTCTCTGATGAGGATTGGGATATCATTATTAGTTGGATTTATGGTTTTTTGTGGATTGGGTTGTGGTTGTTGGGTAGAGATGTGGTTTGTAGCTATTGGCTGTTCAGTTTTTTGTGTTGTGTCTTTTTTTTCAAGGTTATTTAATCTTTCTTTTAAAGAGTCCAGGGATGCTACTATGGTGTCAAGGGATGCTATTCGTGTTTCATTGGTATCAATTCTTTCACATTGGGCTATATATTTGTCCAGTTTAGGTCTGCATTGTTGGCAGAGATATGGAAATGTATTGTTGGATGATTCTAGGAATTGAATTATTTGCTTGGTTAATCCCAAGCAGCTATGATGAACGTAATTGTCAAATAGTGAACATTTGATGGAATTTTCATTATCCTTTAGAGTTTCATGGCATATAGGGCATATGTAGGAGTCTTGTGGTTCATTGGTGGGGATTTCTATTTCTATTTCCCATTTTCTGCACCTTCAAATTCATAAAAATAGTACTTTTGCATATCTTTATATAGATTTCTCTTCATAGATGTATTTTATTTCCTTTTTAGCATGCATAATTTTGCAAACAATATTCTCCAATACAATATTATGTGAATTATAGTTTTGTTTCTGAGCTATAATTCAACATTCTGATTTCTGATGTAATTTGCAGTTCTCTTCTAGCTTTCTTACAGAGTCAGACATGTAAAGGTGGATAAATATATATTAAAAAGTTTAATTCCGCCAAAATCTTTAATTGCAATGGAAAGGGCAAATGAGACTAAGAATTAGCCTGAAGTTACAGGACTAAGAGTGAGTCGGAATTCTTATTTGGGTATTTAAAATATCCAAGAGAACTTTGGTTTCAAGTGTTTAGTTAGAGGTCTAAGCTAATGAGGACTGAAATCACCTCCTTTTTTCTTTCATTTTGTGGAAATTTTTAGAGTTATCTACCACCATTCATTTTTTAAATAATTAAAACCATCTCTACATTTAGCTGATGAGGAATATAGATCTGTTCTGGCATATTGATTTTTTTTCCAGTCTCCCAACATGAATGAAGATCATTGGAATTCAGATACTGGAATTTGCTGGAGTTAAGCCAAAAGGGGATCATGGAAGCTGAAAAAACTTCTAAGCCAGTAAGTGTTTAATAATCATAGAATGAAATCATTCAAATTGGAGCAAAAAATAGAACAGTGTAGGTAGTAATCCAGTCAAAGACAGAGTATTCAAAGTGTGTGTGTGTGTGTGTGTAATGTATGTATGAATATACTGTATATATGTAAGTATACACACATATGTGAGGAGGTTTTGCTCAGCCCAGTAAATCCTTCTATTGTGTGTAATTAAATTACAAGGAAATGCAAAACACATGCTTATAAAGCTACATTTTCCCCATTTAAAGAGTAAAACTAGAATATTCATTCATAATTATATAGAGACTAAATAGTGAAATGGAGGAGGAAAAATATATTACCAACCAAGGCAATTACTGAAAAAGAAGAGGGGGGAAAGCAACAACCCATAGAAAGTATGGAACTGCAGAAGAAAATCTTGCCCCACATGGCAACCAAACAGCTGTTTATCATTGGCCTAATTATCAAGTTAATGAGATACTAATTTCTATATTCATAAAGTATGCATGAGCAAACATGAGCATATGCAAAGCAGAGCTTACTGACAAACCTAATAAATAAAATAACAAGGTATTGGTAAATAAACATTAATGAGCTTTAAAGCAAAGACTGGAGCTTTATTTTATAGAAACCTCCATGTACAGAGTTTCATACCAGCAAGACACTTATAGATGTATATATCAGTGGCATCACTCATTCATAGCTTGCTGTCTGAATTTATGGTAAAGAGTTTATACATGTTAAGAGACCTATTTTCTTCAAGAGCAGTAAGATACTTGAGGTGCTCCAGATGTTCTAAACTGCACTTCCAGGCAACCTCAGGTATGGTTGATGATGATGAGGGATGCTGGGAGCTGTAGGTCTGTGGCATTGTTAGAAGGCCAAAGGTTCCCCAACCTGGGCTCTCAGTTAAACCAAATCCTCTTCCATAATAGAAGACAGTTATTCTCAAAATAAAAACAAAAACAAAATAAAACTTAGATGTATGGGTGTGAGAGTTGGACACTAAGAACAGTTGATCTAAGAATTAATCCCTTTGAACTGTGGTGCTGGCTTAAATTGTTTATACCATGGACAGCCAAAGCAACCAATAGAGAGGTGCTGAACGGTATAAAACCTCTTCACTAGAACCAAAATCAGAAGACTATGTCTGATTTACTTTGGCCATGCCATGTGTGCACATTTATTGGAGAAGTCATTGATGCTAGGAATGGTTAGGGGAACAAGAAGAAGAGACAAGCAAAAAAACACACACCAGCTGGATACAATCAAACTGATACAAAGATGAAAGAAGCTGTTCTTGACAGGATAGCGTAGAGAACACTTGCCTATAAAGTCTCCTAAAGTTGGACACAACTGAATGGTTGAAACCACAATTCTAGAAATCAATTCTGTTATCGCTCATGAATGGACAGATTACATATTATACATCCTAATCATGCATCATAGGTGCTTCAGAAATGCTTTTAGAGGATATGAACAGATGTTAACATCCACACACCTTTGTCCCACTAATGGATCCCATGTCACCTTGATTTACTTTTAAAGAGGGTTTTCAGCTTCTGCTGGCATTAGACACACATGTAGTCAGTCTTCAGCAGCTTGCATCAATTTAGGGAAAAAGAACTTTACAAAAGAATCTTTTCCTTTTGGTCCCCTGAGGCTGCCTGTCCCTTGCTACTGTCTTTCACAATTTGGCAGTGGGAAATATCTGGCAGCAGATACCAGAAGTATATACAGGTGAAACTCAAAAAATTAGAATATCGTGCAAAAATTCATTTATTTCCATAATGCAGCTTAAAAGGTGAAACTAATATATGAGATAGACTCATTACATGCAAAGCAAGATAATTCAAGCCGTGATTTATCATAATTGTGATGATTATGGCTTACAGCTCATGAAAACCCCAAATCCACAATCTCAAAAAATTAGAATATGACATGCAATCAATAAAACAAGGATTGTACATAGAACAATATGGGACCTCTGAAAAGTATAAGCATGCATATGTACTCAGTACTTGGTTTGGGCCCCTTTGCAGCAATTACTGCCTCAATGTGGCGGCATGGAAGCTATCAGCCTGTGGCGCTGCTGAGGTGTTATGGAAGACCAGGATGCTTCAATAGCGGCCTTCAGCTCTTCTGCATTGTTCGGTCTCATGTCTCTCATCTTTCTCTTGGCAATGCCCCATAGATTCTCTATGGGGTTCAGGTCAGGTGAGTTTGCTGGCCAATCAAGCACAGTAATCCCATGGTCACTGAACCAAGTTTTGGTGCTTTTGGCAGTGTGGGCAGGTGCCAAAATGAAGTCAGCATCCCCATAAAGTTCATCTGCAGAAGGAAGCATGAAGTGCTCCAAAATCTCCTGGTAGACAGCTGCGTTGACCCTGGACTTAATGAAGCACAGTGGACCAACACCAGCAGATGGCATGGCTCCCCTAATCAACACAGACTGTGGAAACTTCACATTGGACTTCAAGCATCTTGCAGTGTGTGCCTCTCCATTCTTCCTCCAGATCCTTGGTTTCCAAATGAGATGCAAAAGTTGCTCTCATCAGAAAAGAGGACTTTGGACCACTGAGCAACAGACCAGGTCTGTTTTTCTTTAGCCTAGGTAAGATGCTTCTGATGACATTTGAAGCCTATGTCCAGGATCCGTCTATGTGTGGTGGCTCTTGATGCACTGACTCCAGCCTCAGTCCACTCCTTGTGAAAGTCCCCAACACTTTTGAGTGGCCTTTTCCTGACAATCCTCTCCAGGCTGTGGTCATCCCTGATGCTTGTGCACCTTTTTCTTCCACACTTTCCCCTTCCACATAACTTTCTGTTAATGTGCTTTGATACAGCACTTTGGGAACATCCAACTTCTTTTGCAATTACCTTTTGAGGCTTTCCCTCCTTATGGATGGTGTCAATGATGGTTTTCTGCACGACTGGCAGGTCAGCAGTCTTTCCCATGATTGTGATTCCTACTGAACCAGACTGAGAGACCATTTAAAGGCTCAGGAACCCTTTGCAGGTGTTATGGCTTAATTAGCTGATTAGAGTGGGACACTTTGGGTGTAGAATATTGCACCTTTTCACAATATTCTAATTTTCTGAGATTGTGGATTTGGGGTTTTCATGAGCTGTAAGCCATAATCATCACAATTATGACAAATCATGACTTGACCTATCTTGCTTTGCATGTAATGAGTCTATCTCATATATTAGTTTCATCTTTTAAGTTGCATTATGGAAATAAACAAACTTTGCACGATATTCTAATTTTTTGAGTTTCACCTGTATAGGAAGGAAGTTACCCTTTAGCTATCCATTCTCCTAGCCCACAGAGCTGTTCCATAGGATCAAAGGACTATTTTATTTTATTTAGTTTAGTTTGTCAAGCATGTATGAGAAAACAAGTATAAGTATGAACATAACATATAAACATATAAGTATAAACAGGTATGAGTATATACATAATAAATGATGGCAGGCACGTTGGTGTGCTTATGCATACTCCCTTACAGACCTCTTAGGAATGGAATGAGGTTCACGGAGGACAGTTTAAGGTTAAAGTTTTGGGGGGTTGAGGATGTAACAACAGAATCAGGTAGTGAGCTCCAGGCATTGACCACTCAGTTGCTGAAGTTGTATTTTCTGAAATCGAGTTTGGAGTGGTTTACTTTGAGTTTGAATCTATTGTTTTCCCATGCATTATTGTGGTTGAAGCTGAAGTAGTCATTGACAGGTAGGATATTGTAGCAGACAATTTTGTGTACTAAGCTTAGGTCAGACCATAGGTGGACTAGTTCTAAGTTGTCTAGGCCCAATATTTCAAGCCTGTGGCATAAGGTGTTCTATTGAGCAGAGGAGGAGTACTCTTCTCGTGAAATACCTCTGGACTCACTCAATTGTATTAATGTCTGTTATATAGTGTGGATTCCAGGCAGATGAGCTGTATTCAAGAATTGGTCTGGCAAAGGCTTTTTATGTCCTGGTTTGCAGTTCAATGCAAACTAGGAAGACAAGGAAGACGAGGAAGATGAGGAAGACAAGAAAGGGAAAGGTGGAAAATGTGTGGGGGTGGTAGCCATAATTTCACTAGTTAAAGTTGTGTCTGATTTGAGGGGCTGCTCCTTGTCAAGGGATATGTTTTCAGATAAGAGAGATGGGACAAAGAAACATCTAGTGGCAACAGTGTTGTTCTCTGAGGTTTCTGCAGGACCAAAGCCAGTGACTCTTGTGTTGATAGCTTCAGGAAGTCCATAGAAGCCCACACTCCATATAATAACTCAGAAATTAGATCCCTTAATTCTAGGCAGAAGCATTTAATGAAGGTGCTGGATTAGAGAACTCAACTTGAGGAATATGAAAGGTTAGCAAAGAGGCATGTGAGCCTTAACAGGGGGGCAGAGCTGTTTCATGAGTTCATGTAATCAGTAATTCTTCACTATGGGTCCTTTATTGCTGGGTCTGTATTGTAATATTTCTTTATTGGTGCCATGTAGAAGAGGCCAAAGTAAAGCTGCTCTGAATTAACCATGAGCACCTCAACCATATCATTCAACTATGAATCAACTGTTTTTGTTTCTCCTAGAGTTTGTCAGTGGGATGATGTTCTTTTGAGGGGCAGAGAATTTGAGCCTTTGTATTTTTGGAGGATGATTTTATGAATTTTGTGGAAAGAATAGACTTTTTGCTATTATCACAGTCCACTTTTGATTATCTACAACGTTTTAAAGGAAAGTTCCAGTTCCAGCCAAAACAAAGTTTGACAGATAGCAACAGCTGAAAGTTGCAGTGTACCATCTCTGCAGAGGAGGTATTCAGCAGGTTCTGACCAGTTCTGGAGAACCAGTAGCAGAAATTTTGAATAGTTCAGAAAACCAGCAAATACCACCTCTGACTGGCCCCACCCACATCTATTCTCTGTCTCCCGAGTCCCAGCTGATCAGCTGGGCCTTCTTTTGTTGCCCTGCAGAGGAGAAGGGAGTTGGAAAGCAGGTTAGTGCAGTGGGGAGGAAATGGGGTTTCTGCAGTATCCTTCCCCTGCCATGCCCACCAAGCCACGCCCACAGAACCGGTAGTAAAAAAAAATTGAATCCCACCACTGCATCTTTGGTAATTCTTTTGAGAAAAACTTAACTTATTCAGAAATGCATTTGATACATTTCAACACAAATGTTCTTTTAAAAAGAATATGTTGCAATAAATTCAGAGAGAGTCTATTCAAAGCAAACCCAAATGATCATTTCTTTGTGGGGGAGATGAGAAGAGGTGCGGGTGAAGTCTCATAGAATACCATTCATGTTAGATCACAAGTAAGCTCTATTAAGTTTATACTCCCAGGAGTAAATGAGATGGAGAATCAACATAATGATTAGGAGGAAAGAAAAGTGTGGGAAAGACTATTTTACAAGATAATTTACAAGTTCAGAGTCACAAAATATTAGGCAAAATACTCCTTTCTCCCTTAGTCATAATAAAACTTATAAACTGAACCAGAAAATATGCTCCTATGGCAAACCCCTATTTTATATGATAAGGTAGCTTTTTTCTGATTAAGCACTGGGATGACAGCTCCAAGAATTCTGTACAATAGTCAATGCAGCTTGGAGACTACTAAAACGGTTTCTGGATGTATCATTAGATGACATCTTATCAGAAATTAATCCTTGTGTAGAAAATCCAGGCTCTCGCTTGAACCACAGGGCTTCCTTTCTAAGTTTGTATTCCCAACATTTAGCACTTTGATTGGGCAAAGGGGAATGGAGGAAAACAGAACATCTCCTGATTACTTTGGTAATTAGAATTTACAGTTTTAGAGCAAGAGCAAAGAACTGTAAATGTAGCACCATCCCACAATAGTTCTTTATTCAAATAGTTTGCAAAAGTTTTTTTCCCAAGGTACAAAACATTTTCTCCTACTCTCCCCTCCTCCTCCTAACCCTGTCTTTTGGTTTTAACAAAACTTGTGAGGAAATGACCAGGTTCCCTTTCCCACCCCAACTTTGGAGAGAACAAAAGATTCCATTAAAATAAGGAGCTCACCACATGTACATATAATATATGTATTATATGTTTTTGTCTATAGTTATAGTTTTATATAGATTTAAGTGGATTTAATTGTTTTGTTTGCATTGTGTGTACTGTCTAGAATCACATATGTGAGATGGATGGCTGTATACATTTAAATCAATAAATTAAGTAAACTAACCAGGAACTACAACTAAATAAAAAAAGAGAACTCCTGATTAATTAGAGGAAGGAAGGAAGGAAGGAAGGAAGGAAGGAAGGAAGGAAGGAAGGAAGGAAGGAAGAGACTGTTTTTAATCTTTGTTTTATACACAATGTATGATGTGCTGATGCCAACATAGCTTTGCAAAGCCCAGCTCTAAATTCGGAAGAGACTAACAATAACTAGCAGTTTAAGGGCAAGTGAAGGGCTGGTCTTTTAGCAATAATTAATGCATTGGGTATGTTTTTGTGGTTCCTTCTTAATTAAATAGGACAGGAAACAATCTGGTTTGTGCTTAGTGATAACTATAATGTTTGGGAACATTATACAAGGTAAACTGCACCAAACTTGATTGCAGGAAATACGAGTTCAGCAACAGAGTGGTCAATGTCTGGAATACTCTACCTGACTCTGTGGTTTCTTCCCCAAACCCCAAAAACTTTAACCTTAGACTGTCTACTATTGACCTCACCCCTTTCCTAAGAGGTCTGTAGTGGGCATGCATAAGCGCACCAATGTGCCTACCATCCCTGTCCTATTGTTTCTTTTTATTTTTCTTATATGTATCCATTTCATGTATTCATAACTATGTTTATACTGATACCTGTTACCTTATAATCGCTTGACAAAATAAAATAAATAAAAAAATAAATTCTTCCTTCCTTCACATGGTTACAGGTAGGGTTTTTTTTTTCCCTGCAAGCACACTGGCAGTGCAGTTCATCTTTCCTTCATTATGAAGTGGCTGTAGTTTGTAGTTGAAAGCCATCATCTATTATAATGTGCTTTTCAGAATTTTCCACATATGCTAACCAAGTAAGCAGAGTGTTCAAATGCTAAAAACTCTTCATTGCTTGATATCTTGGATGTGACCATTTTTAAACTCAGGAGAGAGAGAGATCAACAAGAGACACCTGGTTTCAAGTTGTCTGAATGGCAGAATCAAAGGGTTGTTTGTTGTTTTAAAAGAAGGCTGCACTTCTCAAACTCATAGTTGGCACATGTGTTCTTTCTGAAAGGTTATAATTCTGACTCTCAAAAGGCACTTTTCAGCTGTAAATAGGAGTTGTCAAATAGGAGCTGATGACCCCTGTTAAGAGAGAGACGCTGTGGCTCAATGGGAAAACACCTGCTTTTGGGCCTTCCATTCAATTCCTGGCTTCTCTCCACTGGGGTGAGTTAATCCTGCTTGAGAACCTGAAGAACTGCTAACAGTATTAAAGCTAGAGATACCAATTCTTCCCATCAATATGTGGCAACATTGCTGTTCCTATAGATCACAGTTTGCCTCAGCATATGTACATCCATTTGTTCCTTGCTTGTCACAACTGAATTCCTTATGAAGCCGACCAAATCAAGCAACCACTGAAGCAAACATTCACAATTTGAACTCCTACATTTGCAAATGGTGATCATACAGCTTTCCCATATAATACATGTATACAGCTTTAAGAGCTGTTCCCCCCCTTCTCTTTCCTCCTTTGTGAAAAGACAATTTCCTGAGGGTTTTTCTTTGAGCAACATCTGTGTTACTTTCACAATGGCAGAATCACCCTAATTGCCTGATTGTTGTTTTCTGGGGAAATATCAGCTAATCTCCCAGATTGATGGTAATCCCTCTTTTCCTAAAGTATCTAATTTTAAAATCAATCTCTGACAATATTGGTCTGAGTCAGATTTAATTTTTCTTGTTGTTGAAGGCAGTAAAAGTTGAAAAAATGTTTTAAGATAAATATTTTGAAGTATCAATTGCTTCTAATGAGCTATTGCATATGCAAGCTCATGAACAAAATGCTTATTACTCTTTCAAGCATCTTTGTAGTTGTAAGAAAAAAATGAAAGGAATGAACCAACCATCTTAAATTTCCTGATTCTAACAGGAATTGTTGGTGATTAATATATAGAGGAATGAGTTTCTGGCATTGTTAAACTATCAGAGAAATCAAGGTAAACAATTTTTAAGAGAAATCAAGGTAAATGATTATTAACAATAACAGAATAACAAAGTTGGAAGGAATCTTAGAAGTCTTCTAGTTCAAACCCTTGCTCAAGTAGGAAACTCTATCCCATTTCAGATAAATGGCTGTCCAGCCTCTTTTTAAAAGTATCCAGTGATGAAGGATCCACACCTTCTGAAGGAAAGCCATGCCACTGGTTTATTGTGTGTTTCAGGTTCAACGTCCTCCTTGTGGCAAGGAAGTGGGCAACGATTCAGTGCATCAGCATGTCCAATGTCCTTGCCAGGCTTGTGGATAAGTTTGTAAGAATAAGCAGCAGAAATTCAATTCAGTCTAGGTGTAGGATGCCACAATGCCTAACAAAGGTTTGTGATCTGTAACAATGGTAAATGTTCTCCCATACAAATATTCATGAAATTTCTTGACAGCTGCAACAATTGCCAATGCTTCCTTGTCCAATTGGCTGTAATTTCTCTGCTTTGGTCAAAGTGCGAGTAAAATGCAATAGGGGCTTCTCTCCCACTGGGAAGCCTGTGGCTCAAAACGCCCCCGCACTCCAAAGGGAGATGCATCACAAGTCAGTACAACAGGTAAATTCTCAGAGAACTGTATGAGTACAGCATCAGACGTGATTAGTCTTTTAATACTGTTAAATGCTGATTGTTCCTTCCTCCCCAGATCCAAACAGATTTTTTCAAGTAATCTGTGCAATGGTTCAGCAATGGTTGCCTTCTGAGGTAGGAACATGTGATAAAAGTTAATGAGTCCAAGGAAGGCTTGCAAATCTGTTTTGCATTTAGGTCTAGGAGCTTCTTTGATTGCTTGAACCTTGGCATCGGTAGGGTGGATGCCATGCTTGTCAATCATATAGCCCGGGAACTCAACCTTGTCAGTTTTAAGCGAATTGAAAGTGGGCTTTAAGCGAATTGAAAGTGATAGGGGTCCCCATATACTTTTTTTACATTTATATGCATTCTCCGAAGACTCAGGCTGCTTACAATTTTTGGGATGCAACCCAGTGTGCTCAGCAATAGCCTTCATTCCATTGTATATGCCTGCTTATTACTAAGCGGCATTTTTACAAGTCAGCTAATTGCCCCCAACAATCTTGGGTCCTCAATTTACCTACCCGAGAGGATGGAAGGCTGAGTCAACCTTGAGCCTGGTGGGATTTGAGCCTACAGTAATTGTAGACAGCTGGATCTTAAGAGCAGGCATTTAACAGCCTGAGCCACCAAGGCTCATATACTTGCCCAATCCTTCACTGAAGACCTCTGGAAACTCAGACTTCAAGGCCTCCTCCCATTCAGAGTTGCTCACGTGATTGATGCCAGTCACCTCGATGCCTAGTGGATTGAACCACTCAAGTCCCAGCAAGCTTGGGCGGTCCTTGTCCACGATGGTCAGGGGCAAATGTTTGGTGTGGCCTTTGAACTTCACGTTGAATTCTCTTGTTCCAACTACTGGAATCTTGTTCCCTTGGTAGTCTTTAAGAGTCAGTGCTTGCTTCTGGAAATGTTTCTTCTGAATGTTGGGAAGTAGCCTGTGAATAGTGTCCCATGACACCATAGATAAATAGGAGCCTGAGTCCACTTCCATTTGGCAAGGCCTTCCTTCAATGAATACCTTCACATGTACTTTTCTGCTTCTCAAGGGTGAAGAATGACCAATGGTGACTGTTTGATGAGTTTCATTCTTCCCATTTGCTTCTGAGTTGCCTCATTTTCTCACTGAAGTTGTTGGGCTTGAATTCTTTCTCAGGAAATTTCTTCCTACTAGGTGGAGTTCTGGATGATTTGCAGACTCTTGCTAGGTGACCTCTTTTCTCACAACGTAGGCAGATGGTGTCTAAAACTTGCATTCAGTGCGGGGTGGCCCCCACAGCCTCTGCAATAATATTCTTGCCTCTTTCTTCCAAGGTCTTTCCTTTTCTTCTCCATTCTGAGTCTATAAATTCCTTCCTCCACCTCACTACAGTCTGAATCAGAATCTATTTGCTCACAATGGGTTGTTGTGGACTTTTCCACATCAGAATGGCTTGAGGCCTTGTTAATTTTCTTCATGGCTGCTGCTGAGGACTTGGTTGCTTCCACTGAAACAGCTTCCTCTATGGCCTCCTTAAACGGATCTTAGGTTTCATTAGTAATTTGCTCTGTAAGACCTTATCTTTAAGGCCTAGAACAAACCGATCACGCATGGCCTCTTCTAAGTTGGTAAACTCACAAGCACCCCAATGTCCCTTAAACTTGCCACGTTAAGTTAACATTTTCGCTTTCCCTTGATCCCGACAATAAAATTCGTGTCTCTTAATGAGGCACGATACTTGTGGCGTAATGGGCTCTTAAAAGCTTTTCTAAATCAGGCCATTCCATTACCTTCAAGTCTGCAGCTCCGCCAATGCCTTCGCCATCTTGAAGACTGCCGGACCAGAGTGCGTGAGAAATACCGCCTCTTCCACTTCTCGGGGATGTTGGCGAGGTCGTTTCCTTCCAAATACCTTTGGAAGCGATCCGCATACAATTCTCAGTCTTCTGCCACCGGATCGAATGGGGCTGGGGGCGTGTTCAGCGCAGCCATCTCACTCTTCTGCTTGTCTTCCATGTCGTCTCTTCTTCAGGGGAATCCCACCTTCGTCACCAGTGTTAGATTTGCATGAAGAGTCAGATGCGAAGAGCTTCAGTGAAGAGTTTATTAAGTGACTACAGCTCGAATGGACCCGGCTGGCTACGGCTGCTACTTATAGCCAGCAGCCGTAGTTGCCAGCCAATCAGAGTGCAGGGTTTTCCTGCACTTTTTAAACCAATACCATTTGACATTTTACAAGAACAATTCAAACTAAACCAATAACATTCAAACCTACATACATAACACTTGGTGCTTTGGAAATAGGTTGACCCCACCTCGTCTTTGTCACAGCCCCTCAAATATTGGAACACTGCTATCACATCACCCCTAATCCTTCATTTCAGGACCCAAATCCTGCAACTGTTCTTCATATGTTTTAGCCTCCAGGCCTCTAATCATCCTTGTTGTTCTTCTCTGCATTCTTTCCAGAGTCTCAACATCTTTTTGATATTCTGGTGACCAAAACTGAACACAGTATTCCAAGTGTGGTCTACCAAGGCCTTATAAAGTGGTCATGTGATCTTGATTTTATCTTTTGTTGATGCAGCTGAGGATTGCATTGGCTTTCTTTTTGGCGGTTGCAGCACACTGCTGGCTCATATTTAAGCAATTTTCTACTAGGACTCCCACATCCCTCTCTCACAGTTACTACTATTGAGCCATGTTTCACCTAATCTGTACCTGTACATTTGAATTTTCTTGCCTAAGTGTAAAAACCTTACTTTTCTCTATATTGAATTTTATTTTGTTAAATAGGGTCAATGTTTAAGTCTCTTTTTCAAGTCTCATCTGGATCTTGAGCCTATCTTCTGGCTCTAGCTTGGTGTCATCTTCAAATTTGATGAATTCCATTTTTATCCCGTCATCTAAATTGTTTATGAAGATATTGAATAGTATTGGGCCTAAGACTATTTACTTCCCTCCATGTAGATAAAATTCCATTAAGGATTACACATTGAGTGTGGTTTGTCAGCCAGTTTCATATCTATCTTATTTAGACTATGGCTTCATATGGATTCCGTGGGGTAGGGTGTATTCCTGCTTCTGCTGACCGAGTGGTTTGAAAGTGGGGCAACTGTAAGTAGACAAATGGGTACCACTTCAGTAGGCATCTTCACAGAGATGTGAAAGTTTATGGGATCTTTTTTAAAGAAAGTTGTACCTAACATCTTTTAAGAAGATGTATCCCCTAGATTTAATTCTGTTTCATTATAATCCTTAATGTGCAAGCCTAAACATGCATTATATTTCCAATGTCTACATTGTCAAAAATATGTATTTGTCTCTGCATTCATCTATATTTTATTTTATTTAAATTTTGGCACCACCCAATTACTTCTGACTGCCAGTATCTTACAATATAATATACTGTAAATTGATGCATCTCTTATTCTCAACAGTGAAATACTTTAGTTTTTAACAAAAACCATTGGGTTAGACCAGCAGTAGGGGAACCAAGATTAAAAAATTATTTCTAGCAACACCTGGTTGAATACCAGTGATGAAGGATGGAGAGCATTTGACAGAACATGGCATCTACAGATGCATGTAAATGTGCTTTTTTGACTAATACACAAATATGTTTCTTGATGGGGTTTATAAGGTTTTAAATGCATTGTGTACACTAGTAAAATGTTCTTGAGGTTTCATGCAGATTTTTTTCCTTATGGATCTACCTAGAAATACAGAAGATTAAATCTAATATGTTTTCCAAGTAGAGCATGTGACTAAAGCAAAATAAGTCATGAGCTGTTAGATGAATATTGTTTAAAAATAGATGAAGAAATCACTTCCGACGTTGGATTTATTAACAGCTGGCCGGATCCTCAGACATCCTTATGCTGAAATCTAAAGCATCTGAAGGAGAAAAAAACAACACTTTTGCTAGAGCTAGAAAGTCAATCATTGAGAAGCATAGACTGGAAAAATGATGGATTGGAACCGTCAGTGTTAAAATCAGGAAAATGAGACCAATCTGTTTACAGATGGGTGAAAGAATGTACTAATGATCTAGGCCAGAAAACTATGAAGGCTGCCTTTTTTTTTGGAGAAAGTGAAACTTTAAATCCTGGATCTTTCTTTTTCTATATATATAAAGAATATATATATATATATATATATATATATATATATATATATATATATATATATTCTTTTTACACACACATATTCTACACACACACACACACACACACACACACATATATGAAGGAATTTGATTAATTAGGAAGATCTCTCCACAATTTGTTTTATTCTTAAATTAACAATTTTCAAAGCAACATGCACATAAACTTTTATTACTTATGTAATAAAAAGAGGAAAAGAGAAATACTTGACATCATTGAAAGGTTAATTAATCTGGTAATTAACTTAGTACTTAGATCTTAAGAACTTTTTCATTATGAATTATTCAGCAGGATGTGTGATGTGGAAATATTGGCTGATAAACCAGTTTGGCACTTTTTCCATAGTAGTAGTATTTGCAATGATGTAAGTTGCATTCTTGTTTTACTCAGTATTTCTTTAAAGTTAATATACTGTTACAATAGTTTTAAAAGTTTCCCTTCTATTTCATGCTTGTATTAATCTTTATGACTGGAATAAAACATACTGATTTCATATAATATTGATGTGATTTAACTTTTCTTAGTATTAAACTGACTTTTAGTTTAAGGCAATATACTAATTGAATGAATCATCATACCTTAGAGTTCTTTCTCTGGGAAAGCTTTTCCCCAATATGAAAGTGTAAATTTAGGAAAACACTACCTGTTGAATTTATCTCCAGCTACAGTCATATGTGAAAAGAGTGACAGGAAAGTCAAAAGTGCAATCTATTTGGGCTTAGAGTTTATAGCATGAATGTCCAATATTTTGGCTTCCATGGTCCATACTGGGTGAAGAGGAATTGTCTTGAGCTTGCATATAAAATATATAGTTTAGTTTCATAAAATAAAATCATACAATAATAGTTTACAATCTTGTGGAGCCAGATTACTAGTTGTCCAGGGTTGCATATGGATCACAGGTTGTATGCACCTGGTTTATAGAGAGGGATAGCCCTACTTCTTAGTCTTTATCTGTTAACTCAATAAACTTCTACTACAAAACAGAAATCCTGCAGTCATGGCTTCTAATACTCATGGCTTTAGAATAAGGTTTTCCTTTTAGGGCTCAGTCAAGATCCACTTGAGTGGAAGACTTGCCACTTTTATCACAAGCCTAAGTGAGATTTCTAATTTTCCATCTGGAAAACAGGAAGTGTACTTTTGGCTCTAGGCAGTTCCAAAGAATATCAATAGCTGGGTGATAATAAGGCAGGCTGGCACTTTTGAACGGTGTTGCTGGAATTAAATACTTTAATTTAGCTTCAGCACTGAAGCAGAGAAAGCCAAATGCAGGAGCCAGACTTGATGGCATCTTTCCATATACCTTTTCAAGTTTTCCCAAACAAATGAATTAAGGTACAATAACAATAAAGAGGTGGGAGAAATCCGCCTGAATCTCTGCAGCAACAAGAGATGTTAAACTTTAACAATACAGATAGCGGAGGGTGCACTTGTAGGTCTGCTTACTTGCTTTTTTTCCCTGCATTTCTGTAATAATCACATTTTTATATGGTTGAGAATGCATAGCAGAGGGCCACCCTCTCTGTCTGAATTTCTATCAACGTACATTAAAGATTTAAAAATTAATCCAGGATTTAGCATACAGCAGAGGATAATAGTGTTACAATTGCTAGAAAATAAATTTTGCTCACTTGCATCTTCTGTTTGCTATAGCTATTGCTCAATGATAAGGGGAAAGTTGAAACAACAATGAAGAGAAAGCTGAGTGAAGGATCCAGAAATTCTGGCACTTCCAATGGGCCCATTCCTGGGATGTGAACCTTGTCGGCATTTTGCTTAATGCAACAACATTGTCCTAGAGCTGCATTCAAATTCTACATAAATCCTTCCATTCCCCACCATTCAGTCAGAGTTGAAGAACCTTCTTGGATGAGAAGTGAAACATCTTCAAAGAAAAAACAAGAAAGTCCAGTTGCCTCCTGAAAAAGCACCATTGGGATAACCATGACCTAGATGAGTGAGAATCTCTACAGACATTCAAATTCTACCACTGCAGCAGCATACATCAATGTAATCAGTAAGCAAAACATTTGAGTAGATTGTGTTGGAGCATTTCTGAAAGCTGTAAATGAATTAACTAAACGTACTGGAAGAAAAAAAAATGTACTGGAAGAAAGTTGCAAATGAATTAATTAAATGTACTGGAAGTGTATGTGGGGACGGAACAGAAATCTCTACTCCTCTTTTTCCTAGAACCATGATGATGAACCTATGGCACACATGGGCACGTGAGCTGTCACCCCAGCTCAGCTCTGCTGTGCATGCATGCACACCTCCCACCAACCAGCTGATATTCGGGTCTCCGTCATGCATGTATGGGAGGCCGGGCACATGCGGGTGGGGGCATGGTGCATGTACCCGGCACATGCACAGAATGCATGCACACACATTGTATTTTGGGGATGCGCGTGCACATTTTGGGCCCTCGGTGCCGAAAGGGTTAGCCATCATTGTCCTGTTCTGAAACTCTCCACCACCTTTGTGGGGAAATAAATTGAACAGATGACTTCTCTAATACTCTCCAGAGAAAGGAAAAATTGTCCATCAATTGTTCAAGGATACCACTACTGAAAAGAGTAGCTGGAAGAAGTCCTTTGTGAGAGATTCCTTTGGTTATGAAAGGGAAGGGAAGCATACATAGATTTATCCAACTCTAATGGACTTGGAACCAAAAGCTAAATCTTTTGCCTCAAGTGATTGAAAAATTGAAAAACTGAATTACATGATTGGGGGGGATGGTGAAATGATGAATTAAGAGGGTTTTCTGAAAAAGAAAAAGCAGATGAAAAATAAGAATTTCCCCAAAGCAAACAAAAATCTGTCAGTGTTTCAACCAACTACCTTTATAGGGTAAGAATGATAACTATTGTGCTATTGTATTAGCACTAGCAATAGCACTTAGACTTATGTACCACTTCACAGTGCTTTACAGTCCTCTCTAAGCAGTTTACAGAGTCAGCATATTTCCCCCAATAATCTGGGTCCTCATTTTGCCTACCTTGGAGGGGTGAAAGGCTGAGTCAACCTTGAGCCAGTGAGAATCGAACTGCAATAGGCAGTCAGCAGAAGTAGCCTGCAGAACTGCATTCCAACCACTGCACCACCACTGCTCTAATACTGGTGGAAAGGAAAAATCTAATACAGGTAGTCCTCAATTTGCAACCATAATTGAGCCCAAAATTTATGTTGTTAAATGTTGTGGTTGAGAAATTTGTTAAGTGTGTTTTACCCCATTTTGCCACTTTTCTTACCACATTTGTTAAGTGAATCACTGCAGTTGTTACCCTGGGACACTGCAACAATCAGAAATGCAAGTCAGTTGTAAAGCATCTGAATGTAAATCACATGACCATGGGGAAGGGATAATGGTTATAAGTGTGAAAAATGGTCATGTCACATTTTTCAGTGCCATTGTAATTTTGAACACCACTGAACAAACTGTTGTAAGCCAAGGACTACCAGTATAGGAAACTAGGAATCAAAGTAGTAAGGAAATATTATTTTAAAGGTGCATTTTGTACTTGCATGTTGGTGTATGTTGATGCTTTAACATTGTGTATATAAATTCTACTTAATTTGCATTTGTACATATGCATACCCAAATGCAGATACATACACTTATACATCTATTTATAAACCTATGTGTTTTTTTCATCAGGACCACCCATGGGAAGGAAATTGAAAAGGGAAGTGGGAAGGTATCACAGCAAGACAATTCTCCATTGGAAGGATGTGGAGTAGACTAAATTTCTTACAAGCTGATCCTAAAATGTCTCGATCCAGACATTTAAACCAGATTAGAGTCAAGCAAGCATAGGCATAAGAGAAGAGCATCTTATATGATGAGTGTGGCTATGCCCTTAATTTTTAAGACACATGTGTGTGTGTGTGTGTGTGTGTGTCTCCTTTCCTTTAATTCTTAGTCCTTCCATTAATGTATGTGCTTTACAATTTATTCCTCATAAAATGCAAATCACATGCTCCCATTTTCAGTGACGTCCCCAGAGAGATATTAGCCTCCTGCTATCCATTATATTTTTTGATCAATTGAGGATTTCACATAATGCCTTTTCATTAAGGGAGAGAAAATATGTAAACCATCTTTATTTATACTGTGCCACATGCTGGGTTCCCAACCAATAGGGAGGATGGTATCAATCAGTCTGGATACATTTTAGCCAGCTCATCACAAGCATAATATAAAGCCAGGGGTATTTTCAGGAGGGGCAGGTGGCTCAAACAAGGGAAGGTTGCAGTTGCATGATTGAAGCTTCCCGTTTTTACATGCTTCAGACATACAACTGCATTAGCCAGGTGACTTTTGTCATACATTCTGCTCTCCACATAACCAGGTCTTCATAGCCTTATGAAAAGCCAACAGGTTGGGGTCATTCTGGTCATTGAAGGAAGAATGTTCCAGAAGGCAGGTGCTGTGGCAGAGAAGGCACATCTTCTTGTCCCCACTGGCTGACATTTCTTGGCTTCAGGACTCAAAACTTCCCAACTTGCTGGACCACGTTGGGTAAAAATGAGTGGGAGAAGATGGTCCCTTAGAAGTCCATTGCCAAAAATGAAGGGCTTTAAAGATAATAATGAGCAATTTGAATTCTACCCAGATGCACACTGGCAGTCAATGTAGCTCACTTAGCCCTAGTATTACATATGCTCAATATTGGGCACCATTTAATACCTATGCAGCTGCATTTTGCACTGGTTGAAGTTTCCAAATGGTCTTCAAGGGCAGCTCCATGTAGAGCATGTTGCAATAATCCAGACAAGAGGTCACAAGGACATGAGTGAATAACCCTAAGTGTACAAAGGTACTCCTGGATACAGCTTCCTCCTACTCTTCTAACAAGAGCCAGGAGTCCAAGAAGACTCCCAAATTGTGCACTTGAACCATCTGGACCAGTGCCACACCATACAGGACCACCAATGGAAAAACCTTGCCACTGGAAGGCTCAACTACCCTTAGCTCTCTATCTTGCTTTACTTGAGTTGAAGCCCCTTGCATTCCATCTCTTCTCCTTTGAAATCATTCCACAACAATTTTTTTTCTAATTTCAGATTTAATAAGAACTGGTAAAGAAAAAAAATGCAATTTTTCTCAGCCCCAAAATAACTCACTCACTCCCAAAGTATATAAGAATCTCTTTTACCCTCACTATCACCTACTGTTGGAAATTAAAGAAAGAAAAAAAGATGTTTAAGATGGATTAGTTATGAAGAATCAGTTTGGTATAGTTGTTAAAGCATCAGGCTAGAAACTAGGAGACCAAGAGTTCTAGTCCCACCTTAAGTACAAACCCAGCTGGGTGATCTTGCAAGATTTTATTAATGAAGCTTTACAATAAAGTAGACTTAGCTTATCTGATCATGTTTCCTGCCTGGTCTACCTGGTACGACTGAAATCAACCTTGCAAGTCTGAAATTACAATTTTCCACCATCATTCCAACTTTTATACAGCCTGATAACTTAGGGAGGATCCATCCTGAATCTCTTGTTCTGTCCATTCTGCACCTGCAAGATATTAAGTGATTGTTCCCTGGACAACATCTCTTCACCAGCTCTCCCAAGGTCATTCCCACATACCATTAACCCATTTGCTTAGTACAGCAGAAAATTTCACAACATTATATAAAATTGATGCCTTTGTTATTCTCCTTCTGGGCAATCATCTTGCTTTGTTTACATTAATATACTTTTGAAGTCATAGCAGCAAGTCCCCTTTTAATATGCTGTGAGTTGAGAAAAAGAAATGCCTTGCAGTCTCAGAAACAGTTGTTGACTCTCCTATTGTGCACAACAGTTGTAATCTGCACAACCACAGTTAAGTACTAAAGGATGTTTCTTGCACATTGATTGATTCCTGTTATTATTGGTTCCTCCTGTTATTGATCCCCACTCCTAAACTATAAGATAATACAGGGAAATAGGAATCTTCTTGTATGCAATGATTTGAATAAATATTGAAATTAAATATTGTGATAATCGTAGGGTTGACACCTAGGTGATCTTGTTTGACCTTGAAACCCTAAGCAAGGGTGGGACATCACTGGAAAATCCCAGGCTTAGACTGAAATGTACAAGAAAAGTTAATTAGAAGCTATTTCTGCATTGTTTACACAAAAATAGCAAAGATTTAGCCACATGGTCACTGCCAATGTTTCAAGGTAGACCAGACTAGGAAGCCAAAGTCATGAATGCTAGTACTACTTTTACTATAAGGTTACTATGCATAATTTTGCAAGCCTGCATAGGCTTCCCCTTTCCCTTCATTTATCTTCATGAGAGGGTCATGTCTGAGAGGTTTTCAGATTTCTTTTATCTAAAAGTTGTCTTGGTTGCAGCTCTTCCTCCTGTTCGTCAAAGTTATTACTTCTACCCATTACAGCAGGGTCTTCAAACTTGATAGCTTTAGGACTTGTGGACTTCAACTCCATAGCTCAGGAATTCTGGGAGTTGAAGTCCACAAGTCTTAAACTTGCTAAGTTTGAAGACCCTTGCATTACAGTCATTAGGCCACATGCCAGGTGTGAAAGAAGATTTGCCATTTTAATTTACACAGCAATGACAGAGATACATATGTATTTCATGAGATGCTATCATTCTAATAAAAACAAAGAACCTTTTGATCACGTCAGGGAAATGTTCCAAAAGGAAAATGAATAGAAGCAAACTGAAACACTATTAGCTATTGTTAATTTCACTTTTGTTTCCCCATATACACTGTCAAAAGTAATCAACCCACATTACTGCTAACCTTTTAAACTATCTATCAATCATTTGCTAAATAGCCTCATCTTTTTATTTCTCTCTTTCTCTCACACACACATACACATAGAGGCAAGTGCAAGGAGGAGAACAGATATAATTTGAAAAGTCAACTATGCAAGGATAAAAGGCAAATCTGTGGCAATTCTATATCAAGAAGAGATTATGAAAGAAGATACCCAGCGATCTTACTGTGATAGAAGAACATGGTTCCACTTGTCTTCCTCTTCATGTCCTCTGGCATTTATTTCCTTTGTATGATCTTCCTCAGGAATTGCAGCTGGCCTGCCCAGGAATATCTCACCTCCTGTGGTGTGTTACATGTACAAACTTTGTCTTCAAGGTCTTCTGCCTCTAGCTCCTTCATCTTCTCTCCTGGATCTGCTCTTTCATGGTGTATAGTTCTTGTTATTGTCTGGGAAAAACAGAGAGCATATCCTCTGTGCATTGTAAGACCACGTTCCTAAGTCTCCATGTTTTTCTAATAAATATAAGAAGTGCTTTCCTCTTGCCTATCCTCCCCACTCCCATCAAATTCCTATTCACTGGTGAATTTTAGGGTAAGTTCAACTGAACAGAAGTAAATACAAGTGAAAATTGAATTTTATTATTATTATAGTTACTCATTTGATCTTTCATCCATTGTTTCCCAAAACATTATGATTATCATGATGGTAGAATACAGTTCTTATTTTACCATGTCAATATTCTGTTGCATTGATAATGTTGATGATAATCCCCATTTTTGTCCGGGAATTCAAAATGATTTACATGGGGATTTCCCTTCATTTAATCCCCATAATATCCTCATGTGGTATAGATTGGATTGAAAAAGAATAATTGGCTTAAAGTTAGTCATTTAGACTCAATTATACAGCATGAACTTTAATCTGGATCCCTAGTCATAGTCTAAACAGCTTATTCTATTTTGTAGTCTATCAAAAGTACTGATCTACCACCTCTGCCTGGTTCATCATACTCCCGGTTATCTATAGGAATGTGAAGTTGCAAGGTCCATTTGTTTATTGGGTCTTTGGAAACACCAGTATTTGTTGAAATCCAAACAATATGTAAACCAGGTTTAATTCCCTAATCCATCCAACTTTGCCAAAGAATTGGGATCGCTTTTCCCAATGATGATATGAGAAAATGATAAACCAGAATAGCACATTGCTAGGGAGTATATTCAACACAGGTAACGCGAAGACCATTGGTCTCAAGAGTGACAATCATTCATCTGTTCCATAGAACCACAGAATGTCAAGATGTTGCTTCTCCAAAAAGAATAGAAGAAAAGCTAACTGCTAACTCAGAAGCAGAGAGAGCAGGCAGAGACATGAAAAGTAAGATGATTGATACTTAGCTGGCTTTTCTTGATGCACTGTGGTCAATTAATATAATCAAGGCTTTTCAAATTGCTAGGGACAACACATTGGCTAGTCTTTAGATCTCTTGACAAGAGTATCATTGTTAGCAATGAGATGAAGAAATGGGCTCCTCAAAATGAAAGAGAAAGACTTCTTAGTGATTATATAGGAACCACTATTCCTATTAAAAATAATAATTTTGCACTTGAAAATCCACTCTGCTATTAAGCTAAAACATCTCCCTGGAGAGTTGCTATTCTAAGCAACCATATCTGCCACTTAAAATGAAATATCATTTAGAAGAGGGGAGGGAGGGAAGTGGCTGTGTTTTCCACTGCTGCTGACTTTTTGTTGTTACATTTATGATATTCATACAAAAGAGGAATTTTAGGAAATGATTTTTGTTTTCATTTCGTAAATGCTATAGAGCTCTATTTATTTGCTGGCAATCACTTTGAAACTTGTTCACTTTCAGAAAAGTATGAGTTTGAATTGTGGGGGAAAAAACATTTGTCTCTCAACCGTTTATAAACTGGATCCCATGACTTTCAAACAATTTAAACCAGTTTAGGAAATGAACATAAGCGCCATTGGGTAGGCCCCAAATATAATATGATCTTCTAATAGGTCTTCAAACAGAGCAGGATTGGAAAACTCTAATGTACCTCAGAGAAGCAGCCTGAAATGATGTGTTATGTGCCAATAATCTTGTAACCCCAATTGGTTGTGCCTGTTGGGAGAATTCCACAGGACAGGATCTTCAGATATGAAAGTCAGTGATTAGAGAAAATGATAGAAGTACTTCAGCAGTGTCTGGAAAACCACAGATCTTTGAACTGGAAGTGCATTCTATATAATACTGTTAAGAACCAGATTGTCACTGAGATAGTATCTGCCCATCTTACAAGGCCTGGCGGGGGGACAGGACCCTACTATTAAGGACCATTAACATCAGGGAAAATATGGTATAACTTTTTCTGACACCGTGCCTTTTACTGAAATATGACACTGCCAAAAAAATCCTCTTCAGATTTTGAAAAAATGTTGTTAGTTTTTTTTCATTTTTGGCTTTGGGATCAGAGTATATTTTCTTTGGCAATGGAAATGTTGGTTGGTTTGCTGCTTATTGTTCCTTGGTGGTTTTATGTAATTGTTGTTTAAATGTTTTATCACTTTTATTCTTGCTACCCAATGGGAGAATAACTGCTTAGAATTGCACATACTAGTATGTCATGTAAATCCAAGCAAATAAATATGTAAATAATTTTTTTAGCAGTCCTACAAATAATTACCACATTGAAAAACCCTATGTAGACAGGTTCATGGAAACTCAATATGTAAAATAAATCTATCATATATTCCTCTGAGAGATAATATGCACCATTAACTTCCAATGAATTTTACAGTGGCACAAATAATCCACAAAGCCATATACATACACACTCACACACCCATCTCCTTATTTATTATGACTAAAGGAAAATGGAGACCAAAAAATCAAGAAGGCCAACCCATAGACTGAATCAAAGACCTGCTCCTTTATCAGCCCTTCCAGGTAATCTAAACAGGCAACATGGCCAGATGAGCTAGTTCTACTTTAAGCCTACAGGAACAGAATCTTGCAAATCTGAAAGTACAGATCTCACACCATCTCTTTTTACAGCCTGATCAATTAAGATGGATCATTCCTAGGTTTCTTTCTCTGGCTATTAATCCACAGGGGGCTCATCCCTCTCTTGTCTGATTGTTTCCTAAGCAGCATCTCTTTCCTTTGTCCCTCAAGGTCATTTCCACACATCATTACATCCTTTTTTACATGTGCAGGGCATAGACTGGACTTTTGAAAAATCTAAATCATATGCATGGCCAGGATAGTTTATTTAAAATAATGCAACACACTTGTTAACTTGATTCCTACAGAATGTTCATGCAGACCAATTACTCCTGACACAAGGACACATACATTCCGGATAAAGGATCTTAGCAAAATTGCTTACCAATAGAACAAAAGGAGAATATTAAAGCATTTTCTAAAGTCTGAGACAAGACTCTTTATAAGAGTTGAGCAGTTCAATGTGATAACAATATGTTTAACTGGCTGTGAAACTGAGCCCAGCCTCTAGGATCTGACCTGATTAGTGACTAGATTTAACTTCTTTTCCTCTCAGTATTCATGACTCGCTCTTAACAGAGTTATCTTATGGTAAGATGGGAGGCCAATAAATTTTATAAACAAATAAATAGTCCTCCTAGCTTGAACATTGCCCATGGACAGCAGAAGTTCCAGGGAGGAGTTGCAGATCATCAACTTATCTATTGAAGTCTTCTAGGAGTCTGAATAAAAATGATCAAAAAAATTTTTTTACAGGTGACTAATACTTTTTCAACAAGTTTTAATCCAACATGAGTCTCTACCTTGGTTAAACTAGCATCCAACCATAAGATGACATCAGGGATGCACCTGAGAATCTATAACACTATTCCCAGGACTTTGGCACTGTTTATAGGAAGGAATAATTAGAAGGAATTACCCTGGAGATGAATTGTTCTAATTCTTGTCCTTTACAAAGAGGCCATACTTCCAGTTTTAAGTAACCTTCATTCTGAGGGAGTATTGATATTTTTCTTACTTTATAAAAATTAATACTTTTTAAGATATGAAGCATATGCATATGTATAAGTATTCATTCATTCATCTGTATTTGATGCATACGTTTTTTAGAATGTAAGTACTATTTTTTATATAAAGTTTTTAAAAAATATACCATATTCTCTAGACCATTCTTTGCATTTTTTAGAAATGCAAAAAAAAATTGTCTGCAGAGATTTGACCAGAAAAGAAAAATAGCCAATGCTATTGGCTACTTGTTTCCAAAGTGGAATTCATTTTAGCAGATTGTCAGGACTCCAACAATACACCCCCATTCAATTATAAATCCACCACTATAAAAGTCTTTGGGTGTGGTTGTTTGTTAGAACACAATGCGATGTTGGTAGCAGGATGAAAATAATAAATTTTTCTCCTCTTTTTCATAAGACAATATAAGAACTTGGCTTCAATGAGCTTCAGGACTGAAAAAATATTTATTTACATTATAGTCATGTGGTGATTACTAAGAAGTTAGATGATTTTAGAAGTAGGAAGTTTATGGAAGATAGGTTTGCCAGTGGCTACAAGCCTACTAGCTCTGGGCCGCAAAAACAACTGGACAGCTACTAGATGGCAACAGAGTTAGAGCTTTCTGTATCGCTTTTTAAAAAATTACATTTATATGCCACCCTTCTCCGAAGACTCAGGGCGGCTTACAATTTTTGGGATACAACCCAATGTGCTCAGCAATAGCCTTCATTCCATTGTATATGCCTGCTTATTACTAAGCGGCATTTTTACAAAGTCAGCTTATTGCCCCCAACAATCTTGGGTCCTCAATTTACCTACCCCGAGAGGATGGAAGGCTGAGTCTACCTTGAGCCTGGTGGGATTTGAGCCTGCAATAATTGCAGGCAGCTGGAACTTAAGTGCTAGGCATTTAGCAGCCTGCACCACCAAGGCCCTTTTGCTGTCATCTAAGTGATGATCTGGATTTTCTTGACTCAGATCCATTAAATTTCGTCTTGATAATTTTATTTATTTATTTATTTATTTATTTATTTATTTATTTATTTATTTGTCAAGCAAGTATTAGATAACAGGTATAAGTATAAGCTTGGTTATGAATACATGAAATGGATACAAATAAAAAAAGAAACAAGATTGATTCCACTACCTCAGCATGCTTTAAATCTCACTTGCTAGGAAGCAACAGGGGGTGCATCTCCAGCTTCTCAACTTTTTGGATACATCTCATGGACAATGGGTGACACAGCATGATGTGCCATCCTGAGCAACAGGAGCAGAAGCTCTTACCAGAGGGATTTTGGTCACAAAATATTCAAAGGCCACTAGAAAGCATACTTTGCATATCAAAAGCCCTGAGTTCCAATAATTTGGTCTTTGTCTCCTGCATGATAATAATGCTCATTCCATTGAGTGTGTTATTTTCATCACATGAGTTATGCATTGAATCCTTCAAAACATCAGGTATGAAAATGCAAAAACAGCAGCTTTCCAGCCAATTGAGACCTTGGCGAGACTATCTAACTAAGCTTTCAGTTTTTTGAAACTGAATGAGGTTGAAATCATTTTGGTTTTGTTAAAAAAAAACACTCTGAAATTCTTCCTAGAACCAGTACATTGTCTTGATCGAGGTTGTATTTTTGCCTCTCAAAAAATAAATGATAAAGGATTCCACAGAGTAATATTGCCCCTAGGTGGTCTGTGGAGAAGAAAAATGAGAAGGGTGCTAGCCTGCTGAGTGAAGCTGTTTGAGAAAGAGTTTGAAAGTAATGTCTGCCAGTTTCTTTAAATCTTTTCCTTCAGTGTTAAAAGCAGGTTCTTTAAAAGTGCTGTAAGTGTTGATCAGTTGCAACTGAACATAATGAAGAGTTTTACCCTCGTGAAGGCATATCATTCTGTGCTGATGAAGGATCACAGTGAGATTGATCTAACTTGATTGACTGTCTGGCATGAGCTTCTCTGCATGCAAAGGTCCCCTTTTGTTCATCAGATGATGGTGAAACTTCACACCATCTCAATAAGTCATTTGGAGGGAGAGCTTTATGGTATCATCTAAAAAAAACCCTCTTAGACCCCTGTAGATACCCTAATATAGCCCCTTCTTTCCTTCCTTCCTCCTATCCCATCCCATTCCATCTCATCCTATCCCCAAAATGCATACACACAAATAGAGAGGATTCTAAAGATACTGATTATCTGAATTTGTTAAAAAGGAAACAAAGCTCATAGTTTTAATTTATCTGGATCCTTTCCTATTAAGGGTGAGCAGATTCATCCATGAGATCAAGTTTCATCCTATAAGCATTTTCAGTTTGAGACATATTGCTTCCATGTTAAGATCTGGAATGAAATATGATCAACTTGAGCATTTACATAAATTTATAACCAGAAAAAAAAATTACACTGACAGCAAAGCAAGAATACTGCAAAGATGATGTCCAGAAGGACTAGATCTAATTGTCTGCTTTCTGGACTTGGTTTCCAGAATTGTCAGTTTGTTTTAAAAAGCAGCACATGTGGAAAAGCTCTGGGAAGTTTGGGGTTGAATATCAAATAATGGAATACATCCTCTGAGGGTCTTAAAAGTGAAACATTTTCAACATCTTAATTTCTCCTAAGATTTCCACATTTCGATGCTTTTGGTGCATTTTTATCTTATCTTAATTCCCATGATTTCACCATCTGCATAGTATTTTTTAAAAATAAAAGGTAATTCTATCCTCCTCTGCCAACCCACTTCCCTAGCAAGGAAAGATTTATTAGTTTCCGTGTCATTTTTTTTCTTCCTGAGTTTTCGAGCCACTAACACGATTTCCTAATTTTATAAATGAAAGCAGAAAAATTGTGCATTAATAAAAACTATTTCTCACTAGTTTTTGACATTTGGTTTTCCTCCTCTTGCATCTCCATCTGCTGAGGGAAGGAGCAGAAATTTCTGATAAATTTAGGAACCTAACAAGACATGAGAGGTCTCAGATTTAGGAATCTTTCTCATTTCTTTCAGATCTTGAACATGAATCCAATTAAATGGCCAGCTGGAAATATTGATTCCTTGAGCAAGAGCTATATAATCCTTTCATTAAAAGGTCAAACTCTGAGTGATGTGTGTATGAATATGTGGGTTCAAAGTGAACACAAACTAATAATTATGCATATTGTGCATACTTATTTTATTGATGTTGAATTTACTAATGTGAGCTATACAGCCAAAAATTAAAAGGAAGAAGAATAGAGGAAGGGGCAAGACCTATGTATTTCTTAAGGTTAGTTGAGTTTAAGGTCAACATCAGATGTTGGAACATGATTTGATGTGACACCATTAGTGTGGCTCCACTACTCATTGCCTGTCCCCTTCCTGATTAGCAGGAACAGAAATTCCCATTAGCAGGACTTTGTTTGGTCACCAAATATGTAAAGGCCACCAGAAGCATATTTTGCACATGAAAACCCCTGGGTTCAAATGCTGTCTTCTCCATAAGGTTGGAGGGGGGGAACCATCCTGCCTGAAGACACTGGTGTTTCACAATGGGAAATTACACAAGATGAAAGTTGATGGAAAGGAAAAAAGATACTTAGTGACAAGGCAAACAAAATCTATTCAACTTTTTGACTCTGAGAAGCCGACATTAAAGGTCAATATCTTACTTCTTCCACAGAACAGCCACCCTAAGAGGCAGTCTGAGCTGAAAAAGAGATTAGCTGAAAGTCATCAATAAGCTTCAGTGGATGAGGTTGGAATTGAACCCAACTCTCCCTGGTTTGAGTCCAATATCTAAACTCCTAAACTAAACTGGATGTAACATAGAGGGCGCCTAATTAGTGACCCCAAATTATGACCAAATTGCTGAGCGCTTTGAAGCTAGGTTTGTTTTCAGTGCCTGGAATGTGTCAACACATTGCAGTTCGGGAGGCATATGAATAAATATGTTTATCCTTTATTTACCTTCCCTACTAACAGTTCTGCTCACTGTCAATTCAGAATGTTATGCTTAGTTTAAATATAGCTCATTTTCCAATATAATCTGTTTAGACTGTCATGAGAGCTGACATTTAACTTCCCTTCCTCGTCTGGGTTTACAAACTTCCCATTGGAGTCTAATTAACATAATAAACCAGTTTCTTTAGGCAGAATCCCCAAACATTTTTTCTCCCTGGTATGGCTGCACTGATGGTATAGTGCATCTGCTTTTCTCAGCTTGTCCAGATTGGTGGATTACAAACAATAACAAGTCTGGCCTATGTTAAGTTAGACCATCAGTCTTCCTAAACCAGTATCGTTATTTGACACAAACAGGTCTCCAGTATTTTAAGCCAGAATTTTCTAATCCTATCTGGGGATTGAATTTGGGAGATTATGCATGCAAATCCTTGTAGAAGTTCCTGATTTATTTTGTTTCCTTTTCATGTCATCCGTTTGCAGAATGTCTTATTGTGCAGGTTGCTCCTGACTTTCTTCCTATCTGATGTCCAATTTAGCTGATGTGTTTAGAGTTATATATTCAGTATTTTTAGTCTGAAATAGGCAATCCTATTTGGCTGATGGATTCTGGTTGCTTTATAGGAGTTTATTGAATCTTTTGTGAAATCTTCTTCCTCACTCATACCCCCATAATGTACAAAGTTTTAAGAGATTTTACCACAGCCTCTCTATGAAAGGAAGGTTCAGACATTTGTTTATAGGCCTTGATTTCATTCCAGCTAATGAATTATAATTTAATCACATCTTATCATTCAGAAATGTTGTTTGAGATTTTGTGAAACATTCTGCAGAACATTCTAGGCTATAGAAACATTTAATCTTTCATACTTGACCAAGAATAAGCAGTCTGATCTTTTCTATTACCCATGTTTTTGGAAGACTGATGGTTGGTGAGAGCTCAAATCTTTGGGAATTTCCCTAGTATGATCTAAATTGCTTGTTCCTGGGTGTGATACAACAGCTGATTAGAATCAAACCATGCAGTTGGCTTCATGCCATACTATGGAACAAATCAATAATAAATTCAATAATAATTGCTGAGCACATTGGATTGTGCTCTAAAGATTGTAAGCTGCCCTGAGTCTCCAGAGAAGGGCAGCATATAAATGTAAAGTAAAAAAAAAAATATCATGCCGAGTTTTTTTATATTTACCATTGCTTGCTCAGTTCACTTCCATAGTGTAATGTATGGTGAAAGAAAAGAAGCAAAGGAAGATCGGATAAGCACACTAATCAAGAGAGAATGGGGAAGGCATGAACAAAATATTAAAAGTTAAATGTTTACAAAAAAACAATTTGTATTATTAAAATATTTTTATTTATAATTATTAAAAATTGTTAAATTATTATCAATTGAATGTATTTCTTTTTTTCATGAAGTATTTTTCATCAGTGGAACACTGCATTGTGCCAGTTCATTTCCATTCCATAACTGTTCATATCCAACTTAGGTTAACAATAGCTTCCACAGAGATTTCCACTAAGGAAAGAGTGCAGAACAGAGCAACAAAGATGAATGGGGACTGGAGGCTAAAACATATGAATAATGGTTGCAGAAATTTGTGCGGACTAATGATGACATGATAGCAATGTTCCAAAATTTGAGGGGCTGCCACAAAGAAGAGGAAGTCAACCTATTTGTGATAACCTGGCATGTACCACAAATATAACAAAAACCAAAACGTAAATAAAATTCGTTTAATGCCTTCAACTTGGCTTCCCTATTCAATTGTTTGCAGTTGGAGATTAAACTATTTTCAAAATAACATTCCAAATGAAAGAAATATAGTTCAAACTCAAATAGCAGATAATGAAGCAAAAAACAAAAAACAAACCACACTGAAGAAAGTTCCACGGCAGACCAGGATAATTAATTACAACTTCAAGAAGATAACCAGGTACAGTCCGTTGGAAGAACACCAACCAAGATAAACCTCATCCAGGAAAAAACACGCATTTGTCTCCAGCATTTGTTAGTTAGCACGCAGGTCCAAACTCTTATGCAGATCTCACATCTGCAACCCATGAAGAGGATCATGGCCCTCTCCTCCTGAGTAGACCACATTTTTCCCTGATCCTCTCCTCCCTGCGTGCCCTAGGATGGATAGGGGATGGGCCTGGGTCCTCCTCTGACTGCTCAGCCGGCCTCTGCCCTTTCCCAGCCTCCTCCACCACCTCTGGAGCCACACTTCCACTCCTGTTGGCTCTTTCTCCTCTCTCTCAGAGTCAGTCTCCACCAGGGGAATGACACTATTTTTCAAAGCACCAGAAGGCAAAATAAGAAACAATGGAGAGAAACCAAGGAGATAAGCAATCTAAAACTAAGGAGACATTTCCTAACAGTGAGAACAATTAACCAATAGAACATCTTCCCTTCAGTGAGTGTGGGTGATCCATCACCGAAGACTTTTAAAAAGAGACTTAGACAGCCATTTCTCTGGAATGGTATAGGGTCTCCTGCTGGAGCAGGAAGTTGAACTAGAACACTTCCAAGATTCCTTCCAACTCTGTTATTGTGACCTAAATTGTGAGGCAGTAGGCCTCGTGCAATGTTGCACAAAGGACTGCTTTAGAAATACTCTGCATCTAAAATATACTTTCCTGAGCGCCACATACGCTAAGCCTAAGGGGCGGGGGTGTTAAAAAGAGGAAAAGAAAGAAAGGAAAACCTCCAAGTATTATTATCTGAAGCAAAAAGCCATTTCTCTTATTACAGATATGCTATTGATATGAATGCGCCTAATTCCCCTTTGCTTTAATTATTGTTTGCTTGTTTGTTTAATGTACTGCCCTACGGACGGTCACCCATGCACTTGTCACTTCCTGAATCGACTACTGCAATGTGCTCTACATGGGGACCACTCGGAGGTTACAGCTGGAGCAGAATGCAGCCATGTGGGTTGTGATGGGAGTATCCCGATACTCCCATATTACACCCCTCCTGCGTGAGCTGCATTGGTTGCCGGTTGCCCTCTGGGTGAGATTCAAGGTGTTGATGTTAACATACAAAGTCCTACATGGCTTGGGTCTGGGGTACTTGCAGGAGCGTCTCCTGCCAGCGTTGCATTCTGATTGCCCTGTAGGCTCCCACAGTCAGGGCCTCCATGGGGTGCCATCGGCCAGACAATGTCGGCTGGCGGCACCCAGGGGTAGGGCCTTCTCTGTGGGAGCACACACCCTGTGGAATCAGCTCCCCTTGGGGCTCCGTTTGGCCCTGGACCTCCGCTCTTTCTGCCACAATCTGAAGACTTGGCTGTTTCAGCAGGCCGGCCTGGACTGAAATGAGGGGGGTGGGTTTTTTAAGGGAATTTTAACTAAATTTTAATGGTTTTTAGATTTATTGGGCTTGTAATTTAATTATTTTTATTAACCTATTTTTGTATTGTGATTTTATACTGTGAGCCACCCTGAGTCCCTAGGGAGAGAGGGCGGCATACAAGTCAAATAAAATAAATAAATATTTCTATCTTTCTGCAATCCAGGAATGTATATTCTCTCTTCCTTCCTGTCCCTAGCTAAGTGTGTTCTTGAAAGTTATCGAACAGCTAAAATATAAGTGCGCAACCTCACCACATTTGGAATTAGAAGACCAAAGAATAACATTTGCAGGTTAGTAACCCACTCTTGAAATATGGAGGGAGTCAGTGCCAAAATGTGTAAGACTTGGAATGAAACAGCACCAAACTCAGTTACACCAAGCATGCAACACCCTCTTCATTTTATAAAATGTTTCCCCTTTTTTATATTATAAATCAAAAGCAATATTTTCAGGGTCTTTTAGGAAGCATGCAAGATGGCACACAGTGGTGGGAGTCACCCTTTTTTACTATCGGTTCTGTGAGAGAGCGCTTCACATGTGTGCACAGCATCCATAAACTACCAATTTTAAGCTTCAAAACTGACCTTGTATTCAGCGCTGGTGAGTAAAACAGCTGAGATGCAGCAGTCTGCTCTGCCATTTGAATCAGCTAAGCTCACAAACAAGGAAATAAAGGAAACGATGCGGGGACGGGTGGGTGGGGCCAACTGCTCACCGGCACTACCAGTTTGAGAGAACCTGTGTGAACCAGCAGCATCCCACCACTGATGGCACAAGAAGCCTCAGATTATAATCCTCAAGGCTAAAGGAATAGAAGATGTTGGCAACAGATTGATTGAGACTTTAGGCAAACTGCAGTGACTAAGTTTTTCTTATTAATTCATTTCCCCCAGTGATGTGTCTGTTGACCATTATCATCTGTTTTGAGGCCCCGGTTGGCTGAAGGAATCATTAAAAGAATCCAGTGCAATAGAATTACAACATTAGAAGATGAAACAGAAAAGGGAAAATTAGGCTGTCAAAATGTTAGAAGAAGAAAACTCGAAATGCTTCATGACCAATATACCACTTCAGGAAGATCACCTCTGCAAACTAAAATCGGTTTCAGGGCAGGGAGAACAAATAATATCACAACAATAATCTACAAAGTCACAAAGTTTTATTTTCTCTTATTTTGCTTCACAGGCTGCTAAAATAGCATCTGACAGCTGAGAGTTAAAGTCTATAATTTGGTTTTGGTAGGAAACACAATGGTGTAGAAAGTATATGGTGCACAAGTGTGTGAGACCATTCCAAAACGACTATATGATACTGAGATATTGATAGCATTAGAAAATATAACAATAAGCTTGTGTAGAATGATGTTTTGGTTTTAGACAATATTTATTTATTTATTTATTTATTTATTTATTTATTAGACTTGTATGCCGCCCTCTCTCTCTAAGGACTCAGGGCGGCTCACAGAATAAAAAACACAATACAATAAGTTAACTAAAAAATAATTAAACAGTACAAGCCTAATATTAAACATTAAAACTATTAAAACCATTAAAAAAAATTAAAAGAAAGCCCTCCCTCCCCTCTTGGTTCAGTCCAGGCCGACCTGCTGAAATAACCAAGTCTTTAGGTCACAGCGGAAGGAGTGGAGATCCGGAGCCAAACGAAGGTCCAAGGGGAGTTGATTCCACAGGGTGGGTGCCCCCACAGAGAAGGCCCTACCCCTGGGCACTGCCAGCTGACAATGTCTGGCCGACAGTATCCCAAGGAGGCCCTGTCTGTGGGAGCGTACAGGGCGATCGGAATGTGATGCCGGAAGGAGACGTTCCCGCAAGTACCCCGGACCTAAGCCATGTAGGACTTTATATGTTGTTACTAAAACCTTGAATCTCACCTGAAAGGCAACCGGCAACCAATGCAGGTCGTGCAGGAGGTGTGTAATATGGGAGTATCGGGGCACTCCCATCACAACTCACGCGGCTGCATGCTGCATCAGCTGCAACCTCTGGGTGGTCTGCAAGGGCAGTCCCATGTAGAGAGCATTGCAGTAGTCAATTCGGGAAGTGACGAGTGCATGAGTGACTGTCCGCAGGGCATCTTGGCTCAGGTATGGGCACAACTGGTGAACCAGACACACCTGGGCAAATGCCCCCCTGGACACAGCTCCCACCTGCTCCTCCAAACTGAGCTGTGTATCCAGGAGGACACCCAGGTTATGCACCCTATCCATGGCGGGTAACACCTCTCCCCCCATGACCAACTATGGTATCTCCTGAATGATCCGAGATGCTGGTATGCACAGCCACTCAGTCTTGGCCGGGTTGAGTTGAAGCCTGTTCCTCCCATCCAGATCTGCACCCCATCCAGTCAACGGGACAACACAGGGAGGGCATCACTGATATGGGTCGGGGTGGAGATGAAAAGTTGAGTATCATCTGCATACTGGTGATACCTCATCCCAAAACCCCAGATGATCTCGCCCAGCGGCTTCATATAGATGTTGAACAGGAGGGGTGAGAGGACCGAGCCCTGAGGCACCCCACAAGTGAGGGGCCTTGGGCTTGACCTCTGCCCCTGCCAACACTGATTGTGAGCAGCCTGATAGGTAGGAGGAGAACCACCATAAAACGGTGCCCCCCACTCCCAACCTTTCGATACCATCGACCATGGTATCCTTTTGCGACGCCTCGGGGGGTTGGGAGTGGGGGCACTGCTTCGGTGGTTCACCTCCTATCTCGGGTGGTCACAATCGGTGTTGGTAGGGGCAGAGGTCCACCCGAGGCACTCTCCTGTGGGGTCCCTCAGGGGTTGGTCTTCTCCCCTCTTTTATTTAACATGTACATGAAACCACTGGGTGAGATCATCCGTGGTTTTGGGTGAGGTATCATCAGTATGCGGATGATACCCAGTTGTACATCTCCACCCCAAACCAGATCAGTGATGCCCTCTCCTGATGACCTGTTGTCTGGATGCGGTATGGATTTGGATGAATGGGAACATGCTTCGACTCAACCCGGCCAAGACTGAGTGGCTGTGCATACCGGCATCTTGGCCCAGTCAGGAATGTCCATCTTTGGCCATAGGGGGAGAGGTGTTGCCCCCTGTGGATAGGGCGTGGAATCTAGGGGTCCTCCTGGATGCACGGCTCTGGTTGGAGGAGCAGGTGGGGGCCTTTGCCAGGGGGGCCCTTGCCCAGCTCCGCCTTGTTCATCAGCTTCACCCATTTCTGGACCGAGATGCCCTGTGCACAGTCACTCATGCTCTTGTTACCTCCAGACTCGACTACTGCAACACTCTCTATTTAGGACTGCCCTTGCATACCATCCAGAGATTGCAGCTGGTGCAGAATGCAGCCGTGCGAGTGGTGATGGGAGTCTCCCGATTCTCCCATATTACCCCCCTCTTGCGCGACTTGCATTGGTTGCTGGTTGCACTCGGTGAGATTCAAGGTTTTGGTTTTAACATTCAAAGTCCTACATGACATGGGTCCGCAATATTTAAGGGAGCGACTCCTGCCGATATTGAGTGCCAACCACCCTGTGCGAGCACACAGGCAAGGACTTCTCGGGGTCCCATTGGCAAGCCAATGTCGGCTGGCAGTTCCCCGGCGACGAGCCTATTCTGTGGCGGTCCCTGACCTTTGGAACCAGCTACCCCTGGGGCTCCATCTGGCCCCTGACCTTTGCACCTTCCACCACAATTTGAAGACCTGGTTGTTCGACCAATCCGGGCTGTGACTCCTCCCTAGGAGGGGGAGGGGGATGGTTCTTAAATTATTTTAAATTTTAATTTTGTTTAGCTATTATTGGGCTTGTGATTGGTTTAATTCTCTTTTAATTATTTATTGTTGTTATTGTTTTAGTTGTGAGCTGCCCCAGTCTTTGGAGATGGGGCAGCATACAATTCCAAATAATAAATAAATAAATAAATAAAATATAAATAAACCCCTCGAGCCACCGCAACAGGATACCATGGTCGATAGTATGGAATACCGCTGAGAGGTCTAATAGGACTAGGACAGAGGAATAGCCCCTGTCCCGAGCCCTCCAGAGATCATCCATCAGTGTGACCAATGCCGTCTCCATGCTGTACCTGAGCTGGAAGCCCGATTAGTACAGATCTAGGTAATTGGCTTCCTCCAGGAACGTTGGAAGCTGCTGAACCATCACGCTCTCAACAACTTTCACCAAAAAGCGAAGGTTGGAGATGGGATGAAAGTTGTTCAAATTGGCTGGGTCCAAGGCAGGCTTCTTGAGGAGGGGCCTCACCACCACCTCTTTCAAGGCAGCAGGAAAGGAACCCTTGCCCAAAGAAGCATTGATAACTGCCTGGAGCCAGCCACGTGTAACGTCCCTGGAGGCATAAACCAACCAGGAAGGACACGGGTCCAATAAACACAATGTTAGAAGATGCAAATAAAAAAAGAGGATTGGGTTTACTTGATTTGAAATTATTTTGCAGCTTGCTGTTTGATTTGGGGGAAAGAATGGGTTCTGCTGAGAAACAAAAGGCTTTTGGAGTTAGAAAAAACTTGAAATTTGGGGAGCATGGTAGAATAAATGCAGTGTTAATGTGGTTTTAAAAAAATCATTATGTCAGACTTGCTGACTGGAGAATATGGAAAAGATATAAGCTCAGGTTGTATCCGAATATACTTATGTGGCTCTTACCACAAGAACCAGAACATAGGCAAACACAAAGGATTAAAATATTGTGAGATGTTAAATTTTTGTCAAGGGAGAATACAAAATAAAATCAAGAGAAAATTGTGACATTTGAAATAGAATTGTGCACAAATAACAAACATAAAATTGGTAGAATGTATGGACTTTTGTTGAAATTTGTACAAATGTATGATAAAATGGGCTAAAAAAATTAGTTATAATATAGAGATGGAAAATGTATGGTTGACAGGACTGAAATTTACCCTATATTATAATCTTAAAGAGAACTTTTATAAAATGATCTACCATTGGTAAATAACATCAGATAACTTGCCTAAAATGTTTAAAAGCACTTAAGGTTTATGTTGGAAATCTTAACTAGAAGAAGCAACAGTTTATTATGTTTTGGTTGCTGTATAAAAAAGCTAGAAAAAATGATTCAAATACATATACTGATTCAGAAGTCTTCTTCTTGTGACAGATGGCAACAGTTGAAAAAAAATGCATGAAACTTTGTTTTTGTGTATGATAACCACAACAAGATTATTATAAGCACAAAGATGGAAAGATTTGGTAATTTTATAATGGAGGAAAGGTTGGTGAAGATGATGACATAGTAACAGCTAGATCATGTAGTCATAAAGTCTGAAGTTTAGTCTTCATCTCAGAACCTTGATTGAAGAAGCAATGATTATTAGTAGAGATTAAGAAAATAGACTACATCTATGTTACTGGGACAAAAAGAAGTAATGATGCATTGTTGTAAGAAAAACAAAGGATGGCTACATTTCAGCTGTTTCCTAAAATGGTGAACCATAAAGCTCCTGGTCTGACTGATAACGCAAATGTTAAGAAATATGGGCTCAATTTTTAGCTATTGAATTATAAAAAGATTGAAGCCAAAATGTGTACTGGTGGTAGATGATGAACCCCTGAAGGTAAAGAGTTCTTCAATAGCTAGGCCCATTACAATGTAGTCATACTTGAGGCTACAGAAAATCAAGGATAGGATAGGATAGAATAGATAGAATAGAATAGAATAGAATAGAATAGAATAGAATAGAATAGAATAGAATAGAATACTTTATTGGCCAAGTGTGATTGGACACACAAGGTATTTGTCTTGGTGTAAATACTCTCAGTATACATAAAGGAAATGATACATTTGTCAAGAGTCGATAATCATAAAGTACAACACTTAATGATAGTTACAGGGTACAATAAGCAATCAAATCATACTAGGAAACAGTCAATATAAATCGTAAGGATACAAGCAACAAAGTTACAGTCATACAGTCACAAGTGGGAGGGGATGGGTGATAAGGAGTGATGGGAAGATTAATAGTAATAGTAGTGCAGACTTTGTAAATAGTTGGACAGTGTTGAGGGAATTATTTGTTTAGAAGAGTGATGGCTTTTGGGAAAAAAACTGTTCTTGTGTCTAGTTGTTCTGGTGTGCAGTGCTCTATAGCATCATTTTGAGGGAAGGAGTTGAAACAGTTTATGGTCTGTAAATATTTTCAGAGCCCTCTTTTTGACTTGTGCAGTATACAGGTCCTCGATTGAAGGCAGGTTGGTAGTAACTGTTTTTTCTGCAGTCCTATTTATCCTCTGAAGTCTGTGTCTGTCCTGTTGGGTTGCAGAACCAAACCAGACAGTTATAGAGGTGCAGATGATAGACTCAATGATTCCTCTGTACAACTGGATCAGCAGCTCCTTGGGCAGTTTGAGCTTTCTCAGTTGGTGCAGAAAGAACATTCTTTGTTGTGCTTTTTATGACGTTTTTGATGTTAGCTGTCCATTTTAGATCATGTGATATAGTAGAACCTAGAAATGTGAAGGTCTCTACTGTTGATACCGTGTTGTCTAGTATTGTAAGAGGTGGTGGTATGGGAGGGTTTCTTCTAAAGTCTACCACCATTTCTATGGTTTTGAGTGTGTTCAGTTCCAGATTGTTCCAGTTACATCATGAGGCAAGTTGTATAACCTCCTGTCTGTATGCAGATCCGTCATTGTCTTGAATGAGACCAATCACTGTTGTGTCATCAGCAAATAACCGCAGAAGTGTATTATCAATCACATCTTCCATTTTCATTAGTCAGAGACTGAGTGTGAAATTTTAGTTTTGAAACATTTTAATTTCAGGTTTGGTGTGTTTTTAAAATATTTTGATATCTCCCAATTCTTTGGATTTGGACATGCTTCAAAGATAATATTTTAAAAGGTCTCAAGCTCCTGTACTATATATTTTTACTTGACAGTAAATCCTAATTTTAGGTTTACTTATAGGATTATGCTAAAATAATTTCTGATTAAATTAGCTATAACATGAGATTTGCTGCTGGCACCTAGTTCAACTTATATCTAAGTAAAGAAAAACATGCAGGGTTGCTTTGCGAGGAACTCTACAAGCTAATTACCACATGTGCTAAACACCATGATAAACAATTACCATTTTTATTGCATATCTACTCTTAGATACTGTTGAATACTACATATCATTAGTTATTAATGACCCAGTGTCAAAGATAGGAATCCACTTGCTTGCCAAATGCAGATATGGATCATTTGATAACCTTTCACAGTCATTGGCAAATATTCAAGACAATTGCACACTCCAGCTTGTGGCACAGAGTTTTAAGGAGAGCTTTGGAAGACAATGCACTGCAGCTGCCCATCTCCTGCAGCTCAGACAAGTATGCCAACATCATTTCAAATAGAAAGGATAAAGCTTGCTATTATTCTATAGGCTTGTCACAGACAGAACAGCTAGTTATGGTCCCAAGAAGAAAAGGACATATGGATTTACCAACCTACTCAAGATGCAGTTTTCAGAGTGATAAGAGAACATGACCAATACTAGCTCAAAAGAGAAAGGCTGCATATCTGTGGAGATTCTCAGTCATCCAAGTCATGGTTGTCCAAAGGTTTTTCAAAGGCAACTGGACTTCGTTTTCCTTGAAGACGTTTCATTTCTCATCCAAGAAGCTTCTTCAGAAGCGAAATGTCTTCAAGGAAAAACAAAATCCAGTTGCCTTTTGGAAAAGCACCTTTGGGAAAGGTAGCCTGTACTTGTTCCTGATTGATCACTTTTTCAAGTGGCCGAAATTGAAAAGAAAAGCTGTGAATATGCCAAGACTGTTAATACTAGTCTCTATATCATACCAAACATGAGGCAACATGTCCAAGCCTAGTTTCTGTAGAAGTGGTGGATAGCATGGCATGAATAATGAAGTATTATAGAAAAGAGAGAATGTATGTGAAAGGGGGAGGTGTTTGATGTCCCCTCCGACACTTAAGATTTTGAAAGAGATTGAACTGGCAATTGATTTGAGTGTTGTAAGACTATAAAAATACATTTCAACAGTTCAGCTGAACCAATACTTAAACATGCTATTACTGAAAGGGCAAAAGGATGGCTTTTGCCGTTCATAAATGTGAAAGAGCATAATAAGCTCTTTTTTTTTCCAGCAAGGGGTTTGCCTGGGAATGTTTTCTTGCAAACAATTATCCAATACTGTACAAAATGCACCAGCTGGCTTTTGTAAGAAAATGCTGTGAAACTACTGCAGAGATAAGCAGAGCAAATATCCTTAATGCATTTCAAGCAAAACTTAAATAACACAATTGTTTAATCTCTTCTATTTGCCTGTTCTTCTTGCTTTTTTTTTTAAAAAAAGTCATTTTTGTTGATGAGCAAGTAATATTTCCCTCGCTGCTTCATTATCAGCACTGTAAACGTTAGTGAGACATTTGTGCCAAAATCTGATACATCTGTTCTGACAATATCTCCACATATACAAAGAACTAAAGAACACTACTATTTCTCTGGTACAGCTAGCCCTCACTAGAGAAAAGGTGGATGGGCTGAAAATAGGCTGAACCTGAACCTGAACCTGACCAAAATCAATCAATCAATCAACCAGAATAGAACTGGAAGAGACATTGGAGGTCTTCTAGTCTAACCCCCCTTCTCAATCAGGAGGCCCTATCCCATTTCAAACAAATGACTGTCCTGTCTCTTCTTAAAAATCCCCAGTGATGAAGCACACACTACTTCTGAGGGTAAGCTGGTTAATTGTCCTCGCTGTTAGGAAGTTTCTCCTTAGTTCTAGGTTGCTTCTGTTCCTTGTCCTACCTTCTGGTGTTTTGGAAGTTGACTCCCTCTTCTTTGTGGCAGCCGCTCAAATATTGGAACACTGCTGTCATGTCACTCCTGGTCCTTCTTTACACTAGACTAGATATACCTAATTCCTGCAATCGTTCTTCATATATTTTAGCCTCCAGCCCCAAAATCATCTTTGTTAGTCTTTTCTGCACTCTTTCCAGAGTCTCAACATCTTTTTTATACTATAATGACCAAAACTGAATGCAGCATTCTAAGTGTAGTCTAGCTAAGGCTTTGTAATATATATATGTGGACTACAAGGATTGATATGTGTGTGTGTGTATATATATACTAACATATAATATATGTTATATATGTTATACACACACACACACACACACACAACCTTGTAGTCCATATTACATTGGACACATTGCTGGCTTTTCTTTATGCCTAGCAAGGTAGAATTAACATCCCAGATACATAACCCCAGGAATATTAATCATCTTATCATATATGCAATCATAACAAAAAATAATTGTTGCTTAAATGTTTTCATGTGAATGGAAATTCCACTGATTGCTAAATTTGGATTGCCTTGGATAAAGTTACAGCCGAATTCAAACTGTCTCTGAACTGGAAAACAAACAGCTTGATACCTGCTCTCCTAGGCTTGTGGCTCAACAATATCTAAAAGCATATGCTACGGTCATCAAACACTAAGCAAGTTCGAAGCACACAGAAATTGCCTGCTGTTGCCTGTTCCTACTGTTTCCCATTTTCAATCAGAATCAAAACAGAATTTGGTAGGATGGTCCACATTCCATGAATAGAGCAAATGCAAGGAAGAGGGAACTTTGAAGAGATGTGGGATCAAGCAAATGGGAAGCAGAAAACAGAAAAACAATGAATCTGTTTTCTTCTTTGAGGGGCAAGAATTAAATTCTACTAGCTTTTGGGAGATAGGAAAACTAACCACATATTCAGGGACAACAACTAAAGTTACACCTGTTCCAAATTTGACTATACTTGTAACCTCTGAAGTGTCAAACTCACCTCATCACGTTGCCATCGTGTGATGTTTGGTGATGTTTTTCCCATTTGTGGAGCTGGGGAGGGCGTGGTCTGTGTGTGATGCATCTGGACCATGGGCCGCCAGTTTGACATCCCTGCTATAGCAGAACTGAAATGTGTATGAATGCAACTCATCATGAACACTTTTTTTTTTTGCCTCTAAAGAATGTCCACAGCTCACAACATTGCAAATGGTGGAGGTACAGATGGGCCAGTATCTTTGACTTGATGAAGTTTGTCAAGAAAATAAATTGGCTCTTCTTAGCCTGATGCCCTCCCTAGGGAGACATTTTCAAGGAGTTAGCCTCCTTATTGTTGTTCTTCAGTGGAACTCATTCTCAGAGGTGAACTCATTTGGATCCTTTTAAGCCTCAAAAGTAGGAAGTTAATTCAATCCTGGGCAAACATTGCCAGTTCAGTCAAATTTGTACTTGAAAGTTTGAGTTACAGTAAAATTTATGTAACTACTGGTATAATGCAGATTATGCTAATATGACCATGGCTAACGAGCATTTTCATAAATTCTGTAAAATGAAAGACTTTTGTACACATTCTGGAATGACAAATGTTAGGATGGTGTTTATCTATAGAACTTTTTTTCCTGTGTGTCTCTTGGGTACTCACATTCACCAATAAGCTCCTGTGATCTTATGGTGTCCTCAAAATTGGATGACCATTACTGGACGCAGACCAATTGACTGGAGCATAAAGTCCTAGCTGATCTGATCGAGCAGAGCAAACTTTGAAAATGTAAAAAGAAAAGAGTTACTGGTTCTTAGTTTTATCTTGAGACACAGCATGAAGGTGGAAAAAAAATCTTTTCAAGATCTGACAAATATAAAGTATATATCTATATATTCTTAGCTGCAGGGTATCAGGTGGCATTAGCATAGAAAAGCAAGCAAGTAAAACTTGGCATTAAAGTTAGCCAACCAACAAATGGACTTGTTTAAAAAGAGAGAGAGAGAAAAATGAACCAGATGATATTGCCCTTACACTACTTGGCAGTGTTTGGAATTGACTTGTGAAAAATAATTAGATAAACATTAACACATCATAACTTTTTATTGGAAATTCAACAAAAGTGTTGGGAAAAAACCCTACTTGCCTTGAAAGCAGGATTTTAAAGGAATCTTTAAATAATTATACAAATTACAGCCATTTCACAGTGTTCAACAACATTTGAAAGAATGTGGACTCTGTGTTCTTTCTCTTCATTTACATTACAACATGAATTAATTACAGGTAATCCTCAACTTATGACCACAATTGAGCTCAAAATTTAAGTGCTAAGTAAGAAATTTGTTAAGTGAGTTTTGCCCCATTTTATGACTTTTCTTGCCACAAGGTCAAGGACCTTGGAGTTCTCATATCAAATGACCTAAGCGCCAGAGCTCACTGTAACAGCATTTCCAGAAAGGCATTAAGAGTTGTAAATCTAATCTTACAAAACTTCTCCTCCAGAAATATTGAATTGCTAACTAGAGCATACAAAACTTTTGCCAGACAAATACCCAAATACAGCTCATCAGTCTGGAATCTGCACTGCATATCAGACATTAATACAATCGAGCGAGTCCAGAAGTGTTTCACGAGAAGAGTATTACACTCCTCTGCTCGCAGCAGAATACCCTATATCACCAGGCTTGAGATTTTGGGCTTGGACAACCTTGAACTACACCGCCTACGGTTAGACTTAAGCATAGCACACAAAATTATCTGCTACAATGTCTTACCAGTCAATGACTACTTCAGTTTCAATTACAACAATACAAGAGCACACAACAGATACAAACTCAATGTAAACCGCTTAAAACTCGATTGCAGAAAGTACGACTTCAGCAACAGAGTGGTCAATGCGTGGAATGCACTACCTGATTCTGTTGTTACATCCTCTAACCCACACTCCTTTAACCTCAAACTATCTACTATTGACCTTATCCCATTCCTAAGAGGTCTGTAAGGGGTGTGCATAAGTGCACCATTGGCCTACGTCCCTGTCCTATTGTCCCTATTTATTCATACCTATTTCCTGTATTCTTACTCACGTTTATACTTATACCTATTATCTTGTAAGCGATTGACAAATCAAATTAAATAAAAATAAATAAATTTGTTAAATGAATCACAGCAGTTGTTAAATTAGTAACCCAGTTGTTAAGTGAATCTGGTTTCAAAAGGTGATCACACACCCTGGTACACTGCAACTGTCATAAATGTGAGACAGCTGTCAAGTATCCCAATGTAAATCATGTGGCCATGGGGATGCTGCAACAGTCGTAAGTGGGAAAAATGGTCATAAGTTACCTTTTTCAGTGCCATTGTAACTTCAGTCACTAAGCAAGCTGTTGTAAGTAAGGATTATCTGTATTCACCTATGTCAAAATATAATGAATCCATTTTGAGTGCAAACCTTCATAATTATTGACATTTTTTTGCCTACTGGATGCCTACAGATTATTTGCTTGCTTCCTTATAGATTTATTTATTTAAAATCTCTTTGCTACATAACTTGCTCTCCTACTCAATTCTGAGTATATACTTACACCTCTACTCAGTACTATTAATGTTTAATCACAGCAATATCTACAACCAATATGCTTGTGTTTGATGACAGCACTACAATTACGTGCACTGATGAGACTATTATCCTCTTTATCTAATAATTTCCTTTTGTTTCCTTAAAGCAGTAATGTAGCTACTGTAATATCAAACCTTTGGCAAATTAAGATGTTCAGCCTAAAAGCAGCCTCTATCACCCTTCTTTTGCCATCATTTGTCAATAAAATGGTAAGGTTTTAGCAGCAATTATTTTGCTATTAGGTGACATCTGGAAGTCTGAAATCCTCTACCATTAACCATTCTTAAAATCTACCAAAGAAGTCTTTAAAAATTGCTCAAATTATGGTTCTAAAACTTAGGGCCAAAATAACTAAATTTTAACAATGAAATTTGGGCTGATTTAGGAGGAATTAAGAGATTTTAGGAATGGAAAGGATGTTTTGACTCCCAAGCACCTGACTCTCATTCCTAGCTTCACCTCTCCCCACACCATAATTAAATATAATCCAACTTATTTCCAGTTTACTAGAAGGCTTCGGGCAAGCAAGGTGCAGCTTCTTTTTTTCGATTTATAACAATTTTATTAATTTATGATATAATATACATAAAAATATACAAAAGCAAAAAGAAGGAGAAATAGAGAAGGGGAAGGGGAAGGGAAAAGTGTTGAAAAGAAGGGGAGGAAGAGAAAATTCCATTAACTTCCAACTCCCTTTGGTGCAGTAGAGTAGGGTAATAACATCAAACCCCAACTTGCCCCCAGTGTCCCTGAATGCCACCTGATGTAGAGATTGTAAGACACTTTTACTGACTTCTACTTCCAAAGGTTTTCCTTTCATCCAGGGGAAGGAAATCGGGCTAAATGGCCATACATCTGCAGGGACGGGCCGAGGAGTTCAGTCAACATCTGCTGGATAAGATCGCTCGGATTCGGGCCGGTTTGGACACCAACTGGCTAGAGTCGGATGTGGAGCCGATGACAAGTCTTGTCAAGATTATCTGGGATGAGTTTGACCCTGTGACTTTAGGTTCTATGGACAGGATTATGCGGAAGCTGAGTGCCACCACCTGTTTATTGAACCTGTGCTTCTCCTGGCTGGTTTATGCCACCCGGGAGGGTACACATGGCTGGCTCCAGGCAATTACCAACACATCATTGCAGGAGGGATCCTTTCCTGCTGCCTTGAAAGAGACGGTGGTGAGGCCCCTCCTCAAGAAGCCTGCCCTGGACCCAGCCAATTTCAACAACTTTCATCCCGTCTCCAACCTTCACTTTGTCGCAAAGGTTGTTGAGAGTGTGGTGGCCCAGCAGCTTCTGACTTTCCTGAAGGAAGCTGATTACCTAGATCCGTATCAATTGGGCTTCAGGCCTGGTCACAGCATGGAGACGGCATTGGTCGCACTGATGGATGATCTCTGGAGGGCTCGGGATAGAGGATGTTCCTCTATCCTGGTCCTATTAGACCTCTCAGCGGCTTTTGATACCATCAACCATGGTATCCTACTGCGACGTCTTTGGGGGTTGGGAGTGGGAGGCACTGTTCTACGGTGGTTCTCCTCCTACCTCTCGGGACACATGCAGTCGGTGTTGGCAGGGGGACAGAGGTCGACCCCAGGGCCCCTCACTTGTGGGGTGCCCCAGGGGTCGGTTCTTTCTCCCCTCCTGTTCAACATCTACATGAAGCCGCTGGGTGAGATCATCCGTGGTTTCAGGGTGAAGTATCATCAATATGCTGATGATACCCAGCTCTTCATCTCCACCCCAGACCATCTCAGTGATGCCCTCCCCATGATGTCTCATTGCCTGGAGGCGGTACAGATCTGGATGGGGAGAAACAGGCTCCAGCTCAACCCAGACAAGACTGAGTGGCTGTGCCTACCGGCATCTCGGGTTATCCAAGAAATTCCATCATTGACCATGGGGGGAGAGGTGTTGCCCCCCGTAGATAGGGTGCGCAACTTGGGTGTCCTCCTGGATACATGGCTAAGTATGGAGGAGCAGGTGAGAGCCGTCGCCAGGAGGGCATTTGCCCAGGTTTGCCTGGTGCGTCAGTTGCGCCCCTATTTGGACCAGGATGCCCTATGCACAGTCACCCATGCACTCGTCACTTCCCATCTTGACTACTGCAATGATCTCTACCTAGGGCTGCCCTTGCAGACTATACGGAGGCTTCAACTAGTGCAAAATGTGGCCGCGCGGGTAGTGATGGGAGTGACCCAATACTCCCATGTGACACCCCTCCTGCGCGATCTACATTGGTTACCGGTTGCCCTCCAGACAAGATTCAAGGTGCTGGTATTAACCTATAAAGCCCTCCATGGCCAGCGTCCAGGATATTTGCAGGAGTGCCTCCTACCACCATTGAGTTCCAATTGCCCAGTGTGCTCCAGCCAACAGAACATCCTCGGGGTGCCGTTGACCAGACAATGTTGGCTGGTGGTTCCCCGGGGGAGGGCCTTTTCTGTTGGGGCACCCACCCTATGGAACCAACTGCCCCTGGAGTTGCGGTTGGCTCCCGACCTTCGCTCCTTCCACTGCAATCTTAAAACTTTGTCTGTTTCAACAGGCCAGCCTGGATTGAGGTTGGTTTGGGATTTTTCTTTTAATTAATTGATTTTATTACATTTTAGAGATTTATTTGGAAGTTTATATTTTAATTTCTTGTATTTATGTTTTTATTTCGACTTTTATGTGAGCTGCTCCAAGTCCCCCGGAGATGGGGTGGCATATAAATCTAAATAAACAAACAAACAAACAAACAAACAAATAAATACATGTATATTGACATCATTATGTAAATCCCAGAATTTACATGCTTGCTCAGACATCACAACACACATATGGAATGACCAGGTTTGTATGAAGAAGAAGAAGATTGATGATGATGATGATGATAATGATGATGATGATGATTCAGTTCAACTCTTGGCATTTCTATGAACCAGGTCTCTCCACATCTTTCAATTTTTCACTTCTTTGGTTTGTATGAAGGCAAATTCACAAATGCATATGCCATCATCTTGGTGTCATTGACTTTTAAGTGCTGCAGTCTGTAGCTTTGGTCTTATATGTGTCAGAGTTATACAAAAACATTGTCATCATCATCATCATCATCATCATCATGCATATACCCTACTAACTGCATTGGTAAGTATTTAAACAAAAGCTAATGTCTAAGATATATTTAATTCTACCAAGTTTGAATTGGAATCTTAATATATGAAATCACTGACTGGCATTTCCCATTAAGCTAAATCATAATATGTATTGCTTGGTTTTGGCTTGACATGCTATCTGAACCATTGTGACTTGTATGTTGTGGTTTGCAACTTAGCACATAGACATTGTGATTTATCCAACAAAACAGTATGTTATATCAACTGGATGAATGTGTTTCAAACAGATCAGGAACATTTCATCACACTCGTGTGGCTCAGACTGATTCTCCTCTCTATTTCTGAAGAGGTAGATATTAGCGTGCTTTTTAAACATGCTATCCCATTTTTTATTTTTTGGTAACAGGGTAGCTTATGATAAAAATTAAACTAAAAAAATAAATTAATCTATGAAGAAGCCATATGTCCTGTACTTTACCCATTTCTCCCTTTTTTTTAATCTCACAAAGTGGAAAGATTGCTTGAACAAATTATTTTCCAAAGTGGCTTTTCTTTCATAAAGTGGCACCTCACTAACAAGCACTATCCACAAACTAACAAGTTCTGGTCTGTGACCTTAGTAAGTAAATTAGTTCCTCTGGTGCTGGCAAGTAACAAAATCCCTGTCTTGATCTTAATAAGTTAATAAGTGAGAGCTTTCACTTCCAGAGTGGCTTGTGGCTTATTGCTGTGAGGCAAACAGCCAGTGCTATTCCTTTCTATGTATGAGCACCCAATAATATACTTATGTAATCCTTTTCTCTCACCCACCCTTCCACTGTATGTACACAAAACACTAATTTCCACTAGTTAATCAACCTGAATAAAGGGATAAGATCTGCTTCATGAAACTGACTTTGTCCTGAGTGAAATTCCAAGCACCATCCTTGCTGCTTAGGTAAGGAAGACTAGACAGGAAACATGAGCAGATGAACTAATTACATTTTATTGTAAGGCTGCATTAAGAGAATCTTGCAACTCTGAAAGTACAAATCTCCCACTGTCTCCTTTGCAGTCTGAGAAGTTAGGGAGAGTCCCTCCGAGTCTCTTTTATCACCCATTACGCAACCTCTTTCATCTGTTTCCTAGGCATCATTTCTTCATTCCATCTCTCAAGGTCTTTCTCATTTACTATTACAGGCTCACTGTAGCCGATTGAGGAAGAACTTCTTGGCACCATGAACATATTTATGACCAGTTATTTAATAAACATTTTGAAATGTTGTCCCCATCCTGGCATCTCCTTTGATGTTCCCTTTCTTTGGTGTGCATCCTGCAAATTCTAAACTAAGCATCAATGCACAAATTACTGGAAAGACCATACCAGCAGAACAGCAGTAGTATCTGAACTACCACAATTTATTAAATATGACTTTCTTTAAAGAACTGTTGATGTATTAGAATATGACAGATTAATAATTGGGAACAAGCATTCTGAATCCATTAGTCCAGTACTTTGTCATCTTCACAGTTCACAGTCTATTTTTGGTTCCAATTCAAAATAGTACTTTGGATTTCTGACACCCTTCAGGATTTGATGCTGTGCTACCTTAGTAATTGCCACTTGTATGGATTCTTAGATTTTCTTAAAAGAAAATTCAAGTCCAAAGTTAATGGCATGATTCAAGGGGCTTTTTAAACTTACCTGACTTGAACAAGGAGAAAGCTATTGCAACTGCAAGTGAAAGACTGGGGGGAATTACTCATTTTAGCCTGGGGTGATTAAGGATGATGATTGATACCTCAAATCAATTCTATTGGAAGTATTATTGGGAATGGCTTGTTCAAGTTGCATATAGTTGTCATAGTCAAAAGGCCATGTCTTGAAAATCTCTGTCTTGCTTCTTTCTGTCTGTCTGTCCGTCCATCCATCCATCCATCTATCTATCTATCTATCTATCTATCTATCTATCTATCTACTCCACTCCTACAAACTGCAAGCAGTATACATATGCTACAATCAAGCAATTTAAAAAGACAAGTATAAGTCAAAAAGAAATAGCTCATCAAAACAAGAGCTTCAGGACCCAGGTTATCATCCTGCAAACCTTGATGATTCATTTACTGCCTTCTGGGATCTTATGGACCAGAGACAAATTCCTTGTGCGTCCAACCACACTTGGCCAATAAAGAATATTCTATTCTTGCATGTTCTATGATCAGACATTTCTAAACTGACTCTCCAGAGTCCACATAAAAAAATAGTTTTTGCTGAAAAGAAGAAAAAAAATGTTCTGGGCACTGATATAACATGAGTGTGTAAAGGATTATAACTTCAACCTTATAGTGCTTTTTTCATTATTCATCCCATCAACAAACACAGGGCTAAAAAACAGAGAAGCAAAGCCCATGCAAAATATTTGCATTCATTGTTTGCTTTGGTGAAATGGTTTGTTTGCTTGATTCCCAGAGACTAAACTACATGGTATGTAAATTTCATACTGTGCAGCTTCATTTGTGTTTATTATTTACTCCACTAAGCATAAGGTGGCCTGATTCTCTGGGACCACCACAAATGGGACAATACAGCCTAATTTCCCCCAGAGGCTTTGTTTACAAAGATCTTTACTCCAAACAGCTTTCTTTTTCTAATGATATCATCTGGAAGAACAGAAGTTAAATTTTCTCCAGAGAATGCTACCATTTCATTCACTCTAATAAAAAACTTCTAAACCCGAAGAGGAAGCACAAAATATTGTCTTGTTTTAAACCTTGTACACTGCCCAGAGTCACTATTGCATCCATATGAATGATTTAACAGCAAATCAAACCAATTCAAATTTAAATTGCCAGGTAGCACCATATGGACATTCCTTTATAATCCCAGATCCTTAGTCAAAGCTAACAGATACCTTGAGATGCAACTATCAGCCTTATTTTTGTTGGTTGCATTCCTAGTGATGGGTTAATAGATTCTTGATTTGTGCACAAGAGGAGAATTCAGTGGTGGTATTTGACCAGTTCTGCCTGGTTCCGGAGAGCCAGTAGGAGTAATGAGCAGCGGAGACTGAACCGGTTCTCTCCGCTGCTCTGCTAGCTCTGCTGTTGGGGCCATCTGCCCGCCTGGGCTCCGCTCACCTTTATCCACTGAATTTGAAGCACAGCTGCTTTGCATGGCACAGAATAATGCCGTCGCAGCTGCTGAAGCAACCGGATCGTGCAGGCCTGCAGGAGGTGAGTTAGAATGCCTCTGCACCTGCACAAAGTGTGCATTTGGCCCATGAATGCACGCAAAGTGTTATGTATGCAGGTTTAAAGTCATTGGTTTAGTTTGAACTGTTCTTGTAAAATGTAAGAAATGATTGGTTTAAAAAGTGCAGGAAAACCCTGCACTCTGATTGGCTGGCAACTGCGGCTGCTGGCTATAAGTAGAAGCTGCAGCCCAGCCAAAGTGGGTCCGTTCTGAGCTCTAGTCACTAATAAACAAAGAGCTTTAAGCACTCCGCGTCTGTCTCTTCATGCAAACGTAACACAAAGTGTGTGCATGCACGCAAAGCGTGCCCACCAAGTCACGCCCACCAAATGGTGGCAACAATATTTGAATCCCACCACTGGGAGAATTGTTTCTTTACAATTTCAGCCATTCTCCTAATAACATCATTGTGAATCAGTACTGTTGTCTGTATGTATTAGTGAAAAAAAGAAAGTATATGCTTTTCAAAATCCAGTGTTGGGAAATAACAAGGATGGACACAAATGATAATTTTCAGCCAATCCAACATCCTTCTTAGTGACTAATAACCTGTCTTCCTCATACATTTTTCCTTATGTTTCTAAGAAGTGATATCCATATCATTTGATGAATGAGAAACTGGAGTATTAAACCAGACACAAAATCATGCTGCTGATTATTTGTTTATTTTTGCCATTGTCACAACCTTTCTGCATGTATTTTAGATCTAAGTTTTCAGAATTGCTGACTTCTTTTCAGAAGTCATCTAATCACAAGTACGTTTTAATACTTTCTGTACATGCACAGAAAGTTTCTTAGACTTTGAAATGTTAACATGGTTTGAGTGCAAAACAATTCAATAAATGGAATAAAGTGTAATTAGCAATAATATTCTTAATTATTCCATGAATTTCTCAGTATCTAATTACAAGAAGAATTAAAATATGAATTATTCACTAAATAATATCTCCATATAATTATTAGTTTGCAACTCTGCACAAAAAGCCTCTTATAATCATTAAACAATCTCGCATGATGGTATATAAGGGTTATTTTGACAGCGGATAGATGGAAAACACCTGAGAATCCAAATAATATATTTGTGGGGAATTATCTTTCACAAAATTTGGACTAAGGTAGGATAAATTAATCGAAGATGCTGAGAATCTCCCATAAATTTATGGACTTTGGTTACTTTTTAAAATGTAGTTAATGCCAAGAATAGGAGACCACAGGCAGTTAATCAATGTGCTGATCAATAAGTCACATTTGTCATTTAAGGTTTATTTACTAATTGGCCAGACTCCAACACATACTTAAGCACATAAAGGTTCACTGAAATCATTGGATTATGCCTGTTTCCTTTGGCATTGGGTGGTGCCTGATCTATTTTAGCTCTGCAGCAATCCCAGGAAAATTGTGGAAGTTCAAGAATGAATAATTTCAGTTCAGAAGATATCTTTTATTACACAACAAAACCAGAGCCATTACAACAGGCATTCCACAAGCTCACCTAATGGCATCTAGACTAGAGAGTTCTTGACCAAAGTAACATCTAAGTTCCAAGTAAACCATCCTAAGTCAATATGAAACTAATTTAAATGAATTAAAATTGTTTTGTATTTATAACCTCTCTACACAAACACCCACACACACACACTTCTTTAAGCATTTAAAAGAACCCTTTGGGTTATTATTATTAACATATCTATATGGCCACAATTATTATTATTATTATTATTATTTATTATTATTATTATTATTATTTATTTATTTCTTCCAACTAGCTAGTAGGCCTATGCAAAGTGGCCCAACTCTGTCTTGAGACATCACATCAGTCCAGGCCATCCCAGAGATGGTGTCATGTCAGCTTGAAAAATCAATGATTCAAATTGAATCCTCAAAATAAGATGTTTCAATTGAATGCTTCAAGTGATTTCAACTCTTTAATCCAGTACCTTACTTTGAAGGGGTGCTTCAAGCTTCTTTGACTTGAATACACCTCACATCCCTGTGCACAGGGCTAGTATTTTATCTAAGCTTCAGTTTGGAGATCTCTGGAAATTGATTTGACAGTTCAAATGGGCTTTTGGGCATGTGCAAATAGCCCTTTTTTCCAAATCAATTTGACTTACCACATTGAATCAATCCTATTTGACAATTTGGTCTGATGTGTCAATCTAATCAGCTCAAATGTATGAACTGACTGAGATTTTGAAGCAAATTGACTCAGCAATCTAAATCAATAATTCAGATCCAATCAGAACCAATTCACATTCATCTACTTTACGCTTCTTTTCAACATAAAAATCTCTGAACAGTTTCATGTTAACACTAAGCATAAGACATACATGTTGTCTTAAGAAGTTAATCTTGTTTTTTTTAAATGAATGCATTTAAAAGAAATGTACAGTTTTATGAAATATCTTGCTAATTCCCATGAACATAGTACATCTAATAATATATGTAGCTACTAACATTGAAGCCATTAACATTACAAAATAATATATGTAGCTACTAACATTACATAAATATAATTAAGACAAGAGACCGTGGTACACACCTACTGTACTACAATTTAAATTTCTATGTGATTTGGACTGATCTGTTCTGCAGATCATACAAATAAAGCTACGTTCTTTAACAATATTTTTTAATTAAAATTAGATACAGAAAAGCTTTTCTTTTCTTCATCCAAAGTGAGAAGAGAAAGTGTCCTTTCTACTTCTTATGAACTTATAAACATAATGGGAAATATAAAAGATAATAACTAAATTGTCAGTCTGTAAGTGACCATAAAGGCAGTCTTTTACCACAGGAATTGACTTCTGTTTACCCCTAGTATCTGTTGAAGGCATGTTAGCAACATGAAACTGTAAATGCCTTCCAGTGAAATTAACTAAATACTCGGCTCTTTTATGGTCCAGTTTCAATTTGCTGCATCGAAGTGTCAACCTAATAGCAAGGGCAAATGAAGCAACAAATGCTTATCGAAACAATGCAATGTGCATTATGACACAATAACAACCCCCTCCCTTATCTGTGTATGACATTCTCGTGCAAGTATACGTCATGACATGCTTTCTTATTTGACTCCACACAACTATCCCTGCTTAGTTGTCACTCTGAGCTCATGTCATATCTGGACATACCCCAATGTCCAAATCTTCAGTTCACTTTCATAGTTCCTCAGATTAGGAAGGAATAGTTGTTACTGGAAGTAAATATTTATCCAACAATTCATGCACATCACATTCCAACCACTGTTTGTGATATTAACAAATCCCAGTGCCTAATAATTAGAAATTCGGCCTCTTTTAGAGAGATATAACCTAAGTGGGAAAATGCTACACTTCCAGACTTATAGGTAATTTCTGTAATCATCTTTTTAAAAAGAGGCTCGCTAGCAGGTGGCTAAATTGGGTCTAAGTTCTTTGATAATGGAAGACTTCAAAATAATAAGCACTTCAGTGTAATAATTAAACAGAGTGTGTGTGGTTTTTTTATTTATTTATATTCTGCACTTCTTAACCACCCATTTCCCTCAGATATTTACACACCTACACGCACACACACACACTATATACAGTAGGTATGTGTCTGCCTGTAATCTCTGTGTGCATGTATGTGTGTGTTGTATGTGTATATTTATAGTATATATATATACACATATACACACGCACACAAACAGATATAGTATACTATAGTAAAGAGTATATAGTACACATATATCTTGGCTTTGGGGAAAATCAATCTTCCTCCACCTTTAGTGATGAGTCTTTTGGGGGATGAAATCAGTGACAGAACTTTTCAAACTGTTTTTGCCTCCATTTCTGAAGGGTCTCCAGAGAAGTTGGTGGTATCTAGGTAAATAAACCTGAAACTTTTAAATGATCAGTGGAACTGATGGCTTTACTTCAGAAATCCTTTTTTTTTCTTCCTGACACAAGATTTTAAATGATTGCTTCCTGGCAAGCTTGTGTTTCCACTCAGGCAAAATCTGGGTATTCCCAACTGTGTGAAAGGAAGGCATTCCAACTCCCTTTCCCTCAATAGGAAGTAAATCTCCTTTCTATAGCCCAGAAAACCTTTTGACTTTGTTTAGAACATAGCAGTCAATGGTTCCTGGAGGACTTTCCTGAAGATTTGGGAAGCTATTTAATTAGCCAGGAAGACCATTGGCATTTTTTGTATATTCCTTTTCAAAAGTACCTTCTTTCCCATCATCCTACCCCAACCTCATTCCAAAGAGAAAATTTTATTATTGTATCTTTTTGAAAATTAGAAGCAATTGTGGGAAGGTTAAGATCTTTTTCAAACCCCGGGGACTATTATTGTAGCAGCTGTCTCTTCACATGGCCTCGTCGCTCGTCCATCATACTGTCACACATCCATTCAGTGTACAATTGGCAGGGAACAAGATGGAAATGGTCCATCAATCTAATGTCACAGCTGTAATAAAAATCTACAGAAAACCTATAAACAATATCCTCAGTTACAGCTCTGGTGTATTGACTGGTATAAAGAGGTCTGCAGAGATAAAGTAAAGACATTTGGGAAGCTGAAGAGGGAAGAGAAAGACAGGCATTTTGGAAGCACTAAAGATTGTGAGTCACAGTCTCAGAAATAGGAAGGGAGTAAAAATAAAAATATTGAAAAAATTTGGACAGACAGAGAGAAAGTAATTTCACAGCCTCCCTGGTGACAGGCGGTATGGTTTTATTATGTCAAAAATGTCCAGGCAGCATCAGAACATGGAAATAGATATTCAGACTCCACGCCACCACAAAACAGAGAATTGGGATAGACTATCACACCACATACAAATGTACAGATTAACAATATCCTCTACAAAAAGTCTTACAGTCCAAATTAAGCTTTTCTTTGTGTATACTCTGTGTGTGTGTGTGTATTTATTTATTTATTTATTTATTTATTTATTTATTTATTTATTTATTTGGATTTATATGCCGCCCCATCTCCGGGGGGTCTCGGGGCGGCTTACACAAAAACATATATACAATATATAAAAATTATTCCTAAATTTACCCAATCCAAATAATTACAAGGGCCTTGGTGGCTCAGGCTGTTAAATGCCTGCTCTTAAGATCCAGCTGCCTACAATTATTGTAGGCTCTAATCCCACCAGGCTCAAGGTTGACTCAGCCTTCCATCCTCTCGGGGTAGGTAAATTGAGGACCCAAGATTGTTGGGAGCAATAAGCTGACTTTGTAAAAGCAGGCATATACAATGGAATGAAGGCTATTGCTGAGCACACTGGGTTGTATCCCAAAAAATTGTAAGCTGCCCTGAGTCTTCGGAGAAGGGCAGCATATAAATGTAATTTAAATAAATAAATAAATAAAATATTAAAAAAAAACAATATCCTCTACAAAAAGTCTTACAGTCCAAATTATGCTTTTCTTTATGTATACTGTGTGTGTGTATGTGTGTGTGTATGTATATATATATATATATATTTGTTTTCGTAGATTTTCACGGGTAAAGGTATGTAGGTCTTGGTGTATTGGTCTTGTCCGTGTAAGGTTGAGAATACCTTGGCAAGTTCGACGAAATCTCATCCGTCATCTTCAGGCTGGTGTCTTCAGCTTCGTTCTCCTGGGAGAAGGGTGTGATCGTGGCTGTTTTTCCCTTTTAAACTCTAGAGTTGGATGTGTTGTTACTTTTTGATTGGTTTGTGGAGTTGATGTATGCAGATTGGATGGCTTTTCCTGAGACCCTGTGTGGCTGAGGTGCTGGAGGTGTGTCTCTCAGCCTTTGTGTTGTAACGACCTGGGTAATGGGCTGTGTGATGACCTTCTGAGTTCTATTGTTGTGATGTCCTGGGTGTGGTGCTGTAATCTCCTGGGTCGTTGTCTGTGCTGCAACCTCCTGATGTTTTGTGTTGTGATCTCCTGAGTTCTGTGATGTAGTATCCTGGGTGGAAGGCTGTGATGTGGCATTCTGGGCCTTGGTTTGGCTCCGAGTTTGAGGTCTGGCTATGTGTTTATAGCGTGTGTCATAAACGGGATGATACTTCCCGCCTACCAGACATCTGGAAACTAGCCCTAATCAACAAACGAGTCCCAGCCACAAAAACCAACACCGGACCCAAAATAACACATGATGCCACCACCAATCTCCTTCACCAGACTCAAACCCAAGCCCACGCCACAGATGAAAGGCAACCACCATCCAGAAACCAGACCATGGCTGCAACACCAGCTGCTACACCCCCCTCCAACCCCCAAACTAAGCAAACTGACACACGCTATAAACACATAGCCAGACCTCAAACTCGAGCAAACCAAGGCCCAGAATGCCACATCACAGCCTTCCACCCAGGATACTACATCACAGAACTCAGGAGATCACAACACAAAACATCAGGAGGTTGCAGCACAGACAACGACCCAGGAGATTACAGCACCACACCCAGGACATCACAACAATAGAACTCAGAAGGTCATCACACAGCCCATTACCCAGGTCGTTACAACACAAAAGGCTGAGAGACACACCTCCAGCACCTCAGCCACACAGGGTCTCAGGAAAAGCCATCCAATCTGCATACATCAACTCCACAAACCAATCAAAAGTAACAACACATCCAACTCTAGAGTTTAAAAGGGAAAACAGCCACGATCACACACTTCTCCCAGGAGAACGAAGCTGAAGACACCAGCCTGAAGATGACGGATGAGATTTCGTCGAACGTTAAGGTATTCTCAACCTGGGACAAGACCCGAATACACCAAGACCTACATATATATATATATATATATATATATATATATATATATATATTTATTTGATTTATATGTCGTATATAAAAGTATTTTATACTTTTATATACTTTATATATACTTTTAAAGTATATATAAAAGTATATATATATATACTTTTATTTTAAAAAAATTAGGGGAAAAATTAACACAAAGTAATGTAAAGTAAGAAAAAGAACAAAAATCAAAGGGAAAGCTAAAAATGCAATAAAAGAAAACAAAGAGAAAAAATAAAGAAAAAAGATACCAAGAAGTAGAATAGAATAGCACTTAGGCTTATATACTGCTTCACAGTGCTTTACAGCCCTCTCTAGGAGTCAGAGTCAGCATATTGCCCCCAACAATCTGGGTCCTCATTTTACCCACCTCGGAAGGGTGGAAGGCTGTGTCATCATGTTCACAAGTAAAATTACGTATTTATCTTTTACTCCATGATTACAATATACAGATAGTCCTTGACTATCTATATATTGGACCATCACAACTGAGCCCAACATTTCTGTTGCTGAGCAAGTTCGTTGTTAAATGAATTTTGTCCCATTTTGCAACCTTTTCCTCATAGTTGTTAAGCAAATCACTGCAGTTATTAAGTGAATCCCATGGTCATTTAGCGAATCTTGCTTCCCCTGTTGACTTTGCTTACCCAGAAGCTGGCTGAGAAAGTTACAGATAGTGATCACATGGCATCAGGAGAGTGCAACTGTCATACATGTATGCCAGTTGCTGAGTGCCCAAATTTCAACCATGCGACAGTGGGGATGCTGCAACAGTTGTAAGTGTGTAACCCAGTCCTAAGTCCCTTTTTTTTCAGTTCTTTTGTCAGTTCAAATGGTCACTAAAACTTGTAACCTTTTCTTTCTACAATCAACCCTTTTTAATTATCAAAACCAAACATCATAAGTATATTTTTTTCTGTTTCAGAAAAAAAAGGCTGTGAGGGGTTTCTACTCACCAATAAATATAGATATGATCTTTTTCCCTAATCAAAGAAGTCAATTTAACGGTCTTTGCAAATTTCACCCTCTTCACCAACCATGCTTCCGTCTGGATAATGTTGAATTTTTCCATAAGTGTGCATACAATAATCCTGCTGCAGTTATCATAGGCGAAAATAAATTTTATAAACTTTTTCCAATTTTGTGAATCAATTTCTCCTCCCCCCCCAAAAAAAACCTTTTTTGGATGCTTGTTTTTACAGAGGTTTTTCACTCCTAGCTTTTTCTCCTCCTCTATCATTTTTACAATTCTTTCATCCATTCTTTTTGAAAACTGTCAATTTAGTATTAAACAATTTAGCTAACATGCTTCAAACATTTTCTGAAGCAAATCTGGTGCAATTTCTTTCTCTGTAGGTTGCTCTAACAATTATTTCTTCTTGCTGGTCTTTTTTATGGTTGCCATTATGACATTCTAATCCAAAAATGAAAGTATCTTAAAGAAGAAAAAAAGAAAAGGCAAGCTTTCTCTTCCCCCTCCCCCTTTTGTATTCCTATGATCTTGATACTTTTATTTCAAGTAGCACTCTGGATTTTAAAGTAAGCAGCACAGAAACCATAGTTACAGTGAGCATCACATCTGCCTCATATTTATCTTTAACTTTTATTTTATAAGACCCATCAATTGTATGCATTCTTTAATAGTAAACAAAAAAAACCCATTGCTACAAAGATCGATTTGTTTGTCCAATTTTATTTCAATTTGTTCAAAAGCACTTTCATCAAAAAATATTCTGTCATCCTTTATTCCTTTATCTGTTTTAAACTTTCTTACATTGACTTCTTGTTAAGCTTTTTGCTAAATGCTTTTGCTAAATGCTTTTAAAACTTTTTTTCTTCTATTCCTTTGTAATCTAAAAATTATATAATAGCCCATCAAGTGGAATTTTATTATTCTGCCACTCAGAAAATCTCAGAAATTAGTTACATCCAAAAACAATTAAGAAATGAGAGTCTTACAATTCTTATGTCCCTATAGACTGTATCATGGTTGCAGTTGGAAACCCTCAACATCTGACTGCACAACTCCTGAGCCAACTGCAAAAATATTTTCTCCAACAATTTACTCACAAGGAGTAAGTGTCCACAGTGCAAGCAACCTCACAATGTTTCCTTTCTCTGGAGAGACTTTGCTGATTTGAATTTGCCATCTGGCTGCCAATCTCCACCAAAATGCCATCCCTGCTCCTTCACTGAAAGCTCTCAAATTGTACTTTTCTATAGCTAGGAAAAGGAAATTGCAAACAGAGGTAATAAGTAGTTTAGGCTTTAGTCTCACAGAATTCAGTGGTACCTAAGCTGTTAGCTGAACTCTTATATACTATTGATTTACCTACTTAAGAGCACCTTACTTTTTATGAAGTGTACCTAATTTACTTTGATGTCTCCATTTAGGAATGGATCTTGATAAGTGTGCATTAGTTTGCTGAATATAAGTCTTCAACAAGGGAAAGATCTGCTTTTTACATTGATTTCTTCTTAATGACTCTTAAAGAGTTAGTGTTTCTTGATTCAGCCTTGGTGTGTTGTGCTGGAGAATTGGTTTAAAATATTTAAATTCAGTTGTCTTCCTATGTCTTTCATGCCCAGTGGAAGACTTGCCAGATATATTTGAAACATGTTTCCGTTTACGAAATCCTAATCAGATACTTCTGGGGTGACTTAGCTGTGCAGTTGTTGACAGATGTGTCTTGGGCTTTTGTGTAGAAAAATAATGGTTTTGGTTAAAAAAAATGTTTAGACGAAGGCATGGTTTCTTTAAGCATCAAACAAAATACTGCAATCTGAATAATAAAGATCAGCAGAAATGGCCGCATGAGTTTTGTAAGAACAAACACACACAGAGAGAAAGAGGCTAAATTTAAAAAGGCTAAGCTATTGCAGTAGGTTTTTCCTTATTGTCTATAAATATAGTCCACATCTCATCAATTTGTTTTCCATGCTGAATTTTGGGCTAGTGTGTGTTCTACAGCAAAAACTCAACAAATGTCAAGTGCAGATTATAGGATTTTACATAATTATCTGCCCAGAAGGATAGCAGTGCTTATACTGCTTGATAAATGTAACAAGAGTAGCCTCTCTCTCTCTCCTCCTTGATTTTCTGACAAGGGTGATAATCCAAACCAATGTGTATCACCGAGCATTAGGCTTCTTTATTTGTAGTCAGGAACTCAGTGGATTGCTTGAGCATTCCATTTGAAATACAGGTGAAACTCAAAAAATTATAATATCATGCAAAACTTCATTTATTTCAGTAAGGCAACTTAAAAGGTGAAACTAATATATGAGATAGACTCATTACATGCAAAGCAAGATAGTTCAAGCAGTGATTTGTCATAATTGTGATGATTATGACTTACAGCTCATGAAAACCCCAAATCCACAATCTCAGAAAATTAGAATATGACATGCAATCAATAAAACAAGGATTGTACATAGAACAATATGGGACCTCTGAAAAGTATAAGCATGCATATGTACTCAGTACTTGGTTTGGGCCCCTTTTGCAGCAATTACTGCCTCAATGCGGTGTGGCATGGAAGCTATCAGCCTGTGGCACTGCTGAGGTGTTATGGGAAGACCAGGATGCTTCAATAGCAGCCTTCAGCTCTTCTGCACTGTTCGGTCTCATGTCTCTCATCTTTCTCTTGGTAATGCCCCATAGATTCTCTATGGGGTTCAGGTCAGGCGAGTTTGCTGGCCAATCAAGCACAGTAATCCCATGGTCACTGAACCAGGTTTTGGTGCTTTTGGCAGTGTGGGCAGGTGCCAAGTCCTGCTGGAAAATGAAGTCAGCATCCCCAGAAAGCTTGTCTGCGGAAGGAAGCATGAAGTACTCCAAAATCTCCTGGTAGACAGCTGCATTGACCCTGGACTTAATGAAGCACAGTGGACCAACACCAGCAGATGACATGGCTCCCCAAATCAACACAGGCTGTGGAAACTTCACACTGGACTTCAAGCATCTTGCAGTCTGTGCCTCTCCATTCTTCCTCTAGACTCTGGGTCCTTGGTTTCCAAATGAGATGCAAAAGTTGCTCTCATCAGAAAAGAGGACTTTGGACCACTGAGCAACAGACCAGGTCTGTTTTTCTTTAGCCCAGGTAAGACGCTTCTGACGACATTTGAAGCCCATGTCCAGGATCTGTCTATGTGTGGTGGCTCTTGATGCACTGACTCCAGCCTCAGTCCACTCCTTGTGAAAGTCCCCAACACTTTTGGATGGCCTTTTCCTGACAATCCTCTCCAGGCTGCAGTCATCCCTGCTGCTTGTGCACCTTTTCTTCCACACTTTTCCCTTCCACATAACTTTCTATTAATGTGCTTTGATACAGCACTTTGGGAACATCCAACTTCTTTTGCAATTACCTTTTGAGGCTTTCCCTCCTTATGGAGGGTGTCAATGATGGTTTTCTGCACAACCGTCAGGTCAGCAGTCTTTCCCATGATTGTGATTCCTACTGAACCAGACTGAGAGACCATTTAAAGGCTCAGGAACCCTTTGCAGGTGTTCTGGCTTAATTAGCTGATTAGAGTGGGACACTTTGAGTGTAGAATATTGCACCTTTTCATAATATTCTAATTTTCTGAGATTGTGGATTTGGGGTTTTCATGAGCTGTAAGCCATAATCATCACAATTATGACAAATCACGGCTTGAATTATCTTGCTTTGCATGTAATGAGTCTATCTCATACATTAGTTTCACCTTTTAAGTTGCATTACTGAAATAAATGAACTTTTGCACAATATTCTAATTTTTCGAGTTTCACCTATATGTTCTTATAGAAGCCATATTTTTTAGAAAGTAATTTCTTTTCAGTCATGTATGGTTCATCTTAACCACTTAATCCATCCTCCAAACATTTGTGATAAACACTTTTAGTGTATAGTACAAAAAGGCCATATATTTTCCAATGCGTATGTCTCAGAGACAGTTTGGGTGGAATATAGAAATATTTGATAATTACAAGCTCCCAGAACAATTCCTGTGAAACCCAAATTGCTCTATCATTCAATAATAATATAAAAAGCTCCTTGAGGGTGTGGCAGAGATGTTTGTGGTATCACAAAGCTAAGGTTAGTGTACTTTTTTTTAATCATTATGTTAGATGTGCCTTTTTCAGGATATGGAATAAATACAAACCTAGATTGTGCCTGAATAGACCTTTGCATCTCTCAGTACAAGAAACATTTCATAGACAAGATGTGATAAGTAAACATAAAATAATTAACTTACAGTGGTGTACTAGAATTTGCTCAAGTGGGTTATAAAATAAATCAAAAACTGGCAACAGAAGAATATATCAATGGTTTTATCATGTACAGTTAACAGAATGGTTTACAGTGGATAAAATATTTTATGATTTTGAACAACATAAAACTAAGTTTGAAACAGAAGCGTGTTCAAATGATGAATATGCAATTGCTAAAAATATTTAAACTTTGGTTGAAATTTGAGAAAGAAGAGGAACAAGTGAAAGAATGTATGATAAAATGGTCTAAAAATGTTGCCTCGAGTACACACAAATGATACAATGGGTAAATATGTGGCTGAAAAGCCTGACATTGACATGATGTTCTAGTCTTAAAGAGATTTTTTAAATAAAATGATGTACTGTCTCCAGAGAAATTGTCTAGAGTACATAAAGGCACTTTGAATTTATGTTGAAAATGTGAACCAGATGACGGGACATTTTATCATGTTTGGTGGATGTGTAAAAATGCCAGAAACTTTTGAATACAAATACACACACTAATTCAGAAGATTTTTTAAAGATTAATGTACAATTGGAATGACAGCCCTTTCTTTTGGGATTAATGGCAGACAGCTTTGAAAAAAGACCCAGAACTGTGATTTTATATATGCAGTAAGATTACTATATGCTCAGAAGTGGAAAGGTTTGACATTATCTGCAGTAGAGGACAATCAAAATGAGACCAAAAGAAAGAGAAATACAGGAGTATATTCTACTGTATTCACAATATTTTTGAAGTTGTAAGTTATACTCTGGATAGACACTTACATAACCTTTAAGTAGTTTATCAGGGGATCATCCCTAAAACAGGGGTGAGCAACTATTGTGTAGTCTCTTTATGACCTGTGGACTTCAACTCCCAGAATTCCTGATCACAGGTCATAAAGGGGCCATAGTTGCTCATCCCTGCTCTAAAAAAAATGAGTGGTACAACTAACACAGGAGAAAATGATTATATTTCATTCATATCTAAATGGACATTAAAATATTGTTCATATTACTTTTTAAACCATGTATTTAGAACAGTACTCCTTCTGTCATATTAAATATTACAGTTTGGTAGCACCTTCTGGAGACCTATAGGGTTCCAGCCAAGGCTGTAGTCCCATGCCAAACACGTATGAAATATAAATCATATAATGGACAGGTCTCATTCTTATTTTCATCTTATATCTTGCAAAATTTGGAGATCTCATGAGTTTTAATGTGATTGCTTGTTCAAGACTATTCCCATACTGGTAAAGGTTGTTGGCCTTAATATTTGAGGCCATTCCCTTTCTCATTTTGATTCTCAAGGTGGATATGTCCAATACAGATTTAGTAGTCTTAAAGAGGGGAAAGAAAATGTTAATTGTTTATTTATAGAAGACTTTAATGCTCTTTTGGTAATAGCATCAACTGTTTTCATTTGCCACACTGTTTTGGGGAGCATTTTGGAATTCTGACTATAATACTGCAAAGCCATCTTTTGCAAAAATATATTCCAAGTCAGAAAATCTGCAATAATTAGTACAATGATATTCAACTGCTTTGAAACTCATCAAATTTGGTACTCAATGCATTTTGACGTACAAATTTTGTCTCTGTGCTCATTGTTTCTTTGGTACTCAAGCTAGAAATTGTTGGTGTGGCTACCTTGTGACTCATTATATTATTCCTTATGGGAAAAATGGGTTTAGAACTCATCATTTTTGGTACTCATTGCACCTCCCAGAACCAATTAACAATGACTACTGAGTTACCACTGTATTTCAAAAATCAATACATCTATATATATTTATTAAGAATGTTAATCAAACTCAAGTGTATGTTAGAAATGTTTTTGCCATCAGATCTGTATTTTTAAAAATATAAATTATAAAATTGGAAGAATGGGGTATGAATAAGCACTGTAGGTAGTAAGTGTTACTCTGAGCAATTCTCTTTCTTTTAAATTAAAGCCTGGTTTTTATTTTGAAACTGCTGTTAAGCTTTGTTTGATTTCCTTTCATTGGATTATGTTTATCTGTGTTTATGGTTTTATATTATATAGTATTCCTTGAGTATTTTTTTATTTTGCATGTGGGAGATAAAAATTTAAGAAAAGATTTGTGAAAAGGTTTGTTTCAAGAACATAAGGGAGTGTTAATTGTTAAAATAGCTTCAAAATGCCTTTGTCATTAAGAACAAAGAACATGTGATTATATTTCAAGTTCTGAAAGAGTTATAACTTAGTTGCTAGAAACTGTATTCCCTTTGTTAGTGCTGAAATGAATGAAATATGTTGTTAGTCAGCATACAGATGGCCTTCTATTTCTACACCAAATTAGTAATAGTTTTTCTCCACCCTTTAACATCTGCCCTGAGTTTAAAAACTGTTCTCTTGTAGTTAACTTACTTAATTAGAGGCGAGACAAAAGTACAAAAGCCTAGCTAGAATTCATTTTATAAATTGAACCACCAGGGGAATATTCTCAAATTTTGGGCTAGTGGACTACTGGTAAGATTACATCTTAATTTAATTTAAAGACTCTGTTCCCAGTGCCTTCTCATTATCATATACTTCTTGAGATCTGAGTGCTCATCAATAGCAGTCTAGTTTCTATCCAGAATAGTTTCCATAATGCATTGCAGATATCAAAGCAGGGTTTTTAAACAGGGCTTTTATCAAAATTAGCCTAAGCCAAAGGTCTCTTCAAATTCTAGATTTTTGATGTGTTTTAGAAATGCTACCTTATCTTGAGCAAAATATTAAGCACAGCCATTTTATCCAATGTTAATTTCCTTTCATTTCCATGCATTTGATACCAGATCCACCTACCCCATGGGACAACTCAATTTATCCATCATTAAGGAAAAGATCTGTTAGATTTGCATGAAGAGTCAAATGCAGAGTGCTTCAGTGAAGAGTTTATTAGTGACTATAGCTCATAACAGACCCGATTTGGCTGGGCTGCGGCTGCTACTTATAGCCAGCAGCCACAGTTGCCAGCCAATCAGAGTGAAGGGTTTTCCTGCACTTTTTAAACCAATCATTTCTGACATTTTACAAGAACAGTTCAAACTTAACCAATGACGTTCAAACCTGCATACATAACAAGATCAATCATTCAAGTACAGATAAGTAGCTTTTTATATCTTTACAGAACATCACAAGTTAAAGAGATAATAGCTAGAGTTTATGGGTCTTAAGAACCTTCCAGGAATTCTTGAAGAAGCAGTGATGATGCATCTCCCACCAACATTTCTTAGAAAGCTTTCTTGCTCTGTTCTTACACTTTTCAGTATTCTCAAGAAACACTGCTCAACAATGAGTCCAAGTTCTACAAAAGTGAATTTCTAAGCCTTTCAGATACCTGGAAGATTAAGTAGAAGATACCAGGTTTAGGATTCCTGGAGCAAGCATGCCTGCCAACTTCTTCAACTCAGCTTCTTTTATTTTCTTTGAGTTAGGAACTCTTTGAAGACTTACCTTCTTCACACTTCTTGAAACTAAGGACATCCTTTGCTGCTGGGTTGGCTTTTTTCTACTTGCTCTTCCTGAAAGTATGTATTCTCAATTTCAGGAGATCAAAAAAGACATTTCCTCCTCCATCTAATGTTAGCAGACTGGTTTAGATTACTCTCTGTGCTCATTTATCTATTTCATTAGTGGGCTAGTATATCAACAATGGGGAAACCCCTTGTATGGTATAGTAATGCCTTCTTTACTGGGCTTCTTTAAAAAGACCAACAATTTGGACCATATTGATTTTATTACGTTTCTTGCTTTATTGCCTGCAAATGTTTTTCTGTTTCATTTCTGTTCACTTCACATACCCTTCAAGAAAACTCTGCAAATATCTTCCAATGAAATTCCATGCATACTTCTAACATAAATAGATTGAAATGGAACAAAAAAATTATTTTGTGAAAAAGAAGCTAGATATATGCTTAACAATGTTGAACAATAATACAAAAGGCAATAACCTAGGTTTTTTTAATGTAGGCTAACATCGACATCTAAAAGGTTACTGACATAACCAAGATAAAAATTAGATGGTGATTTAGTGCTCAATTTACAAATGTTGCTTTGTGGTGCACTCCACATGCTGTCATTTTGAAAATTTTGCAACATGTATAATAAAATCATTTTTATCTAACATAAATAAGGATGCATAGTCTTACCCTGATCAACATGGAAATTACAACAGAAGGGCTATGATATATGAAGGATCAAAAGAATAAAGCATCATCAGCAATCTCCATTCCCAATAAAATGGAAGAGCTACTTTGATGCTTTGAAATCCACCTTGTAGGACAGATTTTTATTAGAGTTTTCTTTCACTTTTATCTACCAGTTTAGATATAAGAAAATGTGTTTTCCTAACTTTTTTTTTATGTGTGTACATTTTCTCTGAATGGACAATTGCTTGTGTGTATAATACATGAATTACATCACAAAATTCTGAATAATGCTGAAACAAGTGTGCATGTAAATAGCAGATTCAGCTCTTAGAATCTTCTACCTTTTTCTGGCAGAAATATATTAGACAGAGCAAGTGAAACATTAGTTTTAAAACACATATTTATGCAAATAGTGTCCTATGTTAGTAGGTTTGATTGCATTTTTAAATTACAAAGATTTTCCAGTAGTCTCATTTCCAAGATTTTTACATTGAGAAGTAACGACAACAATAAAACACAATCAAAATAATTCATTCAGCAAGCACACTTCATATGGCCCATTTCTCAAGCATAGTTTTCTTTCAGAGCTGCTTGTGTTTGAAAGTAAATGCATCTCCCATCTTTTTGCAAATTTATCAATATAAAGAATTGTGAATTTGCACATCTCTGATTAATAAGGTTTTTTTTTAATTAATTGGATTAAGTTTTTATTGAAAGACCTGGAGTGGCACCTGGAAGATTCTATTCAACAATTTCTTAAATCTTTAATCATTTGTAATCTTTTAAAAATTTAAAATATGGAGAATCTGAGCCTTTTATTGGCCAGATGAATGAGAGACTCTATCAAAGAAAAAAGATATTACTACTCAAATATATTTCCTACATTCCTTCTAAGAAACAGCTTCCTTAGTCTTCTAAAATCTGGTGGTATTTTAAGTATATATTAAATGAAACATTCATTTCTAAAAATAAAATAGATGCACCAAGGCTTTGAAGGCATTTTTAATTTAATGCTTTTTTTATACTTTATTGGTTGTTTGTCATTCCTTTTAGGTGTGCATATACAGAATATTCATATTCTATAAATTATGGAAAATGCCACATTCCATCCTGTACAATAAGTTTTTATAAAAGGTTCTAAAGTATTTGTGACCTTCTAAACATTGAAATCAGCAATGGATTGCAATAGCTAAGGTGCAATTGACATTTTTTGATCAAGTGTTGCCTTTATATTTAGTTTTTCTGAAAAACAAGGATCAATGTTTAATGTTTTCTAGGATTACTACAAATGAAACAATTTCCTCCATTATCCATATATATTATGGAACTAATCAAAGATGTTCTTTATCAGATTTTATTTTTCCAGTAATTTGATAGTAGAGCCATTGACCAGTTCCATTAGACAAATGGAGGACAATTCAATTATAAAAATGATAAATTGCAACTCAATGCAAATAGTATATTATTTCTTATTGATAATTCTATGTTTTTTTCTCTCAGCATTTTCTGATATTGGTAGTTTAACAATTATTCTGTATTTTTTTTGACATAGCAGGAAATTGTCTTTAGATTCAATTGTTCTATTGAATCTCCATCAGCAAAAGTTCCAAGACAGATTTGCAGGATGTTAGAATGCAATTTTGGTCCTTATTCACATAATGACAAAGCTGCAATTATCTCAAATAATGAGTGATTCATTTAAAAATAATCATGTCATAGGCAGGACAATGATTAATACGTTGGATTACTTTATCTTAAATCTTATTTTAACCATTTGAGCTATAACAGAAAAAATTGAATTGTCTCAATGGCAAACTGGTAGTCTATTCAATTAAAATATCTTTCAATTTCACAATTTCATCCAGAAACTTTAGCAGTATTTATGGCTCCAGTTTTATTCTAAGTACTGGATTGTTCTAAGACTAAACTATTCAAAGTCTGCAGTATTTTTTTAATAAACAATGAAAGTATATTCCTGTGGTGGATATTAATTTTGACATATAATTTCAAAGTGAACAGTGAAAAGAAGAAAGAATGTCTGTGCTTGCATCTATAAAGCAGCTGTTCATAGAATTTTATGGTGATCAAGAAGATTGATTTGATTTGCATTTTAATACAAATCAACCTAATTTGCACTTTGTTGAGCTATAGAACAATCCTCCAGTTTTCAAATGTCTCCAAATGTTGTAATACAAGCATCGATACAAAAGAAAAGTGTAAGATGTCTTCATACATTAGAGAAATTGAATATAAAAAGGCAAATATTTTAGGAAAACCCTTGTAAATGCACATATTGGAAAAATCAATGCATGAAAAGGCACACAGAAATGCATATATTTTTGTGCATTTTTTTAATGTCATTTTCAAACTGAGATGGAAACACTACAAACTGAATTTGTATCTGAAAAAATGCTGACTATATGGAAAACGAAATAGGGAAATTTCTTCCTTCCTAATTATTAAGTTTTTCTTCTCCAGAAATAAATCTGTAACAGCAATACTTTCAAAATAACATATACAGCGAACCAGTCTTCATTGTGCTATCAGCCAGGAAAAAAAAGTTTTAAATTCTGGAATAAGGAAAAAGCATTACAGTTAGAAAACTTATTTTATGCATGTGAGAATTGCACAGGTTATGAAGAAGACTGTGAAGGGGCCTCACAAGAGAAATGGAAACACTGTTGCTCAACAGAACAGAAGCAGGAAGAAGGATATCTTTCTAGGTCAATGAGACACAGAGGGGAATGAAAATGCAGCTAATGAGAATGCATGAAAAGGAGAATTAAAAGAACAACTATACCATAAGACCATGTTGAAATACATATGAACTTGTCACTCAAAAAGTAAGAGAAAGGATTTGAACGTTTAAAACTAGGTTTAGGAGTTGTCCATTATGTTGCGCTCTGTTGGGTGGAGAAGGGAGCCCAAAAATTATGGACCCTGGAACAGAAGTTTTTCCAAAGCAAATTATTAGGAAGGATAAGTTTAAACTCCTGCACTCATGAGCCATAGTCTCAGTTAGGATTAGAGCCCTTTGTTTATACTAGAGAAAACTCTCAAGGCATCTGTGTTCTATATTATTTTAGGACTTTAATTCTCAGTAATCTGCTGGTTATCTGGGGGACTTCTCAAAACATAGGCACCGTTCTCCCCCATGAAAGAGAAGGGGTAGAATTCACAGGAGAGGAAGTTAGTGCTTAATGATTCTCAGCTGGAAGTCCCTCCAGGAAATAAACACCTGAAGAAAACAGATTTCACACAAGTGTACTGAATATTTAAGGCCCAGTTCCCCAAAGCTGTGGGAAAACTAGAACCAGTCAAGTAACTTTAGCAGAAAACCTAAAGATAAGATCTGTTTGGGTATAGATTTATATCTGCTGCACTGATCTTTGACTGTTCAAACTGTTTACCGATTCCTGAGAAGTGGCTTTAGAATGCCAGTCACAGCATGGTGTAGTTTGTTGCAATTCAACATTTCTACCAAATTATTATGTTGCTGCATTTATTAAACTAACACAGCTTTCTTTCTTGATTACACCAGTATTGGATTTTTAATCCGGCACAGCATACTGGGCTTCATAAAAAGAGGCAATGAAGACTCATTGGTTTCCAAATATTTCCTACTGGAGAAGAAGTCTAGTAACCTAAGAACATTATAAGGGGTTATACCATACAGGGTTATAACTTATAGGGAAATTGGAAGGGCAGAGATCCCAAGGAAGAAATATTATGGATAATTAGATAAATGGTGTCGGTGTTGCTGACATACACCCCTTCCCCCATTTCTGTCTCCAAAGCATCATTCAGAAATATCTAACATATTTTCAAAGCAAACAAGCCATCTAGAGAGAGGCTAATAGCAGCTGCCATTTCCATCAACCATCTTATATGATACTGGATAGTGTTAGCCATTATTAAAGATTAGATTACATGCTTCAATTATATTATTCATCTATATTTAAATCTATCAGTTTCAAACCAGCCCTTTCAATACATCCTTTCTTACATGCAAAATCTTTCATTGTGTCAGCTTAATACTCAGTCATATAAGTAATATGGCATGTTCATTTTTATCTACATTCTGGTTTCATTTGTAAGATAAATATATCATCTTGAACTTCATGAATAAACATAGCTTCTTAAAGTGCAGAGGGATGGGGGGGTTATTTTGTTTCTGTTTGTTTTGCTTTTGACACCGGCTTCCTCCAAGAGCTTCAAGAATAAAATAAGAAAATATTGTATTAAATCTACTCTAAACATTTCTTATATAATACCAAGATTTTTTTTAAAGAAATCAGTAACGTTGCCTTCCCCTGACCCTCACTTCCCAGATGTATATGAAAATATTAATGCCATTCCAAGTACATCTGATCTGCTAGCCTTTGTCCTCAGGTCATGCAGTTCCATTCCACTGAAAGCTAATATTTGTTATATTCTATATTTTAAGACTCTTTCTTTAAAGTCATTGTTCTCAACTCTGCATTACACAAGATTGTTAAGATTTCTATGTAGTTCAAATTCAGCACCAAATAAGGGAATTTCACAAATGAGTATATTTATCTAAACCCTGGAAAAAAAATAATCCCTACGTCTGGGATTTCTGTTAGCTCAGTAAAATACAAAATTCTCAAATTACTTGGAGACAAATAAAACAGTCATAAGAAACATTAGTTACTTGTTTGTTTTGTTTACTTGAGGGCACTCTCCAAAATAAAGTTTTCTACTGCACGCTGTACTAAAAAGAAAGAGATGGGAAGCTGGAATAACTCTCTCTTTTTGGTAGGATCTTATTATTTTATTTATTTGTTCGATTTATATGGCCACCCATCTTGTTTAAACAACTCAAAGGGAGAACACAGTTAAAAACAGCAATATAACATTAAATAAGATAAACATAGATAAACAAAGGGAATGAAACAAAAAATAATGTCAGTCACAGATTAAACATTAACAATAAATTAAGAACATTTCCCACATGAAAAATGAATGAATGAATGCAGGCATGTCTATGTAATACAGGCTTTCAAAAAGATCAGCAAGGTTAGGACCAATCCAGTAGGATCCCAGTAGGATCATTTTTTGGTGTTCCAGAAAGCAGGCATAATGTGATGATCCAGGGCATGGCACAAAAGCAACAAAGTCACAAAAGTAGGTAAAGTCCCTTTAATACCTCCAGCTTGGTCCCCAGTGTCCAGTTATCATTGGCTGGAGAAAAAACTCTCCCAAGAATAGTTTTTAAAGGAAAGAAATGCAGTCCAAACCCAAAGTACATATAGATTATAAATAAAAACCAACACAAACCACGCTGCAGCAGTTAACAAGACAGGGCAGGATAAGGAATTGAACACTTCAAAAGATAATGAAACACAAACAGTTGGGACTACGCCAGAACCCAGATAAGACTCGACAAACCAAAATAATTCCCGCTTTGCTTCCGGCAAGGAGCTGTGTGCAAACACTCTTTTTAAATCCTGTTTTCCCAACTGCAACCAATGAAGGGAATCAGGGCCTTTTTCTCCCTGTAACCCACGTTGCTCCCTTATCTGTTCCTCCCTGCATGCCCTAGGATGAAGAGGGGGTGGGTCTGGGTCTTCCTCTGAATTCCCAGCTGGACTGTGCCCTTCCCAGTTTCCTCCACAGCCACCAGAGCCACACTCCCACTCCCTGTCAGCTGTTCAACCTCTCCCTCAGAATCAGATTCCAACAGGTGCATGACACATAGTGACATAACAAGTCCATTTCCTAGATCCCACCAGATGACACTCTTCAATAGATGGGACCTGAAACATGTCCAGATTGTGATGAGGCAGGTAGAGACAATTAGTGAAAGAGAAAAATTCTCCATAAAATTTCAACTAAATTTCAACATACAACTGGAGTTGTATGTCCTGCTTGCTGTAGGCTATTGCAGATCTATCTGCAAAACCTATCCAAATGAGTCAAAGCAGCATATACATGTGACTGACTTATTGACTAACTGATTGACTGACTGACTGATTGACAGAATGAATGAATGAATGAATGAATGAATGAATGAATGAATGAATGAATTTATTTATTTATTTTATTGGACTTATAGGCCGCCCTCTCTCCCGAGGGACTCAGGGTGGCTTACAGTAAAAAACAGGAATACAAATATTAAAATAGAATTAAACTAAACTAAGCCCAATAAAATTTAAAACCCAATTAAAACTAAGAATTAATTTAAAAAAAACCCACCCACACCCCATTCAGTCCAGGCTGGCCTGTTGAAACAACCAAGTCTTTAGGTCGTGGCAAAAGGAATAAAGGTCAGGGGCCAACTGGAGATCCAAAGGGAGCTGATTCCACAGAGTGGGTGCTCCCACAGAGAAGGCCCTACCCTTGGGTGCCACCAACTGACAGTGTCTGGTCGACAGCACCCCCAGGAGGCCCTGCCTGTGGGAGCATACAGGGCGATTGGAGGTCGACGCTGGCAGGAGATGCTCCCGCAAGTACCCCGGACCCAAGCCATGAAGGACTTTATATGTGATGACTAATGCCTTGAATCTCACCTGGAGGGCAACTGGCAGCCAATGCAGGACGCGCAGGAGGGTGTAACATGGGAGTATTGGGACACTCCCATCACTACCCGCGCAGCCACATTCTGCACCAGCTGAATCCTCTGGATGGTCCGCAAGGGCAGTCCCATGTAAAGAGCATTACAGTAGTCAATTGGGGAAGTCATGAGTGCATGAGTAACCATCTGTAGGAAATCTCGGTCCAAATAGGGATGCAATTGGTGCACCAGATGAATCTGGGCAAATGCTCCCCTGGTCACAGCCCCCACCTGCTCCTCCAAATTGAGCTGTGAATCCAGGAGGACACCCAAATTGTGAACCCTATCCATGGGGCAACACCTCTTCCCCCCATGGCCAATGATGGAACCTCTTGGATTATCCGAGATTCCGGTATGCACAGCCACTCAGTCTTGGCCGGGTTGAGTCGGAGCCTGTTCTTCCCCATCCAGATCCACACCGCATACAGGCAACAAGACATCACGGAGAGAGCATCACCTATTTGGTTCGGAGTGGAGATGAACAACTGGGTATCATCAGCATATTGATGATACCTCACCCCAAATCCATGGATGATTTCACCCAGCGGCTTCATATAGATGTTGAACAGGAGAGGCGAAAGGACTGAGCCCTGAGACACCCCACAAACTAGGGGCCTCAAACTCGACCTCTGCCCCCCTGCCACCACTGATTGTGAACGACCTGATAGGTAGGAGGAGAACCACCGTAAAACGGTGCCTCCCACCCCCAACCCCCCGAGGCATCACAATAGGATACCATGGTCAATGGTATCAAAAGCCGCCGAGAAATCTAATAGGACTAGGACAGAGGAAAATTCCCTGTCCCGAGCCCTCCAGAGATCATCCATCAGCGTGACCAATGCTGTCTCCGTACTGTACCTGGCCCAGAAGCCCGATTGGTATGGATCTAGGTAGTCAGCTTCATCCAGGAACTCCGGGAGCTGATGGGCCACCATGCTCTCAACAACCTTCGCCACAAAGCGAAGGTTGGAGACCGGACAAAAGTTGTTCAAGATGGCTGGGTCCAGAGCAGGCTTCTTAAGGAGGGGCCTCACCACTGCCTCCAAATGTATTATTCAAAAATGTATCATTCAAAAAGGAATGATACATTTTTGTTTCTCAAATGGAATTAAGTAATTTGGTTTAGGAAGTATGTATAACTTATCTTGTACTGAAATTAAGGAAGTTTACACATAAATAGTATACAAGGACATCAAAGGAGGGAAGAGGGTGAGCCCCTTAATAATCAAACAATTTTTATGCAACACAGAATAGTTCCAAAAAAAAACCCTGCAGAAATAATGTTTAATGTTTAAAGAAAAACATAGAAATTCAAATAACTTCAGAAGGTTTTGGCCATACATTGTTTATCTTTTGCTCTGAGGATATTGCATACTACAGTTTTTGGCATGAATATCTTATCTTGGAGATGTAGTACATATACATATATGCATATGCATATACATATACATATACATATACATACATATACACATACATATTAATCCAAAAAAAGATATTCATGCCAAAGAACTGTAGTATGTAAGACATAAGCTTGGCAAATCCGCTTGCTTCTCTCAAATAAATGAATAAAAGAGCATTCAAGATTTAGCTTCCAATATTAATTTAAAAAGTAATTGATTTCTAAAGATTTTCCTATTCCAGATGGTTTTTTTCATGTTTAAACATTTGTTTCACAAAAGCAAGCACTGGATTTTGTATGTCATATACATTTTGAAACAACAGTTATACCTTAAGGATGCAATCCTATTATCATTTTCCTGGGAATAAGCTTCATTGCATTCAACAGGGTTTAATTCCAACTGAAATACCTTGGAATGTGCTGTAAAAGAAGGAAAAGATTAGGAGAAATCCCCATTGTGCAGCACAAATACCCAAAGGGCCTTTTTGACTAGCATGCATACCCAAAGGGTCCTTTGAGTATCATCACAATATTAAAGAATCATTCTTTTTATTGTCACACTCATGATTAAACCCAGGTAGGTATCTCTATTAAATTCCAGAATGAAGAGCAGAAATCGCACAACAGAGAACAAAACTCAGTCTGTTGCAGTTCTTTTTGCAGTAAAATTCACTCTTCTATGAGGAATTTCCCCCCACAAAAGCTATTTGGCTGAAATTAAAAAAGGCTCGATAAAATGAGCAGGTCTGACTTTGATGAATACATTACAGCACAATTCAGATTCTCAGACATTTCTCAGCTTGAGAGGAGATCCAATTCCAGAGTCCACAGACAAAGCAACTACTGTCAGCATGGCTTCAGCTTGGGTCAAGTTGGATCCATCTAGGTTAACTGGTTGCTTTGTTCCAGGTTTCCCCCTCATCACCCTGTAGACAGGGCTGGGATTCCTCTGGTATAACAACCGGTTTGGTGATTGCGTGCTTTGCACTCATGCTCCACATTTCAAAAAGGTTTTATGCTTACCTTCTTCGGCAGTCCCTGTGACTAAAACAGCTGAGGTGTGGCAAACCACTCTGCCGCGCAAATCAGCTGTGCTCTCACAAAAGGGAATAAAGCATAGGAAAGAGCTGGGGCAGGCAGGTGGCAGGCCCTCATGCTGATCACAGCGAACTAGTTCACAGCCAGCTGATCTTTGGAGCAAGGGGTTCGCCCGAATCGGTCCAAACTGATAGAATCCCACCCCTGCCTTTAGGGGACTTAAGCCTCCTGTTTAGAAATACTGCAACATTACATTGTGTTGTCTGTTTAAATAACTCCTTAATATGAACCTGGTATTTCATCCCAGACCATACTTTGAAGTAAGATGCCAACAAAATGTGAAATTACACAAAATAATAATGGGGAAACTAAATGAATCCACAGCAAATAGTATAGTATGGCAGGATAGTGCAGGAATACTGTGCATGTTTCTTAAATTTATTGTTCATTCAAGACCTTTCCTGAGGTGGTGAAGATTGATTCTGGGAAACTCTGACTCAGTTTCCTTTGGTGACTTGACTATCCTCATGAAGGCTGGCCTATCAAGAATGGCTTTAGGTATATGGCTTTCACAATAAACTCATGTGTATCCTGATAGTCACAATACATCCTAACATATTGTGCTCTTAGGACAATAGCGAAGAGGAAAATGTTCCCTATTGTCAAAGTTGATTGTTGCTTAGATTTCTTTTAAATATATTTTATTAAATTTCAACAAGTTATAAAATATAAAAAACAAAACAAGAATTTGAAATGAAAAGAATAGAGAGGGGTAAGATGAAGAAGAATAGACAGAGGAAAAAATTAAGAAAAGAGTAACTTCTTTCCTTGATAGGGATGCAAATGTAAAATACATTTGATCTAAAATTTAATGATGCACAGTATTTCTATTATCATGAACAATTCTAATGACCCCCTCTTCTTTGTTGCAACCCTTCAAATATTGGAACACTGCTCGCATGTCACCCTTAGTCCTTCTGTTCTCTAGACTAGCCATATTCAGTTCCTGTAACCGTTCTTCATACATGTTAGTATCCAGGACTTTAATCATCCTAGTTGCTCTTCTCTGCACTTTTTCCAAAGCTTCAGTATCTTTTTTGGAATGTGGTGATCTCCCATTATCTTACTACAGAGCTTGATAGATTATTGCATGAAAGATGATTGGAGAACTGAATGTAAATTTAAATTCATTGCAGATGTTTATCATCTAGGTATTTCCTCTGCTTAACTGATGCTTTCTTCACTTTTTTTATTGAGATACAGTATATTTGAATTCTGCCACTGAAAAAATAAGGTCAGTATTTGCTGCAATATACATATGGGATTTTGGGGGCGGGGAGCTTTTTTGTTGTCATTGTGGTTGTTTTTAATTCAGTGAATTAACAGCAGTAACCAGAAACACAAAAAATAATGTGGCTAAACTGGAAGTTTAAAAAAATCTCAGAAGAAGGAAGTGAGTTACTACTTCCATAAATCCAGCCCATAAAACTGTGTGGATGCAGTTGCCAAGAATGAGGCTCAAGGGCATCCTTATCTTTGTTATTTACAATACAAATATGCATTCATGCATAAAGTTACCAATAATAAGAATAACAACAGTGTTACTAATACTTCCTCCACAGCATATTTGCTTACATATGCTTTACCACTGAGCTGCGTAGATATAGATTTTTTAAGTATAAACTCAATTTATAGAAAGTCCATTATGACCAAATTAAATATAACATTATTGTGGTCTGTTCAATCTTCTGCAAGTTGTTTCAAATTAAACAAGAAAGTCCTCATTTATTTTTGACATGCTGCTTGCATTTGCTATATATGATGCATGCAATTTTTTGATAGAATATTTTTAGTTTAGAGTTCAACTATGGGATCCTTGGTGCTCTCTGAGCTTGGTTGTCTACTTGCTTACCAATTAAGTAATATCATCAGTGTGACTTTTTCCCCTAATGTGCAGAATTTTTATACAATGTTCCTAATGCCTGTTGTTTATTTATTAAATTTGTACAATATGGCCACCAACTAGCCATGCAACTATTGATGGCTACCAGAGGTTTTGAAAAAGGTAGTGGAAATAATTTAAATGTTTTGCAACAGAAGCAATTGACAAAATTGACATTAGAAACAGCCTCAAGTAATATCCTGGTCCAGTGCCTGGGGGAAGAGCTACTGTATTCTTACTGGCCATTTGAGCAGTTGAGGCCTGTCCAAATTTTGAGGGAAGTTTATTGCCTTGTACAAGCATAGCAACAGAAAAGGCACATCTCTGGGATCCTTTAAGTTATCACTCCTTAGTGATAGGACTTAGAACATGCAAACCATGTCAGATCTTTTCAGATTTTAGAGACAGATAGTCCAATAAATATTAACTATCAAACATGTAATACTTAATATTATTAGTAATAAATGGCACAAAATTAATTATTATCAAAATTATGAAACAGCATATACTGGTTTCTACATGATATGCCACAAGTTGAATGACTGAATTCCAAGGTAATTATTGCAATTATTCCACTGAAGGTTCAGTGCTCCAGTATGCTGTAGTATGTGGTCTGTGCTTGTTCTTGTCAGCAAATCCAACTATATTCTGTGAGTCTTACACTTTAGTAAGTATGGGTCAGATTGCAAACCAAATATGTTTGCTTTGGGCTTAGAGTCAACACTCACCTTGTATTATCCTGAAAATTTATTGAAATTTGTCCAAGACATAATAAACCAGCTCTTATTAGGATGACTGCAGAAAATCCAAAGCAGGGCAGCACAATAAATCTTGTTGTGTGTGGTATACATACTCATTCTATATTTCTCAGAGTGAAGGATCTGCATCATTTCCACAAATATCTGACTGAAATGATGAAACTATAGTATGTACTGTATGTTAGAAGAAAATTATACCTCTCCCATTTTTGGCTATCTTAAAATGCTTGAGCCTTTCTTAACTTTCACTGGGTTTTACCTACTCCTTGCATTGATAACTTACTCAACCGATATGGCTGAAATCTTTGCAAACAAATAAGCTGAGCATCTTTAAAGGGTCATTATTCTAAAAGCCAAGATATAGAATAGAGGCAAGCAAAATGTTCCAAGATTAAAATATTCTGACTCTGAAATATCTTGCACTGTTTGTGAAGCAGGCTTTTCCAACTTTAGAGGAACATTTCCCACTTGCCTTTCTTGGAAGAGATTCTACCTCAAAACTGTCAGTATCTGTCATGCAGACCATTCCTGTGAAAATGGAGCTCACAACAGAATTTTTCCAAGTCATAACTTATCTGGAAATGTTGGGATAGTGTGAGATCATTTTCATTAAGGATGGAGAAGTGTTGGAACAATTCTGAAAAGATCAGAAGTTATGTACAAACGAGCTGTATAGAAGGAAATGTTACACATTTTTTAAAAAGGTAGATTTTTAATAATTTCCCCCTTTACAAATTATGAGCTAAATTCTTTCCTACTAACGTGAACAGTAAAATAAACTGGATTTATATAGATCCATACATTCCCAGTGAAGTTCAGGTGGAGCCAAATCATATATATAGATAAAACGTGAATTCTTTTAAACATTTAGCTTTATTGTGACTTAAAAACATAAGACTTATGATTAATAAAGCAGCTTGGGTATCACTTCAACACTCCTGGCTCTTGGGTATGTTTTCCAAATGTGCAATTCAGCTTCAATATATTGGCTAACATTATTCAAAATATGTGAGTAAATCACTTATCTTTTAGCCATGCAACAGTTGAACAAGATACACCCAAGTGATGCTAATAGAAGGCAGTTGATCAGCACAAATGACAAAAATGTTATTTCCTGAAGTCAGCATTTACTCTTTACCCAGATGTAACATTACCCATCACATTGATGAAAGGATTGAGTGTAACATTACAAACTTGGGGAACTGGATATCTTGCTGGATATGGAACTTGTGCTATTAACTCAGAAATTCCATCAGAAAACATTATATTATTTTATTAACAGAAATTCTTCTGTGTCTCCCTAGTTTGTCAAATGTCACTTTTTCCTGATAGAGACAAGCTTTACACATTACTGGCTACTCTATCAAGTTATGAGAACAAATATATCAACTCAACATACTGTTCTCCCATATAATGAAAAATTGATTTCAAGTGAAGAATTGCATACAGCGCAAGAGTAGTAAATTGCTTCCTTAGTGGCTTTTTGCATTGCCTCTGAACATAATTGAATGTCACTCATTCACATGGTCTTGTTGGTAGGGAGTGACCGTGCAGAAGATGGCCATATAGCTGTGGACTAGAATTATCCTATCTTCAAATTATTACAGATATCTTCTGGTGACTTTCAGCTGACTTCTAATGGTTCACCTACATCTAACCTTTCAAGATGTGATTCTCACTAAGAGTCACGAAAATGAGACGGGCAGAATAGAAATGTGATGAATGAATAAATAAAATTTTGCTGGAACTGTTTAGTAACAGCTACATAGCTACTGCAGCTCTTACAACTTATGTGCCTGTTGTTAATCATACAAGTAGCCATCAACATATGATCATTCATTCAGTGACCAATGCCATTCAAAATTATAATGGTACTGAATAAAGAGATGTAAAGCCCATGCTTGAAGTTACGGACATTGCAGTGCTCCTGCAGTCACATGATCAGAATTTAGATGCTTGGCAGCCCACTGGCACTTAGAACCTTTGTGTTGTGACTCCACCAATTGACCCCTCAATCTATGCCTTTTTGGCTAACTTGCATACTGGCACTTATTGATAGCAAGACTTGGGCTGGACATAATGTAGATGCCCAGGGCCTTCAGCATGTCCCAGGCAGCTAAAATAGCCACCAGGTTTGACTTCAGACCCAGTACCACTGCTGCCACTGAAAAATACTGCCCATCTCCTCACACTCACCTATCTCTCCCTGATCTAGTACATTCTACACAATGGCATTATGTGGCAGCAGCAGCACTGGATCTGAAATAGAGGCCCAAGGCCTTCATCAGTCTCAGCCAGCTATCCTTCCTCATCCCACACCTCTACTTCAGCCCCAGCATTGCACTGCCACTGAATAATGCTGTCCCAAGGCCCATACTGCAGCCAGTAACACCAGCCCAACCCAATTGCTCCAGCAGTCCAGAACTGCATAGGATCTGCTGTACCATTCATCTTCAGCTCTTTTTCTGTTGCTACTGACAGGCCTATGCAGCCTATCTGAGACAGCTTCTTAGCATGCCAGGCCTTCTACTGAGGCCACTTCATGCCATTCTCCAAACTGGTATCTGATTCCCATGATTCTTCAGAAACATTATTTCCCAAGTCACACCTGTAATTCCATCTCTAAAACATGCAATGTGGGGAATGAAGCTTCAAATTATTCTGATAATGGGCTCCTGCCATCCTCCATGCTGGCTTTTTATTCTATTAAACACCAAGGCTGCCTTCCCCAAGAGTTGTTTCCCCCACCTCCTATCATATCTCCTCATGCCATCACTTACATAATCTTTCCCCTGTCATCTTCCTCCTCTCTTTAGCTGGCTCCTCTCTTCCAGAGCCTCCCATTTATTTATTTATTTTATTTATTTATTTGATTTGTCAATCACTTACAAAATAATAGGTATAAGTATAAACATGAGTAAGAATACAGAAAATAGGTACGATTAAATGGGGACAATAGGACAGGGATGGGAGGCACGATGGTACACTTATGCATGCCCCTTACAGACCTCTTAGGAATGGGGTGGTCAGTAGTGGATAATTTGAGGTTAAAGGAATAGGGGTTTGAGGATGTAACTACAGAGTCAGGTAGTGCATTCCAGGCATTGACCACTCTGTTGCTGAAGTTGTGCTTTCTGCAATCAAGTTTGGAGTGGTTAACATTGAGTTTGTATCTGTTGTGTGCTCTTGTATTGTTGTGGTTGAAGCTGAAGTAGTCATTGACTGGTAGGACATTGTAGCAGATAATTTTGTGTACTATGCTTAAGTCCAACCGTAGGTGGTGTAGTTCAAGCTTGTCCAAGCCCAAAATCTCAAGTCTGGTGATATAGGGTATTCTGTTGCGAGCAGAGGAGTGTAGTACTCTTCTCGTGAAATACTTCTGGACTCGCTCAATTGTATTAATGTCTGATATACAGTACGGATTCCAGACTGATGAGCTGTATTTGAGTATTGGTCTAGCAAAGGTTTCGTATGCCCTAGTTTGTATGCCCTAGTTAGCAATTCAATATTTCAGAGGAGAAGCTTCATAAGATTAGATTTACAACTCTTAATGCCTTTTTGGCAATGCTGTTACAGTGAGTTCTGGCACTTAGGTGATTAGATATGAGTACTCCTAGGTCTTTGACAGAGTGAGGGTCATCAATGAGGTCATATCTGCCTAGTTTGTATTTGGTGTACTGATTTTTTTACCAATGTGTAGGACAGAGCATTTGTTGGTTGAGATTTGGAGTTGCCAATTGTTTGACCATTCAGACACATAATCAAGGTCACTTTGAAGAACAGTAGCATTGTTGGTGGTGTTGAATAGTTTTACATCATCCACGAAGAGGATGCAGTTGCTTATAAGGTGATCGCAAATGTCATTTATATAGAGTATAAAGAGTATGGGTCTAGAACGCTGCCTTGGGGGACACTGCTGTTAACTGGAGCAGGGTTTGATATAGCACTCCCTATTTTTACTATTGGTTGCCTGTTTGACAGGAATGCAGTAATCCACTTATGAAGGGATCTGGAAATTCTGTAAGAGTTTAGTTTTAACAGTAGTTTGTCATGTACCACTGAATCAAAGGCTTTGTAGAAGTCTATGTAAATTGCGTCTATTGCTTTACCCTAGTCGAGTCGAGTAGTCCATATGTTTTTGCAGTGTAGGAGTTGTAGGTTGCAGGACAATTTTTTCCTGAAACCAAATTGTTTTTGGGAGAGTAGGTTGTTTGACTCTAAGTGGAGGGTGATGAATTGGTTAATGATTGATTCCATGACTTTGCACGTGACATTCCTAAGGCATTGTGAACAATTGACATTCTATTTTAACAATCTATTTTAACAATCTAGACAGAAAGGCTCTGGTCAAATTCTGGCACTTTTGGTACATACTAAGTATCTCTACCCAAAAAGGCCTTTTATCTAAACACCATACCCACCCTTCCTTCCTCCCAAACTCTCAGCATCCAAAAATTGGCACCCTCCCAAGGGACCATCCCTAACTCTCCTCTATAGTTACAGTGTCACATGAGTGGAGCAAAACAGGGTTCAACAAAACCTAGGCCCCATTCCAATTATCAAAACTACACAAAAACACTTGGCACATGCAATAACCTAAGTCTGGGTACCAGCACCTTCAGTGCCAGATCAATCCTTACAGATTAGCAAGGAAAGTCACCAAAATGGCTGCTTTACCATATGGTCACTTGAATGTTACCTGCAAGACACAAGGCAGTTCCTTCACAGGACTTGCTACCCTGTTTACCAGAGATTTCAATTCTACTGTGTACTCCAAAGGCCAGGATTCTGCAGCTACTGCCACTTCCTCATCTTGTCCTAGTCAAGTCTGTTGCTATTTCATCAACTTCCACAATTTTGTTGTTAGCAATATTTGTCAGGGCCCTTTTCATTTTCTAGAATGTCTGACTATGGTTCAGTTATCAAACCTTCATATGTATCGTTCATTTGGGAATCTCTTTATATAATATTTCCACACCAAACCAGTTGCACTGTTTCTTCTTTCTAACCACTTTGTCCAATAGAACTTTGACTTCTTTGTATTTTTATCTTGCTCAGATTTCCCTTGATTTCTCCTGTAGTTGTCTGATGTAAATTTGTTGGAGATGGCATTGTCTGTTTCCACATTGACTTGTTTTGACTAGCAAGACAAATTACAAAAGACAGGTGAAGAAAGTGGTTTTCACATGGTATATTATATCCATTTCTCAGTTGACCTGCTTGTTTGTTTTAACCATATAGTCATGTCCAACTCTTGGTGACTTTATAGGCAAATACTCTCCATGCTACCCTGTCAAGCACAGCTTCTTTTATTTGTTGGATGTTTAACTTTGTATCAGATTTGATGTTATCAAGCCAGCATGTTCTTTGCTTGCCATTTGTTCAGTTGACCTATTGTTAATTAAATGAGGGTATGTGTTTAAAGTAAAAGGTACTTCCTATGTTTTGCACTATTGCTTGTACTCCCTTCCTTGGAAAAGTATAGTTTGGGTAAAATGAGGTGTTTCCATCCTCATGTATTTCTTTAAAAAAAAAAACCTTGTTAGTATTCATAGATAGCCTGGGTAAATCTATGTAATTTAGAAGTATTTTTATTCTGCAGCCTAACTATTCAGTATTCTTTCAGCTCTCTGCTCATGTCAAGGCCACAATATCTAACTAGGATTTCTGTTGAATTCAACACAATTTCTTATCCCTAATATTACTATAGAGTCACAAAGGGGCAATCTTGATCATAGGTAGAAACCCTTCTAAGAATTAGACAGCATCTGTTTTAGCAGTTCTCTGTGATTATTTTCTAAAATGCAAGTGAACTCAGGGAAGCCACAGATAGAACATTGTACCATAAAAGGCAAAATGGTCAAACATTTTTAGCAAGAACACCCCACCTACAAGACTTCACAGGGCAGAAATTTATAAAATGCTGAAGATGCAACTGTAAAGCAAAAGAATCATTTGATACCTGTTTTTCCCTGACAATACTGAGTCTTATATTATTTTTTGCTCCAAAAGACACGTTAGAGCTTATTTTCAGGTGAGGTCTTATTTTGGGGGGGGGGAAATGGTATTGAATGTGTCCATCTGGCTGTTAATCTTAACTGGGGTTTATTTTTAGGGTAGGGCTTATATTATGGGCATCCTAAAAATCATGCTAGGGCTTATTTTCTGACTGGGTCTTATTTTCAGGGAAACATGATATAATAGACCATCAAAATCATATTAGATTTTAGTGCCGAGGATGTTTTCCTAATACCTCATTATTTCAACATGTCAGTTAGAATAGTCCATAGAACTGCGTGATCAGTCTGTATTTTGTACTCAAACATCCCTTGACAGTCTTTGAGTCTTCCCATGGGAAGTTGACTTCAGATTTGTTTAGAGTAACTGGCCTTGGATTTTCAGGGCTTTAGAGAAGTTTCTTTCCTTACGTGACTTGGAGATGTTGCAGACTTTCCCTCTGCAAATGATGCAAAGCTGCCACTAAACTATAAGTGGTCTCAACTGGAAAAAACAATCCCATCGAATCATAACCTCTCTATGCTCTGTTTCACTTTCTTTGTGTCCTTGCTTTGAGTCTGCAGTATTTCCGTCATCTCTGTTACTCTTCACATTTCTTCCAAGGTTGATATTATGGCATTGTAATCTATTTCTGTTTGCTCTGCAATGCTTTCTACTTAACATAGTTCCATTGTTTGCGTGCAGATCATACAGCAGGAAAAGTCCAATATTAGTTTTCGAGTCTATGTCATTTTGTGGAGAAAACACTGGAGCCTGAGCATATCCTTGGGAAACCTCTGTTTATGCATTTAGAGGTTGAAAATGAATAAATGGAAAATAAGAGAACAGCAATCAACCCAGCCAGAGTTAGCCTCAAGGCAGCAAGGCAGCAAGTGCAAAATGAAACACATTACCAGACTCATTGCTATGGAAAACAATGTATTGTGTCTCCTCTTAATAAAAATCAGGTGGGTGAAAAACTTTTCCCATTAGATCTAACATTTAACTTTTCTTGGGTAAATAAAAATGGCTCATTTTTTTCTGAACAACCATCCCAAACAAGGCAAAACCTCAGTGAGATATCTATTTAAAAGAATTTTACTCTTTGTTCAAAATATATGTCTAATTTAAAACAATCAGCTTCAGCTCAGTCTTTCAGTACCCAGGATGGTTTAAAAGAAAAATGATTATAAGCTGTTTTTTCCTCAAACCATCATGGATTTCAGAGCATCTTCAATGCAGAGTAGGCCACATCTAGGTATGGGAAGATTGTTACCCACTATTTTTTGTTAAAATTTGCCTGCTGGATCATTGTATACAATAGCTGGGTCATTGTTGGGCTATTGTACACATTAGCAATAGCACTTAGATGTATATACCACTTCACAGGGCTTTACAGCCCTGTCTAAGCAATTTACAGAGTTATAATATTGCCCCCAACAATCAAGGTCCTCATTTTACCCACCTCAGAAGGATGGAAGGCTGAGCCAACCTTGAGGTGGTCAGGATCGAACTGCTGGCAGTCGGCAGTCAGCAAAATTAACCTGCAGTACTGCACTCTAAACACTGTGCCACCACAGCTCTTTCAGGTTTTTCACATTTAGGAAAAATTTCTTGTTCATACAATATTTAAAATTCTTAATAATTACTCTTTTAACCAGTTATCTTATCTCCCTATTTTCTTATCTGTATTTTGATTCTTTTCTCTGCTTGATTATATTGTTTAAGGAGCCATACTATAATGCTACCAATTGCTGATTAAATATTGAGACCACTCATTTGTATCATTTGTTTGGTATAATTTGGTATAATTTGTTTGATCTTCTCCAGATTTTGGAGAGCTTCACTGGATCCACTTGGTTTCTGGTCTTAAAAGGGAACTTAGAATCTTTAAATTTAAAGCTCTAAAAAGCAGAGTGTCAACTCTTGAAATGACTCTAGCTGGAGCCATATTTTTCTTGCTCTGTTTCTTAGTTGCCATACATATTGAGGGAGGGAGACTTATGGAATGTAGAATGTTTTCCTCTAATGTGCCAGACATAACAAAGATAAGATTCCTGAGAATCAAGGCTAGATTAACGTGCCCTAGCAATGGCAGGAGGGAGTGATGAGAAGTTCATCACCTGCTTGGTTGGCTAACATGACCTGTGACACAAGGGGTGGGGTGCCCAGTATCTATTATTTAATTTTATCAAAAATGTGGGAATTATTCAGTGTTAGTTTCACATTTGACCATGCCAATTTGATGTACCCAATAAACTGGATTTCTGAGAAAGCCACGGCCTCGGGTTCATGAATTGATTGGGAGCATTACTCAGAACCAAGACATACAGTATATTTCTTCCCAAATCAGAATTTTCAGTATCAATAATATGTCCCAGTTTAACCAAATGTAGTCCATCATAAACTGGGTTTAAGATATAAAGTGTTTATATAAAATGAAATGCTTAATGAAAATTTAATTAAGAGACATGTTGGTATCAGAGAGCATTTGATATGGCAGAAAGAAAATTGCCATATGCTTTATAGTTTTTAAAAATTTTATCCATTATGCTTTTTGCCAATTGTGGAAATGTGGAAGAAAATTAAACATGTTTTAAATAAAAGAATATTTCATATAATTCAAACATATTGTTTGTTCTATAGCTCTTTGCATGTTTGTTTGTATTTTGGTAATCCATTTGTTTGTTTAATGACAACTCTGTTCTAAATATTTATCATATAAATTAAGATGTGAATTGGAACTTATAAAAGGAGCAAAAGGTGGTCTAACATGGATATTAAAACTTGGAATAAAATATTGTCAGTAGGCATTTAAAAAAAACTAACTTCAGAATGCTTTTGAAATGGGATAGCTTTTGTATCTCTAACATTTTCAGCAGGGTTTCTTCTTTATGAAAGTAAAAAACTCAAATGTGAATCTGCATGAACTCAACACCTGCTAAAAATGCCAGACTGAAGAATGAAAGGAAATGGTTGTCATTATTTGATTAGATTTGAAAAAGTGAGAATTTAAGCAGGCAGAAAAACTACCAGGGAGTTGTTCAGTTACAGATCATGACGCTACTCTAAAGTAAGTGAATTCATCTTTCTTTTCCCTTCTCTTATTTTTGCAACAAAAGGCTAGCTAAAATGTATCCTAAAACACTTTTTAAATTGATAACCTCAAAATGACTGGACATCAGCCAGATTGAAGTAATTCATTCTATTTTGAATAGAATAAAATGGTTGAAATCTGGTTCTGTAAAGTGATAGCCTGCTGTTAGGACATATTGAAAAGATAAAACCATTCTTTCAAATGAACTCTTTTAAGTGAAATTGATCTAGAAGACAAAAATATTCAAGTTGCTGGCTGACCTTTTCCATCCTATAGACGAGGATGTGCATAATGCATTATTCTGCAGGATATGCATTTCTTATTACAAAGTAATAGGGGCCCTCGGTGCTTTACATGTGACTGTTAGAAAGATAAGAACATAGCCCTAGCTTTCATAATGTAATTGAGTGCTTCAAAAATATCTCTAATGATTAATATACCAGACATTATGCAATGCACCTACAAGGTAATTTTTGCTTGACACAGAATAATGAATGTTACAGAACTTCAGTAGCTTAGGAGACATTAGGGCCTCAGGCAGCCAAAGCCCACCCTGAGCCAATCATAATACTCAATATGAGTATAAAGAGCTACCTCATTAATATCTGCAAGGGACTAGTTCCTGTTTATATTAACCTATCCAGATAAAATCCCGTGCTCAACAAGCACAAACTTAATAAGTTCAACCTAATATTTATTTATTTATCTATTATTTAGACTTGTATGCTGCCCTCTCTCCCTAAGGACTCAGGGCGGCTCACAGAATAAAATACAATACAATAAATTAACTAAAAATGATTAAACAGTACAAGCCTAATATTAAACATTAAAACTATTAAAATTATTTTAAAAGAAGCACCCCCCCTTGGCTCAGTCCAGGCCGGCCTGCTGAAATAACCAAGTCTTTAGGTCACAGCAGAAGGAGTGGAGATCCGAGCCAAACAAAGGTCCAAGGGGAGTTGATTCCACAGGGTGGGCACCCCACAGAGAAGGCCCTACCCTGGGCACCACCAGCTGACAATGTCTAGCCGACAGTATCCCAAGGAGGCCCTGTCTGTGGGAGCGTACAGGACGATCGGAGTGTGATGCCAGCAGGAGACGTTCCCAAGTACCCTGGACCCAAGCCATGTAGGACTTTATATGTTGTTACTAAAACCTTGAATCTCACCCTGAAGGCAACTGGTAACCAATGGTCGCGCAGAAGGGGTGTAATATGGGGGTATCGGGACACTCCCATCACAACCCGTGTGGCCGCATTCTGCACCAGCTGCAACTTCCGGGTGGTCCACAAGGGCAGTCCCATGTAGAGAGCATATTTAATATTTAATATTAATATTAAATTAACATTAAGCAACCTAGAATTAAGGAGAAATTTCCTGACAGAACAATCAGCCAGTGAAACAACTTGCCTTCAAAAGTTGTGGCTGCTCCATCATTGGAGGCTTTTAGGAAGAGACTTGACAGTCATTTGTCTGATATAATGTAGGGACTCAAGCTAGAAAAACCTCTAAGTTTCCTTGCAGTTCTGAGGATGTTCTGATGTTCTAAAAGCTACTGTTCAGAAGTTCAACTTTTCTTCCTACTGTTTTGATGTTCAAGTCACTATTAGGTTTCTACCTTTTCTATCCTTTTCCCTATTATATCTACCTGCTCCATCAGGTCAGACAAGAAAAGCATATTGCAGCCTCATCAGCCAAGGAGTTGCATTTGATTGGACCTAAAAGGCAGCCTTTTTCTGCCATAAGACTTGCCCCCTACACCGAGGTCAGATTAATCCCAACACTATTGGGCTTCTAGAGAGATCTCAAGAAGTGTTTTTTCCAAAAGACCTGGAGATCCCTTGGAAACAAAAAAAACCCCTGCAATTGAGTTCTATTATGTCTGAGTTTTTAAGCACTCTTCTCTCTTATATGCATATTTCTTTTCCGTATAACCATATTAAGATGTGTTTTTTTAATTCAGTTTTTATTATATGCCACCCAGAGTCATATCTGTGACATAAGTGATTTGATAAAGAAATAACATTCATTTAATTAAATAAATTAGATTTATTTTAATTATCAATTAATTATTTAAATTATTACCAATGGCAATCCCATGTTGCCTTCTGAAAATGGCGTGCTCATGAATAGCAAGAATCTGGTTCCTCTGTATTTCAGAAGCCACAGCTGGACTAAGCTGTTGTTTGTAGCTTGTATACTCATAATCATTTCTTCTGGCATTGCCTTTTTTTTTACATGCCAGTTGACTTTTTCCTCTGTCATTGTCTCTTGGTTAAATAATATCCAAGGATATAAATTGAGATACCGATAGGAATGCAAGAAAAATATTCAAGTATTCACTCCACAGTGAGAAGAGCAAAGTACAGTATGAAATGGAGATCTTGGAACAAAAATAACCCTCCTAGAAAGCCTAAAGGCCTTGGTGCTTTCAACACAAGGTCATTTTAGTAAGTTTCTGATGTAAACATTGACTGCTGACTCTCTGTTGACTTTTCATTATCTACACAATTGCCTGTGTTATTTCAGTCAAATTGCCACAAATTCAGAAACGAACAGAAAATGTGGGAGAGATCTAAATTCTGATGTCATTAAAGACAATCAAAGTGTTCAGAACATTAAAGAAAACCTTACAAACTGCATTTATTCTAGCAAGCCTGACTATATGAGATAGATTGTTGTGAATACATTTCCTAAAACTATTCCTAACCATTCTTTTTAAGGCATTGTAGCAGGGTTACATTTAAGATGCAATATAACCTACAGATCAAGAGGCTGAATGCTTTTCCTTTGGCATTTACAATTAAATGCAATTCTTGAGATATTTATGAAATGAACTATACAGTCCTAGGGTGCTAAGCTTATTATATATAGCTTAGATTCAGCCTATCTGATTTAATACTGTATCTCTAAGCTATAAGTGACAATGTTTAACAAGGTTAAAAATTTCTGTTTTATCCTGTGTTCTTAACTGCCTGTCTTTTCTAGCAATAGGCAGTAGTGGCATAGTTGTTTCCCTAGGTTTCTCCTTTAAGGACTGCAAATTATATTCCATTTACCCAGGTCTTAATCTACTTTCAACTTTCACTTAGCCTTATATTTTTTCCAATTCTGCAGCCCCTATAGTTCAGTAGGTCCTCCTCAGGTTGGAATTGTCCAATAATTGTCCCCTTTGACCCGGTTGCTTCTCCATCTTTCAATCCTTATCAGTTTGTAGGAGAAATGAAAAAGTACACATCTGATTTGTTAGCTGTAGCTGGTCTGCATCTTTGGAAGACTTGTGAAGAAGTTAGGTTGTGCTACTCTTTATTCAGTTAGTTTTAGGCTCTTGTTACCTCCTCCACAAACTGTTGATGTTCAGCTTCTCCTTCAGTAATCTGACTCAACTCCATTCTCTTTTCATCTCTCTGAAATACAGGTTTGGTCCTTTAGTCTCCTAAATTCCCAAGAGACACCAAACCATCAAGAAGGAAAGCTCATATCAGGACGTCTATGGAGATTCTCAATTATACAGGTCATGGTTGTCCCAAAAGTGCTTTTTCAAAAAGCAACTGGACTTTCTTGGTTTTTTCCTTGAAAATGTTTCACTTCTCATCCAAGAAGATTCTTCAGTTCTGAAGAAGGTCACATCAGGAGTGTTGAGTCTTTCCTTCCACAGGCATATAAAATTCTAAATAACTGCAGTAAGATTTATGTATATGCTTATGATTTTAGCCTTAATGTTCAGAAATATTACTCTTCAGCTTTTTGTTATTATAAATTTTAAAATCTAAACCATTCTCTGCTGATGGAGAATTAATAACATCTTCAAACACAGTGAAGATTATCACTTATAGTACATCGAGAGCTCATGTACCAAAGACAAATTCCTTATGTGTCCAATCATGGACTTGGCCAATAAAAAATTCTATTCTATTCTATTCTATTCTATTCTATTCTATTCTATTCTATTCTATTCCATCCTATCCTATCCTATCCTGTCCTATCCTATCCTAAGATAGAGGACATCTTTCATACAGGAAAATAGCAAATTGGCCTTTGAGTAGTGTGCTAAAAATGAGCTGGGCCAGGACAAAAACTCCAATGGATTTAAATTTAAATTAAATGTACACTCTGTTTATAGGAATAATAATTTCTTGCTGTCATGTTAAGGAACAAAATTCAGTGGCAAATGTGGAGAAACATTGGTGGCAACACAGTTGTACATCCATTAGCAGATGACTTCCACTAATTATATTTACAATTGTAAGTTACCTCTTTGTCAAAGGCAGTTTTCTGGCCTATTATAATATTATATAACTGTAAGGTTGTCAAGGTATATTATGCAGAAGATAACCAGCAGAGGTTGATAAAAATATGAACAATTTCAGCCCTAAATCAATCATATGAGGGGAAAAAGGACACTTGAAATAGCTGATAATTACAGAGTAATGCAAACCACAATTTCAAGAACTTTTCAGTTGACTGTAGTTAAAAGTAAGACACATCAAAAGCCAAGAGAGGGGAAGACAGATTGAAGAATTCAATAGGATAATCAGCTAATGTAGTTTTAGTTCTGTTCAGATACTGCAAAAGGGAAAAAAGAACTTCTATAATGGATGGGTTTCTTAAATATATGGGGCTTATGGTTCATTTTGAGAATAGGAAATGGAAAAAATAGTTTGTATTTGGGAATAAAAAGTATATATCAGGAGATTTGGAATGAATGAGACCAGAATAAAATAAAATAAAATATTTCTAGCAAGATGTATTAAGAGCATTACATAAAAAGGGCATATTAAAAGGAAGACAGAATGCAAAAAAAGCTTTCTGGCAAGAATAAAGCATCTGTCTATTTTATTTTCTTAATATAATTGTTATTAAGAATTTTAATTACAATAATAAAAACTAATACAAACTAAACTTAGAGGAGAAGCGTATGGAAAGAAAGAATAAAAAGTGCAGGAGAAAAAGTAAAAAGAAATATATAAAGAAATAGAAAAAGAAATATATGAAGAAGTGATTTCCAACCTTCAACAGAAGTGTAAACAAACCCCCTATGGTGTTAAACAGACATCTTTTCATCCCATTTCCCATTTCCCAACTGCAAGAAAATTCATAAAACATCAATTTTTCAATCCTGGTGTCAGCAACAAGTTATCCTGGTGTCAGCAACAAGTTTTGCACAACATTGCAAAAAAAAAAACACCCTCTCAATTTAACCATGATCAAAAAAGCCAACTCTATATTCTTTCCACTTACTTCTAAAAATTTAATCTTTATTTCAATCAAATGTGTCATAGGGTTTAATTTCTGTTCAGTTCTTCTTTATCCCATCATTCTTCAAGGCTTTAACAAACCAACCTTTGTAAATTCAGTATCAAAACATTCCTTCATTGACATCTTTTAGACATAATCCATAGAAGAAGACATAATTATTGACAAAGATGATGTGTGGAATTTCTGGCTCCATTTTTCAAAGTTTTCCTTTAATAAATTTGATGGTATAACATTCTGCATCATTTTGTAAGTCCCAGTATTAACTAATATCAGGCTTGTACAGGTAGTCCTTGACTTACGACCACAAATGAATCCAAAATATATGTTGCTAAGTGACAAATTTATTTAGTGAGTTTTGCCCCATTTTATGACTTTTTTTGCCACATACAAGTGAATCACTGCAGTTGTTAAATTAGTAACACCATTGTTAAGTGACTCTGACTTTCCCATTGACTTTGCTTGTCAGAAAGTCACAAAACATGATCACATGACCCTGGGACACCACAACCATCATAAATATGAATCAGCTGTCAAGCATCCAAATGTAAATCACATGACCATGGGGATGCTGCAATGGTCGTAAGTGTGAAAAAGGTAATAAGTCACTTTTTTCAATGCTGTTGTAACTTTGAATAGTCATTAAATGGACTGTCGTAAGTTGAGAACTACCTGTATTTCTTTTCCCTTCAGCTTAAAATCTTCAGTCCCCTTAGTGTCTAGTTTCTAAAATCACCACATATTTTGTTATGACTTGTAACTGCCAGGAGAACCTGTTTCTCATTAAAAGTTGACCATTAATCCATATATAACTTTCTTAGATCAAAATCCTATTTAGTTTTTACTGTTTATTTCTGTCAGCACTCCCAGGCAAGCCAAACAGGAAATATGACAAGTTGAATTAATTATATTTTATTGTAAAGCTACATTAGCAGAATCTTGCAAGTCTGAAAGAACAAGCTTTTAACCACTTGGTCAATTAAGACAGGAGCTTCCTCAGTTTCTTCCTCTGACTTGTGGGTGACTGCTTCTCTTGTCTGATTGTTTCCTAGGCAGCCTATCTTCCCCTTGTTCCTCAAGGTCATCCACACATTCCATTACAATTTCAAATTCTTTAACTTCTTAAGCTTTCAAATATTTTTTCCCTTTGTTCAGAGTTGAAGATAAAGTCACCTGAAGATTTTTCAGACTAAAGAAAGACTCTTTAGAATAGTTAATAGGAAGTTTCTGAAAGTGATTAGAAAGTGAGGTTTGCAAACTTTAAGCAATATGGTTGATTGCATTATGTCTCAGAACTTGAACCTGCAGAAAACTATTGTCCTGTGGTCTCCTTATGAGAAGCACCTATTTGGAACACCTGTGAACAATTTTCTTCTTATCTGAAGAGGTTCCAAGGAACTGGAACGTTTCTTTTGCACCAGTCACAGACAATAGTCATCAGCTCCACTTTCAGAGAACAATTTTCAGTTCACCATCCCTCTCCTGGAAATTCCCCAACAAAGCAAATGTCTAAATGTGGAAAGAGAAATATCAGTGAAGGAAAGCAAAGGAAAGAAACAAAGCAGTAATGCCTTTTGTTTTGCTTTGTTTGAGTTTTCCATGAATACATAATTGGCCCCTTCTTATTATTATTTTTGGACTTCTGTGAGGAGTTGGAAATTAGAATTCCCACACAAAGTCTTATGCTTTTAATATACTTTATATAGTATTAAAATATTTTATACTGCTTTGAAGTATAAAAGCTTAAACAAATCTCTTAGTCAGGATCACAAAAGTCATCTTAACCATAGTTAAAAGCAAAAATACAAAAGGCACAATGCTAGCCATTAAATAAAGTTCAACCCACAGAAAAATAGCAGGAAAGAACTACAGCTTAACCAACTAGCCTTTTAGAGCCCTTTACATTAGTAACAAGTGAATAAACTGCATTGATCATGGAAGAGAATTCACAAATGAGAAATCCACTAATCTGATAGACCTTAGCATCTCACCCTTGAGCAGAACTTTTCTAATTAGTCCTGAGACTTAGACAAACACAGATAAGTAGATATATTCCTGATGCCAAGCTCTTTGGGAATTTAAAGCTCATAAGTATGCCTTGATAGTCCCAAAGTAAACTGATGTTATACTCCTTGATGTTTTGATCCCTGCAAGCAATGAGGAGACTGCATTCTGAACTAAGCTCCTTAATCATCTTTGTAGGAAGATCTTTCAAAAGTGGTCTCCTCCAACTTGGATATAATCCAGGTTTGACTGCCTGTGGCAGCAACATTTTATTGGCCAATATATTGACTTTATTATATCTTGGCTGTTTGCAGACTTTTTATCAGGAGGTAGGGAATTTCACGTGGATGGGGGAATGTTATCTACCTAAATAACTTATCAAAATAAAGTGCGAACCAGATCTTGATTGTAAAATCTAGAAGGCTGCTAAATGGCAGGAAAAGGTTAGCATGTTCTGCATCTCTTTGCTGTTTATTTTTTGTAGATAGTATAATCCTATGGAAATCACATCAAAACATTTAAAAAAAGAAAAGAAAATGGTAGGGAGAATTGTAGGATGCATTAAGGAAGATGTCTAAAGAACAGAGTTAGGAGTTCCTAAGTGAAGAATGTATCAATTCCAAGTGGTTATTTCTTCTGGATTGTATGGTTGGAGTACTATTTTCAAACCACTAATTCTGAAAGAGTTTTCGAGGGATAATTGGAGCCTTTTCAGTTTGTGGTGCTTGGACAATAATGGATCACCTATGTGGTTTTGTTTATGTATCACAGTGTGAGGTAGAAAATACTGAGTAGTTTCAAAGGTCCACAAATATAATTAAACCTCATGGTTTCTACTGATGTTAAGGCATTCTTCTTACCATGTAGAAACAAGAGCAATTGTGTTCTTTTGTGACAATCTGTGACACTTTGCCATTTCCTCAACTTAATTTCATTGTACAGGTGACTGAAGAAAAGTGATAATAGCAGCTGCACAGAGATTTCATCAAGGAGTGCTGAGGAAACAAATTTCACTTCAAACTGTTTTTATTGCTTTACTTATTTAGGTAGTATAATTGGTAAAAATTTTCCTCCCATTGAAGAGCTACAAGAACATGTATTTCTTGTATTACCTCAAGACGTGCATGATAGTTTAGCTTGTTATGGAGCTACAAAAAAAGCCAAATAAGAATATCTGTTACCTGTATACCATTAGAGGACATGTGTCTATTTTATTTGCTGTGAACCAGAAGTGGTATTCAGCAGATTCTGACAAGTTCTGGAGAACCGGTAGCGGAAATTTTGAGTAGTTCAGAGAACTGGCAAATACCACCTCTGACTGGAGATTTTACAGTATCCTTCCCCTGCCACACCCACCAGACCACACCCACAGAACCAGTAGTAAAAAATTGAATACCACCACTGCTGTGAACTCTTATATCTCACTTTAATCTCTTTGTATGCTACAAGCAGTTCAGATCTCAAAATCCTTCCTCACATCTACTCATTATCTCAGATATTCCAACTTCTTCAAACTATCCAGAATACTTTGATATTTCTCAGTTGCACTGAACATTCTCAAAATGCCTCTATTGCTTTGGACTCTTGGCACAATAACATGAAAAAAAATCTGTTGGGCCAAGCCAGATCTCCAAAATATCAAGAAAGAAGATAGTAGCATCTGATGGAACATACATTAAAATACGTTGTGCACAGAAATCCCAGAGAGTGGGATTTCTAATACCAATTGCTGTGGTATTTAAGAGCAATTTTTCATATATTTGAATGAGAGAAAACAGAAGGAAGGGACTGTAATGGAGCAACTCAGTTTAAGCTAGAGAGCTAGACATAATGCACAAGCCAAGTCTTCTTCTACCATCAACATGGTTTGATAAATTGACAGAGGAACAAACTGCAGATTTTGTAATGGCCCTTCCCACTTTGACAAGAGTGGAATTGTGTCTTATCACTAAGTAGTCCATGCTTCATAAGATTGTGCAATGTAGTTGAATACTGTCCATAAAACTTGCATTAATAGACAGTTGTTATCCAGCATATTTTCCTGTGATGTTTACAAATAGCAGCAGCAACATGACCTTGTCTGATTCCCCAAAGCTAAATAGCCTCAGACTTGATTAATATTTGGACAGAGACCACCAGGAAATTCAAGTACTGTAAGCCAAGTCAGAGAAATTGAAAATAGCTCTTATAATACAATGGGCAGTCTTTTTTTTTACTTTGCTGCCAAGGGAAATATCTGGATAGGTCCATGGAGATACCAGAAGTCTGGCTTCAAGTAGGAGAAATCTTTATCTTTGCATTTTCAAATCCATAGAAAGTTTAGCAACACATGGAAGCTTTATATATTTCCTCCTTTAATTTATATAACAAGTGTCATAAATAGCCAAAGATCTTTTTTTAATGCAAATTACTCCCACTGTCTTTCAGCATTACACAAATATCTCTAATACAATTCCCATATAAGCTCTTTTTCAAACCTAAATATTGTTGTCCGTACAAAACTTTCAGCAGTGGTTTAATGTTTTGTTTTGTGTCTATATGTGCTGGTATTATGTTTTGTGAATTCACAGAGAAAAACACAAGTGTTAAGTGGGCTTATTTCAATACAGTGTCCACGACACTATAATGTCCAATGACAATACAATTTCTCAATTCTCTGCTCATGGTCCCAAAGGCAAAACATGAAGGACCTGAATAAAAGATAGATAGATCTGCTCTTTCAAAATTCCCTCACTCTACTCAGAAAATTAGGAACATGAAACAGAATATCCCAGTACTTAAAAATGGGATTTTCAGTGCTTAAAAAATGTATTATGTCATGACCAGATAAAATGGGTGCAGAGATAAGAAAGTTGATAAAATAGTTGACAATTTGACCCAGAAAGGAGAAAACATATCAGTTGCAAAGAATTTACATAGACAAAGACTTTCGAATATTAAAAGCAGATCCTTTGCTTCCTTCTCCTGCGATAAATAGGGTGTCACTCTGGGAACATAGATATTGCATCCAGCCCATCCATTCTATTTGGGATACATGTTTCTTTATTCTAATGCTTAACAAACTTTGGCTATTCTCTTATGTATGTCTCATTCCCTCCATCTTCTTCCTTCCTCCCTTCACAAAAAACCCCAAAAAATTATAAAAGAAGAAATCAAAAGGAACAAAAAACATACAGGGCATATATTCACAGATATACATAATGTTATAGAATAAACATTTCAATAAGTGGAAGGTATAATTTGTTAAACTATCCATAGCTAATCTATATTAATCAGTACACTTACCTTACTTACAGCCAGAAGATTTCTTGTTCAGCAGTGGAAAAATAAACATATGGCACCAGTTTAGCTTACATGCTACTAACCTAAGTAGGATTGACAGGAAGCTTTCTTAATGCATAGTTGATATTATAAATGTGGTAGCATTTGTGAAGGTGTCCTTGGACCCATACCTACATCATGCATCCCATCTTGTCCTAGTGCAATATGCCAATGTACACAAATTTTTGCATACCAGGACTATTATATCTTGCTAAGAACACCATCTGTATTGGAAATATTGCATATGTTGGGTAAATTACTACAACTCCTTTGCTTGCCAACCACTGTTTTCATATAATCCTTATGTTACACAAATTGGTATAACATTTCTGCTCTTCCTTCCTTAAAAGAAAATGCCTAAATAATCCAGAATGGCCCTGACATCCAAAGCAAAGTCAAACCAAAAGCAGTCCACTAAGTCTGAACTTAGAATCTGAAAAAAGAGGAGATTGTCAGTCTAGAAACATGATAAACAAAATACAAATAAATATTAACATTCCGTTCAACAACGAGTACAGTAAATAGTCTGCATTTCTCTCAACAAATTATAAAGCCTATCCCCAAAATATTTATCTGAAAAAATTAATCACAACACAAAGTCTATCCATTTGTACATCATAGAAGTTGATAAGGGGTGGAGTTGGCCTTCTGACGTTGTGATGTTCATTTTTATAAAATTGTGGTTGTTTCCTGACACTGGACCTCTGACACTGGTGCAACAATTTGAGGAACCAATATTGCTGAGGAGCTAAGAATAACAAGATACAACATATTCACTTTTTCTTATGAAAGAGCTTGATTTACATCGTAGTTTTGCATAATAACAGTTATAATGCCTATGCTGAATCTGGCAGTGTTAAGTTTGCATGAAGAGTCAGGCGAAGAGCTTCAGTGAAGAGTTTATTAGTGACTACAGCTTGAATGGACCCATCTTGGCTGGGCTACAGCTGCTACTTATAGCAGCAGCCGCGGTTGCCAGCCAATCAGAGTGCAGGGTTTTCCCTTTTCAAACCAATCATATTTGACATTTTACAAGAACAATTCAAACTAAACCAATGACATTCAAACCTACATACATAACACCCCTCCCCACTAGGTTCAGTCCATACCAAACCCCAACCTATCTAATGTATTCTTTTAAATAGGTGGGGCTCTTACATGTCACGTTGAGACCTTGGTTCAGAAGTTTTAACATTCTCACCCAGTGAGAGGAAATGTGTCTGCTGACATTTCCCTACTGGGACTTCCTGTGAAAGAAGACCCTGTTTGATTGTTAGAATCTGGTCTCTCCTCCCAACCCATCTCCAGCCCAATGTCAGCATCCAAGTCAGGTAGTGATGTACAATCTTCCACTTCTAAGGATGGATTTTGGCATTGTGACAGGTTTTGGAATGGTTCCTGTTGTAATGGCCTGTTACACATGGGATGGATTCTTGCTTGCTGATTATCCTCCTGCTCCTCCCTCCCCTAGAATTGACATCAGGTGAGGGAACTGAGAGGAACAAGTGTGATGTTCCTGAGAAACCTGGATCTAAGTTGATCAATGTGCCTGCTCCAGAGGATTCCATCCTCTGTTTGTATCCTGTAAGAATGAGGGCCTGTGATTTGAGTTATCTCAGCAGGAATCCACACACCCATAAGGTTCTTAGAACAAATTTGGAAGTGGAATCCAGTGGTGCTGTTATGTAAGTGGGATGAAGGCGGTCAAGGGAAGACCTAAGTTTCCTACCCATCAACAACTCTGCTGGGGATAAGTTATTAGATGGGTTAGGAGTGATGTGCTGAACACTAAGAAGTTTTTCAACTTTCTCAGTGATGTCCCCAGGACCCAGTTGCTGAAGTTTCCCCTTGGTAAAACGTGCCATGCGTTCAGCCTGGCCATTAGCCGAAGGGTGCCCAGGGGCAGGGAGGGCATGTCTGATACCCTGTTATGCTAAATAGGATTCAAAAAGGTTGGATGTAAATTGAGGGCCATTGTCAGAGACAAGAACATCAGGAAACCTCTGGGTTACAAAAAGCTTTTTAAGCTGCTTGATGAAAGCATTAGTTGTGGTGGATGCCATAGGAATGACCTCTAGCCATTTGGAATATGCATCTACTATAATAGAAAGGTGTGCCCTCTGGTAGGGCCAATAAATCAATGTGAATCTAGACCATGGGCCTAGGACATTCCCATTCCTGTGTGGGGTGAGAGGTGGGGCAGGCCTGACTACCTGACAGTTGGGACAAGATGCAACCCAGTTTTCAACCATTTTGTCAATACCTGGCCACCATACATAACTCCTGGCCAATCCCTTCATCCTTACAACACCAGGATAACCCTCATATAACATTTCCAAAATCTCTTTTTGTATTTTTGCAGGAATAACCACCCTGTTACCCCACAAAATACATCCTCTTAATACAGATAATTCAGTTTGCCTGGACTTAAAAGGTTGGGCCAGGTGAGGTAGATCTTGAAGAACCTTCTTAATCCAGCCTATAACAGGAGCCAATAAAGTGTCTTTGGCAGTCTCTCTGGCAATTTCAGCAGCATGCACTGGAAGCTTGGCAACAGTTTCTAGGAACAAGGTGTGTGTTTCAGGTTCAAAGTCCTCCTTGTGGCAAGGAGTGGGCAGCGACTCAGTGCATCAACATGTCAATGTCCTTGCCAGGCTTGTGGATAAGTTTGTAGAATAAGCAGCAAGAAATTCAGTCCACCTCAGCATTCTTGGTGACAGGATAGTAGGTGTAGGTTTTATCTCCTGCCACAATGCCTAACAAAGGTTTGTGATCTGTAACAATGGTAAATGTTCTCCCATACAAATATTCATGAAATTTCTTGATAGCTGCAACAATTGCCAATGCTTCCTTGTCCAATTGGCTGTAATTCCTCTCTGCTTTGGTCAAAGTGTAGAGTAAAATGCAATAGGGGCTTCTCTCCGCTGGGAAGCCTGTGGCTCAAACCCCTCCCCACTCCAAAGGGGATGCATCACAAGTCATTACAACAGGCAAATTCTCAGAGAACTGTATCCAGTACAGCATCAGGCGTGATTAGTCTTTTAATACTGTTAAATGCTGATTGTTCCTTCCTCCCCAGACCCAAACAGACTTTTTGTCAAGTAATCTGTGCAATGGTTCTGTAATGGTTGCCTTCTGGAGGTAGGACATGTGATAGTTAATAGTCCAAGGAAGGCTTGCAAATCTGTTTTGCATTTAGGTCTAGGGGCTTCTTTGATTGCTTGAACCTTGGCATGTGTGGGGTGGATACCATGCTTGTCAATCATATAGCCCAGGAACTCAACCTTGTCAGTTTTAAGAGTGCATTTTTCTTCCTTGACTTTTAACCCCCACTTTCTGAATCTAGTAAGGACTTCTCTGAGTCTTTCTTGTAACTGAGTGTCATTTTCAGCAGAGATTAACACATCATCAAAGTAAGGCACTACCTGGCAGTCCTTGGAGCATTCTTTCCATAAGGCTTTGAAAGATGCCTGGTGCCACTCCCAAATTGTAACCTTTTACATTTGAAAGCACCTATGAGTCACAATGGTTTGGGCCTCTGCAGTGGCATCATCAACTGTTAGTTGTTGATATGCCTGGGCAGATCCAATTTGGCAAGGCACTGCCTGCCAAGTAGAATGTAACAGATGATGCCACTGGAACTGGATATGCGCTCTGCTGCAGCGCTGGTTCAGTGTCCCCTTATAGTCCCCACAGATTCTCACAGACCCTCAGTTTTGACTGGTGTGACTATGGTGTCTCCCACCTGGAGTGGTCAGTGGGCCACAAAACTCCTTGAGCTATTAGGTTTATCTAATTGTGTTTCCAATTTTTCCTTTAAGGCAAATGGGACCCTTCTGGGCTTTAAAAAATTGAGGGCTTTCCTTGGATCTAGGTTGAAAGTGAGGGGTCCCCATATACTTGCCCAATCCTTCCGCTGAAGACCTCTGGAAACTCAGACTTCAGGCCTCCTCCCATTCAGAGTTGCTCCGTTGTTGATGCAGTCACCTCGATGCCTAGTGGTTGAACCACTCAAGTCCCAGCAAGCTTGGACGATCCTTGT